>OY856409.1:1829341892-1829761892 GCA_963693085.1 Alisma plantago-aquatica
TCATGTTGCCTTGTTAAAGGCAACCTATGAATTAAATGGGCTATGAGAGCCACAAATACCATCAAGGTCAGGCTTTAGAGATGACTTGTGATGAAGGTATTGAGAATTGATGATTGATAAGAGTTAGGCTTGTTACATTTAGTATTCTCATTTTATAGCTGTTATGCTAATGTTATTGTTTGAAGAACAATGTTTGATGTTAGAAGAATACTGAATGTACCTAACTAATCAAGTATAATGTAGAGCCCTGATCATAGATCCATCATTGTCAGAGACCAAATGATGGTGAAACAGGTTTTCCCAAGGGAACTCCTGGATCACATACTCTTGAGTATGTGGGGGAAATGGATGCGTAAATCCTTACATCCTAGTATAGGAATTGATACCGTCAATCCTTCACTACAAAACCAAATGGTGAGATGTATCACAAATCTCCCAAAGAAAACACAAACACCGCATCGGTGAGAGATAAACAAGAAATCTTCCGATGACGAAGAGAGTACAGAAGGCCACTGTAACTCTAAAATAGCGAAGGACCAGTTTACCCTGGTAAGCTATAACAAAAGACGTCCTTCCAGATGTCTAGCAAACAATCCTCTAACTGACTGAGGAAGGTGAGGTCATAAGAATCCGGCTCTTTTAATGACCTATGTATGATACTGATGTGACTTCTTAGCGATCAGTTGGAGTATGAGTGGTATGCCTCATCTCCACAGGGCATAAATATGTTTGAAAAACATAATCAACAGCGTAGTATATCTGTTAGGGTTAACTACGAGTTACTTGATTGATGTTACATTGAATAATGTAGATGTTCTTCATATTTCAGAAATGTTGAACTCTTGTTTATTATTAAAATGGCTATTGAATACTTTGAAAGCTTTTACTGCTTAAGTTATTCTTTGTTCTGCTTATTAAGCTTCTAGTGGAGAGTTATAACTCTCGCTGGGACAATTATTCGAAATTGTCTCACCCCGTAGACTTCAACTTTTTAGGTGGTCGTCGAAGACGGAGGGACCAGAATACCGGTGATCAATCCCAGCAGCAACAGCACCAGGAGCAGCAGTAAATCCCAGGTGGAGATTCAGCCTGCTATGTGGTGTAGTTAGAGTCAGTCCTATGTGTCCTCTGTACTCTCAGGTCTTGGAGTCTTTTGTTATGAGTTCTTGAGATTTTGTATCTTGATGTATATAATTACTCAAGAAGTAATTATCTTGAGATGTAAACAGTTTATCTCTTATTATGAAAGAAGCTTTTATGGATTCAAGCTCTTGTTTCGAAAAGTTTTAATTTTCCGTGATTTTTGTCTTCCGCTGTTAATCGAATCGCTTCTGCTAAGTTTGAATCGTGTTTATATCGTGGTTTGGAGATCAGAGCCCACAATTATCAACAACATTCTTTTCAATAGCAGGGTTAGATTCAATAAACTTGACATTAATAGATTCTTCAATTTTAGACAGTTCAATGTTGAAAACTCTATAAGCCCTACTTGTAGTGCTACAGCCTAGGAAGAAAGCCTTGTATAATTTCAGATCAAACTTGTCGAGAGAATCCTTCGTGTTTAAAACAAAATAAGGACATCTGAAAACATGAAAGAAATCAATGAATGACTTTCTACCACGCCATAACTCATAGGGGGTTTTCTTCAAAAAAGGATGCGTGAAAACTCGGTTCTGCACAAAGCAAGAGGTGCTAATGACTTCAGCCCAAAACTTCTTTAGAATATCATATTCTAGAAGCATGGTCCTAGCCATTTCCTGTAGCGACCTATTCTTTCTCTCTACTACCCCATTTTGTTGAGGTGTACGAGGAGAAGAGAAATTGTGCAAGTAACCCAATTTTCACAAAAAAACTAAAAAAGATTATTTTCAAACTCTCCCCCATGGTCACTACGGATAGAAATAATCCGGCAAGAAGCTTCATTTTCAACTCATTTACAAAATCTCGACAAAACATCGAGAGTATCACTTTTAGAGACGAGAAAGAATGTCCAAGTACAGCGAGAGAAATCATCGACAATCACAAGACAATACTTGGAACCACGAATCATTTGAGTTCTCATAGATCTGAATAGATCAATATGAAGAAGCTCAAGAGCTCTTTTGGTACTAAGGAATCCTTTGGATTTGAAGGAGGACTTGGTTTTCTTGCCTTGTGTACAAGGTTGGCATTCCTCATCCTTTTCAAAATCCAATTTAGGAAGTCCCCGAACCAATTCCTTTTTACTGAATTTATTCATTTGATGCATATTAATATGACCCAACCGGCAATGCTAAAGAGATATATCATTTTTATCCACAACTAAGCATCTATCAAGTACGAGCTTTAGAGCATCAAGCAAAATAACATATATATTACCATTTCTAGTTCCCTTATATATAACAATGTAAGTGAGGGAATCTATAAGCAAACATTCTAAGGAAGTAAATCGAACAAGATAACCATTGTCACAAAGTTGTCTTACACTTATCAAATTGTGATGTAGGCCATCAACAAGCAAAATTTTTTTAATACTTAGCTTGTTTCCTACATCACCCTCACCTATTACCTTACCCTTGTTGTCCCCGAAGGTCATCGATCCTCCTTTCTTTTTCATGAATTTGTTGAAATGGCTGATTTCATCTGTCATATGCTTTGAGTATCCACTATCAACAACCCACCTTCTTTTGACTTGCATGAAATAAGGATGTCGGTGCCCAACTCAAACTTTGGGATCCAAGGTTATCTTGGGGACCTATTTCATCTTTGGGTTGGTCCCATTTGGCTTGTAAGGACAATAAGTAGAGTAATAATTATCACATTTACAATGAGCACATACCATTGGGTTCTTAGAGCTGGAAGTCTCTCCATGGAAAATAGGAGGTTCCACACTCTTCTTCTTACCCTTACTCTGGTTCTTGTTCTTACCCTTAGGAGCAGTCCCATCATATCCTAAACTACTAGTACCAATTTGTTTGGTAGAGTGTTCTAGGACAGCATTAAGGGATTTCTTTCCCATAACAAACTTTTGCAAAGAAGCTCTTAATTTAACATTATCATCACTAAGATTAATGATAATAGAAGATAAGCTAGCAAGATCATCTCTAGTATGCAACATGTCAGCCTCTAAATAGAGGGCTTTAGTATGAAAAGAATTACATTCTAGAGCAGTGCTACCTACCTCATTACTTTGCAAAATATGTCTATAGATGATAGATCATTAACTTGAGAAAGCAACTTAGCATTTTCAGATTTAAGCAAAAGAATTTCCTTTTTATAAGCATGAGTTTCTTGCTTTCTAGCTTCATCAATGAGATTAAGTACTACATTTTCAGTTTTAAGAACATCTATCTCATCTAGGCATTTTTGGTTTTCTTCCTTAAGAGTAGCAATGATCTTAAGGTAGACACCATTCTCAACTTCAACTCCATTGTATTGGAGCTCAAGATCTAGATATTGCCCTTGCAAGATATCAATACTATCAAGGTGCAACTTTTCATTTTTATCAAGAATCTCAATCTTAGCATACAGATAATCTATAATCTTTCCTAACCTTTTCTTTTTAGATTTGTATTTAGTAAAAGATGACTGGCAAGCATTAAGCATATCAATAAGAGTTTGTTTAGACAACTCATGCAAATTGACTTCACTTACCTCACTTACCTCACCTACATCTTCACTTGTAGATGCCATGAGAGCAAGGTGGCATTCTCCATCTTCATAATTAGAAGAACTTGAGGAAGACTCCTCCCAAGCTGCATGAGCTGCATCTTTGCTTCTTCTTTCTTTCTTCTCCTTTCTCTTGTATTTGCCTTCTTTCTTGTACTCCTTGTCCTTCTGGTGGTTGCTCTTGTGATGGCTCTTCTTGGCCTTGGGGCAGTCACTCTTGTAATGGCCTTTTTGGCCACATTCATAGCACCTAGGAGTAGATGAAGAAGACTTCCCTTTGAAGTGATTTCCCTTGGAGTAGTTAGCTTCAATGCCGATTTGGGCCTTCATCTTCACTTGAGGAAGGAGTAGGGGACTTGAGACTAAGTTTTTGCTTCCGAACCATCTCTTCAATTTGAGCTTTGAAGGTTGTGTCCTTGATCTTCTTGGACTCCTTCTCTTCTCTCTTTTCTTCTTCTTCTTGCTTATCAAACCTTGGCTCATGAGCTTGAAGGTTTTCAACCAGCTCGTCGGTTAACAATTCATTAAGCGTGTACACTTCTTCAATGGATGTCACCTTGGGCTCCCATCTCTTTGGAAGAGATCTCAAGATCTTTGAGTTGATTGTGCCTTTGTCCATCACACTACCAAGGGCATCCAATCCATTGATGATCACATTAAGCCTTATGTACATATCTACCAATCTTTCATTCTTGCCCATCTTGAAGTTCTCAAGTAGACCACCAAGCATGTAGATCTTGGATTCCTTCACTTGCTCTGTTCCTTCATTAGTGACACATAACTTGTTCCAAATTTCATGTGTGGTGTCCCATGAGGAGATCCGGTTGAACTCGTATGGGGTGAGGGTTGTATAGATGATGCTCACAACTTTGACATTGAGTCGAGCTTGCTTCATTTGGGCTTCCGTCCATGTGGATATTTTCCCCTTTGGATCTTCATACTTTAGATGAACCACCTTACACATCTCATAGCTTACTCCTTGGAGGTAGAACTGCATTCTTCTCTTCCAATAGAGGAAGTTGGTGCCGTCGAAGACCCGAGGTCGCATGGAGAAGCTTCCTTCCAAGTTGAAAGATCCAAGTTCTAAATCACCCATCTTCTCCTACTTGTGGAAGTAGCTTGGAGAAGACCTGCTCTGATACCACTTGTTGGATCATGGGCTCTAGAGGGGGGGTGGGTGAATAGAGCTTCACAAATCTCACAAAATGAATTAGACTACCAAATTATATTAAGTGCAAAAGCTTAACCAAATAGTCAATTTGAAATCCTAACTAACATGCATAGCAAGGATGAGAGACAAGGATATAATACACTTGGACAAAGTGGTTTAGAGTGGTTCCACACTTCAAACTAGAAGTGAGTCAGTCCACGACCTAGTGGTGGTTAATCTCTAAGACTTTGCAATCTTGATGCTCTTATATTCATTCATAAGATTACAAGACAAAACCACATTCATCCAAGGACTTAGTACCTCAAGCAAGGATATTCTGAAAAATCACTAGAGGGGGGATGAATAGGGTTTTATGATATTTTAATAATAATTTAACCAAAGCAAGCAACCACAAAAATATTGGACAAGGGGACAAGGATTTAGAGTGGTTCCAACCTTAAAAAATACTAAGGCAGTCAATCCACTACCCAGTTGCTTACCCAACTGAGATTTTGAAAGTATTTAATTTTATTACCTCGCAAGGATGTTACATAAAATTACAACACTTTCACCAAACCCTTCAGACAGCCTTCACCTAGAAGTAGTCTCACCAACCTCAAAGCAGCCTTCCTTGAAGTAACCTCAAGCTCCCCTTGAAGTAGCCTTCCTCTTGAAGTAGCTTCCCGTTGAGACAACCTTCTTGAAGTAGTCCAAAGTCCACCTTCTCCACCTGAGAAGTCAAACCGTCTCTAATCCACAGCCTCCAACCCTAGGAGTAGTAAGGAGAGTACAAAGGATAAAAAGGAACAAGAAGGAAAAATAGAAATTACAATACCACTTGTAGCACAAGGCTTGATTTCCTATATCAAGTATTTTGATCTCCTAACCAATGTATATGGAAGTGTAGGTGCAGTGGGTAGGAGTTTCTAGCCTATAGGACACAAATTTGGAGCAATGGAAATGAATAGCCAATGTTTGGAGTTTCTCAATTGCTCACAAGAATGAATAGTCAATTGCAAGTATATGCTCAAGTGTTGCACAAGTGTGTTTTGGGTGTCCTAAGGCTTGTCCTATTTATAGGAATGGCCTATGAATGCTTAAGGACATTCTAGACACTTTCTAGGGGGTTCTAAGTGCTCAACTAGCTGTTAGGTATCCATTAGTTGTTTTAACAATGGCTAGTTAATTAATCCTGAAAAGTGCAGACATAACTCTTCTCGGTCGAAGAATTGTCGACTGAGAGTCCTTCTCGGTCGAGGACTTGTCAACCGAGGGACTGCCTGGAGAAAGTGTATATAACGTTCTAATCCAACTCCCAACTACCTTGTTTGCTGTGTCTAACGGCTACCTGGGTCATTCTCGATCGAAGAGTTTGTTGACCGAGAGTGTCTCGGTCGAGAATTTTGTCGACCGAGATTAACCCTATTTCAATGTTTTAAACCAAGTACCAAGTGTGTGTATAAGTGTGCAGTTGTGACACTATTGTAGGGGATGACCTATCTAAGTGTTGTGATTAGCTAGGGAAGATCTAACGCTTGATTTACATGATATCTAAGTACTTGTACATTATATACTTGTACAAGTTTTTACATTTGATTACGTTCATGACTTAAAGCAATTTTAGCATATAGATCTTCCAAGTGTTTGTCATCCACCTTATCCTGCAACACTCAAGTAGCACGTTAGATCCACAAGAATGAAATGTTTGTCATCATAAAAACAAAGGGATTATAATAATGTCCAATTTAGCCAACAATCTCCCCCTTTTTGAAGATGATAAACATTTCCTAAATATAAAATAAGGAAATATAAATCATATGAGTTTCATACCTGAAGTTTACCTTTTGTAGCCGTTCATAATATAATATAAATCATATTATGAAACTTATTTTATTTTATATTATTTCTCCCCCTTTGTCATTTCAAAAAGATATCCAAGATAACCATTTAGTATGACTTTTTATTTCTCCCCCTTAATTTTATGCTATGCTCCCCCTTAAAGAGATATTCAATTTAAAAGCAAGGGATTAATGCAAACCAATTATTGTTAAATTTAGCCACAATTTATTTCTCAATCATTTGTAAAGGATGTTAAGCCTTGAAATGATATGAGTTCCTTTTAAGTTCATGGCATATGTGTATTGATTTCTCATCCATTTTACAAGGGATGTTAAGCCCTGAGACTGAAATGAGATTCCTTTAAGCTCATGATGAATACATATTGATTTCTCATCCATTTTGTAAGGGATGTTAATCCCTAAAAATGATATGAGAATCCTTTAAGCTTATAGTAGAATGTATCTCTAATCAAATACACGGTATGTTAAGCCCTAATTTGTTTAGAGAATTCCATTAAGAACAATATATATGTCATATTCATGAATATTGTAGATTTCTTTGTTTTCATAACCAAAATTACTTTTAAGGATACTAAGGTCATAACAAGCTTCAAATGATGTTTACAAAGTTTTGTAAGCTTCTTAATCTTATAATCAAGGTAGTTTGTGTGAGCTCCCCCTTAATCATATAGTCAAGATAATTTAAGGATTCTAAGGTCACAATCAATATTAGATCATAATAAGTTGACCTTTTATGAGAGTTATGCACTAAAATTATGTTTTCAATATGATAAACTCATTTTGAATCAAGATACTACGATTAAGTGTAGTAAAATGATGTACAAAGAAGCATTTTGTCAAGCTTATTTTAGGTCGACCTTCACTACAACCATAGCGCCCCTTAGTCAAACTTGATTTCAACAAAGAGGCAATTTTCTGCAGATTTCTAATTTGAATACTTATATGTGAAGTATAATTTCTGCAGATTTTCAATTTAAAATGCATTTGTGCCATGAATTTTTACTGTTTATGCAAAATGGCATCTTCATATGAGATGAATCACAATGATAAAAAACAATATCCATTTATGGTTTGAATATATGGATCAAAGATTATTTTAGACAAGCATAATAATCATGGCACAATGATTATGATAGAACAGTAGAAGCATATCCACAATACAATGATCAAGATAAAAGCATACAAATACAATGATTATGATTATTTTAAATTAGAATTCAATATACATGTTTCATATATAGATAGACCAAGGAATACTTAGGAAAAAAAACCATGTGGATTGTGATAAAATAGTAATTTCCTTGATTAAACTAATCATGGTTCATATTTTCAGTTTTAAGCCAAAACATGTAGAGAATAAACCAAAATAATCTCATTTAGGGTCATAAGTTTTCAATTTTAAGACAAACCATGTAAATGAACATGCTTAATAAACTTTTTCAATCAATGAATAAGGTTCGTTCAAAATCAGTCTTCATATAACACTTTTGCAATATGTTTAAGGATTTTATATTCATAATGTTATACCTTAATTCATGATGCAAAAAGATCAATGTCTTGTTTCAAAGATTGTCTCCAAGATTTATTCTTGATTTGAATATTAAATCAATCATTAATAACAAATTGATAGCAAACTAGATTAATTGAAAATAGGTTCAGCAGAACTTGATTTGGTCGAATTGTTTGTCGACCGAATTTATCTCAGTCGACGTTTTTCTCGATCGAGAATGTTGCTGTTTGTACAGGTTTTATCAGTTTTGTTGCAAACTTCAAAATAGTAACCTGCTCGGTCGACTAATTCTCGACCGACAGTGTTCTCGGTCGAACAGTTTCTCGACCGAGAATGTGTCTGTATTGTATTTCAGTAACTATTTACAAGTAAATCATAGTTCATTTTCAATTCAATTATGCAATTTGAAAACTCAGTTTGGTTGCGATAGAACATATGAATATCAAAGTAACATTTAGATCAAATCTCAACTAATTTTATTCAAATCTTTATGTTTTGAGGACCCTAATTAAGGAAAATTTTCAAAGATGTGTCTCTGTAGATGTATATTTTCAAGTTTGAAATTTTAATTACTTGAATCAATTTGTTATCTCATTATGTTAACTTGAGATATACATAGAGATATACAACTAGAGTCTTTGGGCATATCTCAAATTAATTTTGTTCATTTAGTTTGGGGGTTTTGGAACCCATACTAACTCAACATCCTTTTTCTTGTAAGGACATGAGAAAGAATAATGTCCGAGACACAAACAATAATGGCAACATATAGAATCACCCTCATATATTTTTCTATGATTTTGTTCTAGGTTGTTCTTGGGTACATGTGTATATTTGCCTCTAGGTACATACATAGATTGATTTTCTAGCATTTGTGTCTTTCTCCAACTAGGTTTTTGGTAAGATTTTCCTTTAGGATTATAACCTAGTCCTCTCCTTCCAATTTGACGATAAGAATCATTTAAAATTTTATCAAGGGTATCATTGTTACTCAAACTACTAACTTTTTGTTGCAACTTAACAATCTCATCCATTCTCTTATTTATGTCTAACTTTGCTTGATCTAGATTAGATAACAAGGAATCTCTTTCTTTCACAATAATATCATAATCTAGATGAGTACACAAAACAGGTTGTTTTTGAAGATCATTTACTTGAGTTTGCAAGTTTAACTTTTCTAGGGAAAGAAAATTGCAATTTGCTTCTACAGATTTTAGCTTAATATCATGATCTTCAATAACCTTTTTGAGATATTCATTTTCAGATGTGAGAGAAAGAAGTTTAGCATGTAACTCGTCATTTACTTTATTAGATTTCTTTAATTTCTTCTTGCACTCAATATACTTATTATGTGTCTCTTCAAGACTAGCAATTAGCTCTTCTTTAGGAAAATAAAAAAGGCTTACCTCTTCTCCTTCTTCTTCACTTATTATAGCAATAAGGCATTCTTTATGCACATCTTCCTTCTTTGACCTCCATGGACAGCTAGGTGTAGTGTGCCTTGTTCCTAAGCACCAATTGCAACTTGTTGAAGATTGGTCCATGCTTTTCCTTTGCTTGCGGTTGTAGACACCACCACCCTTCATTCTTCAAGACTTGATTAGAGCTCCTTGAAGCCCGCTCTGATACCAATTGAAAAACCAATCGAGGGGGGTGAATAGGGTTTTATGATATTTTAATAATAATTTAACCAAAGTAAGCAACCACAAAAATATTGGACAAGGGAACAAGGATTTAGAGTGGTTCCAACCTTAGCAAATACTAAGGCAGTCAATCCACTACCCGATTGCTTACCCAACCAGGATTTTGAAAGTATTTAATTTTATTACCTCGCAAGGATGTTACATAAAATTACAACACTTTCACCAAACCCTTCAGACAGCCTTCACCTAGAAGTAGTCTCACCAACCTCAAAGCAACCTTCCTTGAAGTAACCTCAAGCTCCCCTTGAAGTAGCCTTCCTCTTGAAGTAGCTTCCTGTTGAGACAACCTTCTTGAAGTAGTCCAAAGTCCACCTTATCCACCGAGAAGACCCATCTCCACCTGAGAAGTCAAACCCTCTCCAATCCGCAACCTCCAACCCTAGGAGTAGCAAAGAGAGTACAAATGATAAAAAGGAACAAGAAGGAAAATTAGAAATTGCAATACCACTTGTAGCACAAGGCTTGATTTCCTATATCAAGCGTTTTGATCTCCTAACCAATGTATATGGAAGTGTAGGTGCAGTGGGTAGGAGTTTCTAGCATATAGGACACGAATTTGGAGCAATGCAAATGAATAGCCAATGTTTGGAGTTGCTCAATTGCTCACAAGAATGAATATCCAGTTGCAAGTATATGCTCAAGTGTTGCAGAAGTGTGTTTTGGGTGTTCTATTTATAGGAATGGCCTATGAATGCTTAAGGACGTTCTAGACACTTTCTAGGGGGGTCTAAGTGCTCAACTAGCCATTAGGTATCCATTAGTTGCTTTAACAACAACTAGTTAATTAATCCTAAAAAGTGCATACAGAACTCTTCTCGGTCGAATAATTGTCGACCGAGAGTCCTTCTCGGTCGAGGACTTGTCGATCGAGGGACTGTCTGGAGGAAGTGTATATAACGTTCTAATCCAACTCCCAACTACCTTGCCTGTTGTGTCTAATGACTACCTGGGTCATTCTCGGTCGAAGAGTTTTTCGACCGAGAGTGTCTCGGTCGAGAATTTTGTCGACCGAGATTAACCCTGTTTCAATGTTTTAAACCAAGTACCAAGTGTGTGTATAAGTGTGAAGTTGTGAAACTATTGTAGGGGATGACCTATCTAAGTGTTGTGATTGGATAGGGAAGATCTAACACTTGATTTACATGATGTCTAAGTACTTGTACATTATATACTTGTACAAGTTTTTACATTTGATTACATTCATGACTTAAAGCAATTTTAGCATATAGACCTCTCAAGTGTTTGTCATCCACATTATCCTGCAACACTCAAGTAGCATGTTAGATCCACAAGAATGAAATGTTTGTCATCATCGAAACAAAGGGATTATAATAATGTCCAATTTAGCCAACATCTTCAACCTACCAAAGGAACTTACCCACTTGAACCAGGGAGTCTTCAGCCTTCAACAAGGACTTACCCACTCTATCTTCAAGTCTTTGGCCTTCAAGGAATTACCTATCCTTCTTGAATGTCTGCCTTGCCTATCCTTCTTGAATGTATGCCTTGCCTATCTCCTAAACTCAAAGATATGGAACACCATGCTTTCTTCAACCTTGAAGAATAGCAACTCCTTCTCCTTCACTCAGAGAAGATCTTCAAGCCTTTTCTTCAATAAGAAAAGGGGGTAGGAAGATGGAGGTGGAGAGCTTTACATTGATACAAGGGGTAGCTCTCTTATAACAGATCCTAAGTCACTCATGCTCACGGATTTGACTTGAAGGTAGAGAGAGAAAGGGGCTCAAAGGTGTGCGACACTCTCAACTAAGTAAGAACCAAGCATATAAAGAATGAACAACCTTGGAATGAACTCCAAGTGGTCCTATTTATAGCTGAGGGTGCTCCTTTGAGTTGGGGAACACTTAGGGCCAAATTATAGACATTTTTGCACAAGGCAACAAATCTATTTTTCCCCAAATAAGTCACCAACGGTTAGAATCACTTTTTTTGTATTTTCTGTACAGTACATTTGGTCGAGATTCAATAAAGGTAACTCGACCGATTGAGTAATGTTGGCTAAATTGGACATTATGATAATCCCTTAATTTTTTATAATGACAAACATTTCATTCTTGTGGATCTAATGTGTTACTTGAGTATTTCAGGAATAAGGTGTATGACAAAGCTTTGGAAGATCTATATGCTCAAAATGCTTTAATTTCATGATTGTAATCAAATGTAAAAACTTGTACAAGTATATAATGTACAAGTACTTAGATATCATGTAAATAAAGTGTTTAGATCTTCCCTAGCCATTCAAAATACTTAGATAGGTCATCCCCTATAATAGTGTCACATCGACACACTCATACACACACTTAGTATTCATCCATAACCACCAAATCAGAGATACTCTCGGTCAAACTCTTTGTCGATCGAGACAAACTCGGTCGAACAACTTCTCGACCGAGAGTCTCCCAGGTTATTTCTTCTAATAGGTTCTATAGCCGTTAGACACAGCAGACAAGGTAGTTGGGAGTTGGAAGCGAATGTTATATACACTTGCTGTAGACCAACCCTCGGTCGACAAAAACTTTGACCGATGGACTCTCGGTCGACAAACTTCTCGACTGAGATTATCTTTGTCTGCACTTTTCAGAATTAATAAACTAGTCGTTGCTAAAGCAATTAGTGGACACCTAACGGCTAGTTAAGCAATAAGAACTCCCTAGAAACTGTCTAGAATGTCCTTGAGCACTCATAGACCATTTTTATAAATAGGACATGACTTAGGACACCTAAACACACTTGTCCAACACTTGAGCATACACACTTGCAATTGAAACTCCATTCTTGTTAGCAATTGAGCAACTCCAACATTTTCTATTCATTTCCATTGCTCCAATTTCATGTCCTATAGGCTAGCATCTCCTACCCACTGCACTTACACTTTCATACAAATTGGTTAGGAGATCAAAACGCTTGATATAGGATTCAAGCCTTGTGCCAAAGTGGTAATTGTATTTTCCTTTTTCCTTTCTTGTTCCTTCTTATCTGCTTTGTACTCTCCTTGCTACTCCTAGGTTGGAGGCTGTAGATTGGAGAGGGTTTATCTTATCAAGTGGAGAAGGGTCTTCTTAGGAGGAGAAGGTGGACTTTGGACTACTTCTAGAACGTCTCAATGGGATGCTACTTCAAGGAGGAAGGCTACTTCAAGGGGGAGCTTGAAGTTACTTCAAGTGAAGGCTGCTTCAAAATTGGTGAGACGACTTCGGGGTGAAGGTTGTCCAAAGGGTTTGGGAAGGTAGTTGTATTTTATGTAACATTCTTGTGAGGTAATAAAATACAAGTGCTTTCAAAATCCCAATTGGAAACAATTGGGTAGTGGGATGACTCCCTTAGTATTTGCTAAGGGTGGAACCACTCTAAACCCTGTGTCCCCTTGTCTAATCTTTTGCAGTTGATTATTTGAATTATTATTTTTAAAATCTTCATAAAAACCCTATTCACCCCCCTCTAGTGGTTTTTCATTTGGTATCAGAGCAGGCTTCAAGGAACTTTAACAAAGTCTTGAAGAAAATGGGTGATGGGGTACTCAACAACCTCAACTTGGAAGGAACACTCATTGCCCGACCTCCACCATTTTATGGCACCAACTACACCTATTGGAAGAGGAGGATGCAATTCTACTTTCAAGGAATTAGCTGGGATCTCTGGAGAATGGTGTCAAATGCATATGATCTTCCTCAAACGGAGTATGCTAGATGGGATGCTAATATAGTAAAACTAGCCCAACTAAATGCAAAAGTTGTAAGTATCCTTCATTGTTCAATCTCCGTAGGTGAGTTTAATAGAATTTCAAATTGTGAACCTGCATATGAGATATGCCATAGACTCTCTATTACTTAAGGAACTGTTCAAGTTAAAAATTCCAAAATTGGCATGCTTAAAGAAAAGTTTGAACAGTTTCGTATGGAACCATATGAGTCTAGTAGTGAAATGTATGCAAAGTTTTCTTCTATTGTTAATGGGTTGAATGCATTAGGTAAAGCCATTAGTGAAGAGGATCAAGTATCAAAGATTCTTAGGTGCTTGCCTCCAAAGTACAAACCAAAGGTGACGACCATTGAAGAAGCCAATGATCTCACTACATTAAGGATGGATCAACTCATTGGCAACTTGGAGGCTCATGAAGCTACCCTAGAAGAAGAAGAAAGATTGGCGAATGAACACAAAAAGGAGAAAAGAAAGGACATTGCATTCAAAGCATCAACCAAGAATAGTCATGATACAAGTGAAGATAATAGTGAAGAAGAAACACTCATTGTGAATGGTAAGCAATATAGAAGTTTTAAAACTAACAAAATTCCTAGTGTTTCTTCCTCTAGGTGCTTTGAATGTGGCAAAAAGGGACACTTGAAAGGTGAT
Source organism: Alisma plantago-aquatica (assembly GCA_963693085.1). Lineage (NCBI taxonomy): Eukaryota > Viridiplantae > Streptophyta > Magnoliopsida > Alismatales > Alismataceae > Alisma > Alisma plantago-aquatica. Next base: position 1,829,356,131 of record OY856409.1, read on the forward strand.
TGCCCAAAACTCAAGAAGGGGAAGAAATCATCTCACAAGAAGAAAGAAAGAGCATATAAAGCTGCATGGGATGATTCAAGTGATGATAGTGAAGATGGAAAAGAAGAAGTAGCACTACTACAGAAATGGCTTATAACGTCACTTTTAAAGGTGTCGATTGTAATAATACACCGACACCTAAACAATAAAGCGTCGGTTTATAAAATAAACTGACATCAATATGTGAAGGGTGACCAGACACGGGTATCGCTTTTATTCGGTGTCAGTTACTTAATAACACACCGACGCCGAAAATTAACCGCCAAATCCAAAATTTCCAGCGAAAAAATTACCTCCAAAAATTTAACATATGGCGTCGGTCATTACCTAAAAAACCAACGATGAAAGGTTATTCGCTAAACAGAAATTGATCACATTTTGATCGTCGGTTTTACATCAATGACCGACACTTATGGTTTTTCTCGCGCTCTTAGCGGGAAATTTTTCACACCCTTTGAGCGTCGAATTTTCAAAACAACCGACGATTATGGGTAGTAATCGACAACTAATTTTTTAATCAGTTTATGTAGATAGACGTCGGTATATTTCTAGTTAAAACCAACGATTATCATTTAGAACAAGTGTCGATTTGTGTTGTGAATCGACACTATTAGTTTTATGTGTCGGTTGAGTTTAATAACCGACACCGAATGTTAACTTAATATTTCCCGAGCGAGCCCGACTCTTCCCCTTTCTCTCTGTGATTGCAATCGGCTATTAGGGTCTGGTGATTCCGGTGTTCTCCTTGCTCGCCGCCGCCGATCTCCTTGCTCGCCGCCGCTGATCTCCTTGCTCGCCGCCGCCGATCTCCTTGCTCACCGACACTGTTCTACTGCTACTACCATCGCCGCCATTCGTGGAGCTCGCCGCCTCCGTGGAGCTTGCTGCCGTCGTGAAGCGCCGCCGTGGACCTTACCATTTGTGGAGCTCGCCGCCATTCGTGGAGCTCGCCGTTCGTGGAGCCGCCACCGTCTTTGGTCCTCTCCTCCAGCCGATCCTCCTCTCTCCAGTGCTAGTAGTCCTACTTCCGGAGCCAAAGCCAGTGCCAGTAGCCACCGTGCTAGCAATCCTACTACCAGAGCCAAAGCCAGTGCCAGTAGCCAGCACCAACAGTAGCAGCCGGAATCAGAGCTTGCCATTATCATCACCACTGCCGCTGCTAGAGGTAAAGCCTCCAATTGACTAGGTTTGCATCCTCAATTTATCCTTGGCTTAACCTATTTTTTAATGTGTGTTGACCTTGGCTTAACCTATTTTTTAAACAAGTAGATGTCAATGATAATTTAGTTAACCAATCCCTATGATTGATCCTAATTTAGTTCAGTATTGTTTTGCATTCATACACGATCGTGCTAAAATTTGTAGTGTGCATTTCCAGTTTTAGGTTTGACTTTTTTGATGTTACTAGCGGATAGGACCCAGGCTCCTGTTCATTTTCTGATTCACTTCAAAATGATTAGAATGTGCCTGGGTCCTTATTATAAGTTTGTTCTTTTATCCTTTTAAAAAGTATTTCAAACATAGTGTCATGTACTCATAAAACTAAATATGAGTGTTGATTAAACAAATAGATAATAAGTGTCACCTCATTTTATGAAATACCAAGATACATCAAATTATAGAAAATACTAGTCTGAAAATTTATAACATCATTATATGTACTTACACTTTTTCTAAAAATATAAAACATCGTTATATGTACTTACGTACACTTTGTTAATACTAATATTATGAAGTATCTGTCCACCCACAACAGTCACTATGAACTGGGCCTCTATGTCAATGCTAACGTTCCCTATTGAAGAACAATTGGACATCATCCTAGATGATCGTTCCTTAAACCAATTGGCCATACCCAAACATTGGCATTCTCTAAAAGGAAGACACTACTAGCCTGGTGAAGTGACCCTAAATTTTGGCAATTATTCACATGTTATCGAGGTTGAGTATGATTTGGCGGGAAATCTTATATCAAAATCTGGTTGGCGTGATTGGATTGGAAAGATGCATGTGGGCCGTTAGCGACATGCTTTTTCTCCATCCAGTTGGCCATAATACCATAACCGTTTGGATAACCAACATCAACTGCGAGACCCCCGATCATCTACGACGGTATGAGTGCACGGCGGAGGATATCAGCTTGAGTTCGGACGAATCTGATTATGAGGCCCCTGTCAGTTTAGATTTGTCTAAATACAGTGAGGAGCTCCGTGACATAGCACAATCATCAAAAAGGCCACGGTAGGTCCAATTAACAAATATAATTATCAAGACAAAAAATTTGTGTTTACACTTTTTGTCTGAAAGCAATCAATACTCATAGCTGCTTTCTTTTCTGAACTTCAGGAGAAGATCGCCACAATGATAAGTCCTCAAAGTTACTGATGTGGGACCATGTTGGTATAGTATTTAGTTGTCTATCTATCTAGACTTGTCTGTATTAATAGTTATTTTAATTATGCGCATGTTTAGGGGTACACCAACCCGTTTGTTTAGTTACTATTTAGGGGTACACCAACCCCTGTGTGTGGATGTAAAAAGAGATTAATGAATGGAACTGAAAATTGCTACATGAATGCTTCTAACTGAATTGATGATTGGCTTGGTTATTGAATGTTACAAATTACTGATAAATTTCATTATAAATGTTATTTTATCCTTATTATAACTATGTTAACAAATAATCCCTATAAACATGTAATGTTTATTTAATAGAATTGATGATTGGCTTGGTTATTAATAATATATGACAAAAATAAAATGCTTAATTTTAACATATGATTGTCTAGTATTTTTTCAATGATCACTTCCATTGCGGTTCAGGAGCTCTCCGGCCTTCTGCCTGCCCGTTCGGCTTCCACGTGCACCCATCCGCCTCACCTCTCTCCCTGCTCCAGAGCAAGATGCTCGACTGGGCTCAAACAGAGGTAAACATCCCCAAAAACCCTCTGTCTCGCCCTCTGATTTGTATTTACTTAAATACTGATTTGTATTTACTTATCTACTCGTTCATCTAATGATTTTTTATTCATCAAAATATTTAAATTTAGGGCTTTATATTTAAATGCATCTAAACATTCATAAGCTATTAATGTTGATTAATTTAGGAAGCATTGATATGTTGTTATGGCTGTCCACAAATGTTTTTATAAGGAATTATGTGTTGAATGGGGTTGTGAACAAGGAATTGGTGTTGTATTTGTTGGCCTAGAAACCCGTCCAAGATTTACTCATTAGGAGTAAATCTTGGATAGTCCCCGGTTTGGGACTGTTTTTGAAAACCTAATCTCACTTAGGATGTAAGTGTATAGGGTTTTCAAGAAAATTTCGGCAACATTTCCCCATTTGTTCTCTAAGTACATATGTACTTGGAGAACAGTGGGGAATACTACCGAAATTTTCTTGAAAACCCAATACACATTATACACTTACTAGTGAGATTAGGTGTTCAAGAATGGGATAGGTGGTACACATTTAAGAATGACATCACATGTATAAACCCTAAAGTTTTAACCATAAACTCTAATCTGTTTACCCTAGACCCTAATCTTGTTGTAATATATACTTATTTTCTCTTTGATCATAGAATGGATAGATCATGGATGTCCATTCGCAATCACAGCACCCCAGAGTTTATTTCTGGTCTTGATCAATTTTTTAGATTTGCCGAGGAACATAGGAAACAACCTGGAGATAGGTTCTACTATCCATGTAGGTATTGCGGTAACAACTTGAAAGTCAGTACTGGTGACGAAATTAGAAGTCATGTCACGTGCAACGGGATTGTACAAGGCTATACAGAATGGCACTGGAATGGAGAGATTTCAAACCTGAAACCAGTGGATGTCGATAGCAGTGCTTGTGTGGAAGAAGAAATTGCCTCCGATGACGTAGATGTGAATGAACCAGTTCCAGTAGACATCGTTGATGCGATGCTGGATAGTTGTGAGGTAGAGCACACCGATCCACCTCCCATGTTTAGAAACATTGTGCATGATGATGAGATACCATTATACATAGGTTGTAAGTTTACGAAGCTTAGTGCTGTGTTGAGATTGTATAAACTAAAAGCTAACAATCAATGGAGCGACAAAAGATTCACGTCATTGTTGTCTTTGTTGAAAGAAATTCTTCCTGAAGGAAACGAGTTGCCGATCTCAACATACCGGTTAAAGAAATTGTTGTGCCCAATGGGAATGGAGGCCAAGAAGATACACGCATGCCCGAATGATTGTGTAATATTTCAAAAGGACTATGTGAATTTGAAAGATTGTCCAAAATGTGGTGTGTCAAGGTATAAATTGACGACTTCGGAGGAGTCCAAAACTGGTTCTCCCGCCAAGGTGATGTGGTATCTACCTATAATACCATGGTTTCAATGCTTGTTTGCCAATCCTATAGATGCAAAGAATTTGAGGTGGCATGCAGATGTTAAGAAAAATAATGACGGGATCCTACGACATGCGTATGATTCCCCACAGTGGAAGAAGATTGATCCATTGTACCCTGAATTCGGTGAAGAGGATAGGAATCTAAGACTTGGGCTTTGTACAGATGGGATGAATCTGTATGGGACATTGAACAACCAACATATAACTTGGCCTGTCATGCTTGTTATATACAATCTTCCTCCCTGGTTGTGTATGAAAAATAAGTACGTTATGCTGTCGTTGTTGATATCAGGCCCTAAACAACCTAGAAATGATATCGATGTTTATCTTGAACCTCTGATTGATGACTTAAAGAAACTCTAGGGTGAAGGTGTGATGACCTATGATGCTTCACGAAGAGAGACATTTTGTTTGCATGCTATGTTGTTTTGCACTGTGAATGATTTTCCAGCATATGGGAATTTGTCTGGATATAGTGTCAAAGGATCTAACGAGTGTCCTATATGTGAAGAGAACACTGATTCAATACGACTAAAACACGGCGGAAAGACTGTATATCTTTCTCATCGAAGTTTTCTTCCAAAATTTCATCTGTATCGTAGGTTGCGCAAAGCATTCAATGGACGGAATGAGGAACGTAGTGCACCTAAATCTATATGAGGGGAGGATGTTTATGAATGAGTGAAAGACATCACCAATGAATTTGGTAAGAGATCACATTGTACGATGGCCACAAGGAGTGACAAGTCTTTATTCAAGAAGAAGTCGATATTTTGGGATCTTCCTTATTGGAGTTCTTTGACAGTCAGGCATTGTATCGATGTCATGCACATTGAGAAAAATGTATGTGATAGAATCATCGGTACTCTATTGAATATACCAGGTAAGACTAAAGATGGGATAAAAACCAGAATGGACCTACGTGAAATGGGAATAAGGTCAGAATTAACAGAATTACATGAAATGGGTAATAAAAGAACATACTTACCTCACGCTTGTTACACGTTGTCTAGAAAGGAGAAGAAAGCATTTTGTGAATGCTTGGTAAATGTTAAGGTGCCACAAGGTTACTCATCCAACATCCGTACATTGGTATCAATGAAAGATCTAAAGTTGATAGGTCTTAAATCTCATGATTGTCACATTCTAATGCAACAAATATTGCCTGTGGCAATTAGATATATATTGTCGAAGCATGTAAGGTTTGCAATCACCAGACTTTGTTTCTTTTTCAACAGTCTGTGCAACAAAGTTATTGACCCTACTACTCTCGATAATTTGCAAAGAGAAGCGGTTGTTACCCTATGTCAGCTTGAGATGTATTTTCCTCCGTGGTTCTTTGATATCATGGTACATCTTGTTGTCCACTTGACTAGGGAAGTGAAAATGTTGGGGCCAATTTTCTTGCATTTGATGTATCCCTTTGAACGATACATGAGCATTTTTAAAGGTGATGTTCGAAACCATTATCGGCATGAAGGGATTATTATTGAGGGTTATGTGGCGAGAGAGGTTATGGATTTTTGCAATGACTTTCTGAGTGGTAATGACGCTCCCGTGAATGACAAGAATATTGAGGAGCATTTTGGCAAAGGAGTGTTGGGAGCACGGGTGAAAGTAATCAGACGTGAGCAGTTGGAGCAAGGTCACTTGTATATTTTACACAACATCAACGAAGTGAGTGTTTATATCGAGGAACATACCAATTTCATCAAGAGACAATATCCTCGATCCAATTCAATGTGGCTTGCTAGAGTGCATAACAAGACATTTATTAGTGGTTTGAAGATAAAGTCTTACATCAACTATCTCAAACATCAGATAATGTTACTGAAACCATCAAATGCCTCACCTTTAAACCAAAATTGAATGTTAGGTCTTATGAAGGGTTTGACATAAATGGTTTCTCATATTACACAAAGCGTCAAGATGATAAGAGTGTCGTCCAAAATAGCGGGGTCACCCTTCAAGCGTCTTCATTGTTTTTTGCAAGTGCAAAGGATAAAAGTCCACGTGAAGCTAAAATGTCATATTACAGTGTCATTGAAGACATATGGGAGTTTGACTATGTAGATTTCATAATTCCGCTCTTTAAATGTAATTGGGTTGACAACAACAAAGGAGTTATAGTGGATGAATTGGGTTTCATGTTAGTGAACTTTGAAAAGATTGGTGAGAAGGGTGAACCATTCATATTGGCATCGCAGGAAAAACAAGTATTTTATATCGATGATCCTGCAAATGATAAATGGTCGATTGTTCTTCATGGTAAAAGACAGTTCATTGAAGATCCTATAGATGAAGAAGAGTACTATGATAAGTATGATGACTCCAATCCATTCTCAGTTGGGTTGCCAACACCACCAAACATTGAAGCTGGGGATCACAATGACTTGTATGTTCGCGGGGATCATAATGAAGGATTGTTAATTGATAAAAGATCACAATATTAGAGGCATGGATGCTTATATTTTTATTATGTTACCATGATGACCATGGTGATGATCACCGTGAGGGTGAGGACGTGCTTGCACCACCTGACAATGTAAGTTTTAAGAATATATCCCTGAGGTTTCTATCTATATGTTCATTTATAATTATATTATGTAAGTGTGTTTTTTTATCAAATTTTTAGGATACTAGTTAATAGCAATTCTATTTAATTTGCAGGCGTTCACCAAAGACTATAGGCTATGCAGGACGACCATGACATAGCTATGCAGGCCGTCAACATTGCTTTGTAAATCCAAAGCGCAACAGTCAGAGAGAAAACAAGCATCCCACACTAAGGTTATATAGATATATAGTGGGACTAAGGTGACGATCCCACCTGCTAAAACAGGTTACCGACAACTACATGTTACGACTGGGAGGTCATGATTCAGCAACCATATGCATTAGCAGGAGGACAAATAGATTTTAGCACGAGTTAACATTGAAGAAGGTTAGTAGACCTTCTTCAATGTTAACTCGTGGTGAAATCTATTTGTCCTCCTGCTAATGCATACAGTTGCTGAATCATGACCTCCCAGTCGTAACATGTAGTTGTCAGTAACGTATTTTAGCAGGTGGGATCGTCACCTTAGTCCCACTATATATATGTACTAAGCTATAGTGTTATATGTAAATTTGGCACTGCTGTTATTATGCACTATATATGTGTTATTCTGTCATGTTGTTATATGAATCTGAAACACTTGTGTGTGCTGCACTTTATGTATTGTATCTATATCATGCTTCCCTTCATTGTGGCTTCTTTTGCTATTTCATGGATCTTTGAATATATGATTTTGTTGACAATGATGACAATGTGAATGAATTTTTATGAATTGTGTGTGAAAATCATCAATACATGAATGTTTCTACATGTGTCTGAATGTGAAAAGAAATAAAATAAATAGAACTGCAAGTTGCTATTGGTTTCTACATGTGTGTGATGAAAAAAAATAATATGAATTAAATGTTCTTATACATGAGTGTGAATCACATATATATAATATTGTCCATCATGTTAATTTTGCAGGTTTGTGGCCTGTTGTTGGCTGATATCAATGGATGTCGTAAAACCTACAGTTCATACTTGAACTACAGGTTTCTCATCCTACGACCAGTCACAGTAGGTCTGCAGACTGACAGAAAAAAAAACATCAGCATCGGTTATTTGAACAAAACCGACGATATATGGTTACAATGTCAGTTTCCATACTAGTAACCAACGTCGATTTCCCTAATGAGGCTAGACACCACGGCCGTGCTGGCCAGCACGGCCGTGGCAGCGGACCAGATATAAAATAAGCGTCGGATATTTATATAAACCGACGACATAGGATAACAGTGTTAGTGTCCCTACTAGTAACCGACGTCGATTTCCCTAGAGGCCAGACAACACGGCCGTGCTGGTCAGCACGGCCGTGGCAGTGGGTGAGATGGCGTCGGTTATCACTAAGAAACCGACGCCGATAGTGCCCCAGATGGCGCCCTTTCTGTGGCGCGAAGGTATGTGGCGTCGGTTTCGAACCTAATAACCGACGCCTATACCCCCTGCTGGCGTGTTTTCGACACATTTTCAGTGGCGTACGAAGGGTTTTGGCATCGATTGGAGAACCGACGCGTAACGGTTGGGCTTTTAGCAGTGCCCACATAGGTGTCGCTTAAGAACCGATACTAAAGTCCTTAAAAAACCAACACTAAAGGCATGTTATGTACTAGTGTAGAATGTCTTGTTGCTACAACCAATGAAGAAGAAGAAGAGGTAAGCCTTTTTGATTTTCCAAAAGAAGATCTAATTGCTAGTCTTCAAGACACACATGAGAAATATGTTGATTGCAAAAAGAAACTAAAGAAAGTTACTAAAACTAATGAGGATTTGTATGCTAAATTAAATAATCTTTCTTTTAAAAAGGACAATATTGTTTGTGAAAACCTTACCTTGAAATCATCTCTAAATGATTGCAATATGCAGTTGCTTACTTTAGAAACAAATCATGATCTTCTTTCTCAAGAAAAGGTTGATTTGATTGCAAAACTGCATAATTTTCAGACTCAACCTATCCAATGTAACCATCTTGATTATGATGCTATTGTTAAGGAAAGAGATGCTTTATCATCTAATCTAGATCAAGAAAAGTTAGATATCAAAAAGAAAATGGATGAGATTGCCAAATTACAAAGAGAAATTAGTAGCTTGAGAAACAATGATATTCTTGATAAAATTCTACAAGATTCTTATGGTCAGATTGGAAGAAGAGGACTAGGTTATAAGCCCAAAGGTAAATCTTTTCAAAAACCTAGAATGAGAAGGATACAAGTGCCCAAGACTAAAGTTATGTATGTTCCTAAAGTCAATCCAGCTAAGAAGAGAAATGAAATTGATTCTATATGTTGTCATTACTGTTTACGGCTTGGACATTATTCATTCGCTTGCCCATACAAGAAAAAGGATGTTGATCTAGTTTGGGTTCCTAAAACTTGATTTTAATTTAATTAGTTGAGATTTGACCTAAAACGTTACTTTAATATTCAAATGTCTTATCTCAACAAAACTGAGCCTTAACTTTCATATTCTTGCAAAATTATATTACTTTATGTTTTGCTTGCAAATAATTGCTGAAATACAATACAGAAACACACTCGGTCAAGAAAATATTCGACCGAGACATTGTCGGTTGAGAATTAGTCGACCGTGTAGGTTACTATTTTTAAGCTTGCAAAAATCTGATAAAACCTGTACAAACAGCAGAATACTTGGTCGAGAAAATCTTCGACCGAGATAAATTTGATCGAAGAAAAGTTTGACCGAATCAAGTTTTGCTGAACCTATTTAATTGACCCAGTTTGCTATTAATGATTGATTTAATCTACAAATCAAGAACGAATCTTAGAGAAAATTCTTTATACATATTGATAAACTTGCATCATGACTTATTAAATATACTTTGATTATAACACTCTTATTAAACTTGTTACAAAACATGATGATTAAAAACTTGTATACTTTTTGCAATCTAAAATTAGACATGCCTTCTTGCAAAAATGAATCAATATAGATATAGCTTAGATTGCAAGTTCATTTTTAATTGCTATAATCTCCTACATAGTTTGGCTTAAAACTAAAAATTATGAACCGTGTTGATTTAATCAAGGAAATTACTATTTTAATCCACATGGTTTGTCCTAAGTATGCCTTGGTTTATCTATATAGAAATCATGTGTCTTGAAATTTTCCTTTAAATGATCATGATCATTGTAATTATGGATATGCCTTTACTGTTTCACCATGATCATTATCTTTCATCTTCTACTTGGTTTTTCAATTGCTTAAAATAATCTTTGATCTATATGTATAAAAATCATGAATGGATATTGTTTTCAAAATGATCATAGTGATTCAACTCATTACACATAAAGATAATGTTATCATTGAAAATACAATTTTTGCATTAAGATAAATCTCTATGGCACAAATGTATCTTGACATATTAGTTAAATGATTATGTTGTACTTAGCTTATGGAAAATGATATCATCCTTGTTATACATGAATACTCTTTGTATGATACTCTGTAATCTATGTTTCAAAAATTCAATCAAGTAGATCATTGCAAATGCTTAAACTGGAAACATGCAGAAATTGCCTCTCGGTCAAAATATAAAATCAACCGAGGGGCGCCAAGGTCGAAGTCAAGGTCGACCTAAATTAAGCTTGACAAAATACTTAATTGTAAATCATTTCTTTGCACTCAATCTTAGTATATTGAAAACAAGATTTTAGTGCATAAAAGGTTAACGTATTATGATCTAATGCTTATTATGACCTTAGAATTCTTAAATTATCTTTATTATGAGATTGGGGGGGGTTCAAAAAAACTTTGTAAACATCATAAAGAAAATTTGAAACTAGTTATGACCTTAGTATCTTTAAAGTAATCTTGGAGCCTACAATATTTATGGATATAATGGAATTCTTTAAACAAATTAGGGCTTAACATCCCGAGCATTTGGTTAGAGATACATTCATTGATTCTACTATAAGCTTAAAAGAATCTCATATCATTTCAGGGCTTAATATCCCTTGTAAATGGTTGACAAACTATTAAATATACTCATGAGCTTAAAGGATTCTCATGTCATTTTCAGGTCTTAACATCCCTTGTAAAATGGATGAGAAATCAAAACACATATGCCATGAATCTAAAAGGATCTCATGTCATTTCAAGGCTTAACATCCTTTGCAAATTATTGAGAAATAAATTGTGGCTAAATTTGACATAAGTGGTTTGCTTTGAGTATCAAATTATCAAATAATTAATGTTTAGCTTGGTTATCTTTTTGAAATGACAAAGGGGGAGAAATAATATAAATCAAATGAAAAGAGTTTCATAATCTCTTGGTTTTAAAAATGATATCGTTTGAACAAGAGAATACATGAAAAGGAAGTGCAAAGGAAATTTCAAGTATGAAACTCATATGATTTACATTACTTTGATTTATATTGGAAATGTTTGCCATCTTCAAAAAGGGGGAGATTGTTGGCTAAATTGGACATTATTATAATCCCTTTATTTTTTATGATGACAAACATTTCATTCTCGTGGATCTAACGTGTTACTTGAGTATTTCAGCAATAAGGTGGATGACAAAGCTTTGGAAGATCTATATGCTCAAAATGCTTTAATTTCATGATTGTAATCAAATGTAAAAACTTATACAAGTATATAATGTACAAGTACTTATATATCATGTAAATCAAGCTTTTAGATCTTCCCTAGCCATTCACAACACTTAGATAGGTCATCCCCTATAATAGTGTCACATCGACACACTCATACACACAATATTCATCCAGAACCACCAAATCAGAGATACTCTCGGTCGAACTCTTAGTCGACCGAGACAAGCTCGGTCCAACAACTTCTCGATTGAGAGTATCCCGGGTTATTTCTTCTAATAGGTTCTATAGCCGTTAGACACAACAGACAAGTTAGTTGGGAGTTGGAATCGAACATTATATACACTTGCTCCAGACCGTCCCTCGGTCGACAAAAACTTCGACCGACAAACTCTCGGTCGACAAACTTCTCGACCGAGATTATCTCTGTCTGCACTTTTTAGAATTAATAAACTAGTCATTGCTAAAGCAATTAGTGGACACCTAACGGCTAGTTAAGCACTAAGAACCCCCTAGAAAGTGTCTAGAACATCCTTGAGCACTCATAGGCCATTCCTATAAATAGGATATGCCTTAGGACACCTAAACACACTTGTGCAACACTTGAGCATACACACTTGCACTTGAAAATCCATTCTTGTGAGAAATTGAGAAACTCCAACATTTGCTATTCATTTCCATTGCTCCAATTTCATGTCGTATAGGCTAGCATCTCCTACCCACTACACTTACACTTTCATACACATTGGTTAGGAGATCAAAACGCTTGATATAGGATTCAAGCCTTGTGCCAAAGTGGTGATTGTATTTTCCTTTTTCCTCTCTTGTTCCTTCTTATCTGCTTTGTACTCTCCTTGCTACTCCTAGGTTGGAGGCTACGGATTGGAGAGGGTTTATCTTCTCAGGTGGAGAAGGGTCTTCTTAGGAGGAGAAGGTGGACTTTGGACTACTTCTAGAAGGTCTCAACAGGAAGTTACTTCAAGGAGGAAGGCTACTTCAAGGGGGAGCTTGAAGTTACTTCAAGTGAAGGTTTCTTCAAAGTTGGTGAGATGACTTCGGGGTGAAGGATGTCCAAAGGGTTTGGGAAGGTAGTTGTATTTTATGTAACATCCTTGCGAGGTAATAAAATACAGGTGCTTTCAAAATCCCAATTGGAAACAATTGGGTAGTGGACTGACTCCCTTAGTATTTGCTAAGGGTTGAACCAGTCTAAACCATGTGTCCCCTTGTCTAATCTTTTATGGTTGATTATTTGATTTATTATTTTTAAAATCTTCATAAAAACCCTATTCACCCCCCTCTAGTGGTTTTTCAGGTAAAAGACAAACCCAATTTTCAAACCATCGGTCGAGTTTGTCCCGAGGAAACTTGACCGACCAATGAAAGTTGTGTTTGGTTAGTAACCTGATCGATCAAATTCTATTAATGCACAACTCGACCGATGCATTCTCCTAGAAATGGATCCAGTGGATCGATCGAGATTGTAACTTGACCGATCAACAGCCTATGATCGATTTTCTAAAGTGCATAAAAAGTGATTAAAACTTGGTGCAAAGTGTCCCAATCAATTTTCTCATCTTAGTTACAAGTCATATCATCAATACAAGTGATTAAAAAATCTTCTAAGGTCATTTACATGTATTTCCTAATTAGTACACTTGTATAGCTTTTGACTCAAACTTCGAAAAGCTAGGGCTTGTGTAATTTGATCATTTTCATGTACCTAACACCTGAGATCAATCTTGAATACACATATTAGATACATATAAATGGAATGATTAAGTCATTATCAAAATATGGACAATGTATAACCTCTAGGTCAACATCCTTCTTTGATACCAATCTACGAATATTAGAAGAGTATCTTTGTGGAACCTTAATATTATACAAGCACTCATAGAAAGTCTTTTTCTCCTACTTTGACAAAGTGTAACAAGCTGGTGGTAAATATGTGCGGCGACGCCTGATCTCCACTGATAATTCTTTTCTTATACCCATTAATTCGAAATCTTTTCTAGATTTGATGCCATATTTAGTCTTTCCCAATATATTCAATAGTGTACCAATGATGCTATCACAAACAATTTTTCAACATGCATGACATCAATGCAGTGTCTAATTGACAAGAATCTCCAATAAGGAAGATCCCAGAATATTGACCTCTTCTTGTATAGAGATCTGTCACATGCGAGTGTACGACTACTTGAAATCTTTCCAAATTCATTAACAATATCTTTCACCCTGTCATATACAACATTTCCTGGTATAGGTTTAGGAGCACTTCATTCCTCAGTTGATCCATTAAAGGTTTTGTGTTGCCTTCAATAAGGATGCACTTGTGGGATAAATCTCCGATGACCAAGATATACAATTTTACCACCATGTTTCAATCAGATTGAATCAATATTTTCCTCACAAATAGGACATGCTTTGTATCCTTTTATGCTATATCCAGACAAATTTCCACAAGTAGGAAAGTCATTAATCATGCAAAACAACATAGCACACAAACTAAAGATCTCTTCACGTGAAGCATCATATGTCATAACACCTTCTTCCCATAGTTTCATTAGGTCATCAATTAGAGGTTGAAGGTAAACATCAATGTCATTTCTAGGTTGCTTGGGCCCTGATATCAATATTGATAACATGACATACTTATTTTTCATACACAACCAAGGAGGAAGATCGTATATAACAATCATAACATGCCAAGTCCTATGTTGGATGCTTAATGTACCATAAGGATTGATTCCATCTGTACAAAGTCCAAGTCTTAAGTTTCTTGGTTCTTTACCAAATTGAGGGTATAATAAATCAATTTTATTCCATTGTGGAGAATTAGATGCTTGTCATAGGATGCCATCATAATTGGCCTTTAATTCCCCATGCTAAGACAAATTTTGCGCATCTTCAGTATTAGCAAATAAGCATTGAAATCATGGTATTATTGGTAGATACCACATCACCTTGGCAGGAGAGCCATTTTTAGCCTTACCTGAATTTGTGGTCTTGTACCTTGACGCACCACATTTTAGACAATTTATCAAATTACTATAGTCCTTCTGAAATAACACACAATCATTTGGACATGCATGAATCTTCTTAGCCTCCATTCCCATTGGGCACATTATTTTCTTTGCTTGATATGTTGAAATTGGAAGCTTGTTTCCTTCTGGAAAATTTCCTTTAACAAAGATAACAGTGAAGTGAAACTCTTATCGCTCCATTGGTTTTGAGCTTCAAGAGTATATAATCGCATCACAACACTCAACCTCATGAACTTAGTACAATCCATATATAATGGTTTTTCAACATCATAGACAATGTTTGCAAATAAAGGTGGATCAATGACGTTGTCCCGACAACTACGTTGCATCTCATCAACCATATCATCCTGAATCGGTTCATCATTGACATTATCATAATTATATATATATCTTCTATGCCACAACTATTAGTATCAACATTTTCTGATTCACAATTAAATTTCTCTCCATGCGAATACCATTAATTATAACCTTGTATGATCCCATTGCATATAAAATGATTCTTGATTTCCTCAACAGTATCAACTTTCAAATTGTTACCACAATTTCTACATGGACAATAGAACCTATATGTAGGTAGTTTCCTATGTTCCTCAACAAATCTGATAAATTCATCAAGACCTTTAGCAAACTCTGGACTGCAATGGTTCTTGATAGACATCTAACTTCGATCCATTTTCTAGTTCACATTAAAATTAATTTTAAAAGTGTACCATCTATCAAAACAGTTATTGTTGATACTATAAGTTGTAAGTTTTTATTGATACAAAGATAATTACTTTTATATTAAAGTGTACCACATATCCCATTTTTGAATATTTAATCTCACTAGTAACTGTATAATGTAAGTTTAATTTTCAAGAAAATTTCAACAACATTTCCCCTAAGTTCTCCAAGTACATCGATGTAAATGGAAAATAACCACCCACATATGTACCCAAAGAACAAATGACGAAATACTACTAAAATTTTCTTCAAAACTAAAGATACAAATACACTTACATCCTAAGTGAGATTAAATATCCAAAAATAGTCCTAGACCGGGGACTATCCAACATTTACTCCTAATGAGTAAATTTTGAATGGGTTTCTAAGTTAATATATAAATGTATTATTTTCATATTTATATATTAAGTTAAACATCATGCATCAATGATCTCATCTATAAACCCTAAAGTGTCAATATGAGACTACGCAATGTCTACCCTCATATTTCTGGAATGTATACAATGATTACATACGTGATTGATAATAAAATGTAGATATGAAAGAATACATATTTTTATTATTGGTTGATTTACTAGTCAAATAAAATGAAACAAAACAATGTAACTGACCTGAGCCGTTGAGATGAAAATGAGAGAAGACCGTGGGCAGTGGAAGGTGCGCAGGTAGCAAAGAGCAAGAGGATGACTGTCGAGCATCGGAGATACTACGAGTAAGAGGATGACTGTCACGAATGATATGTGTAAATCAAGAATACTTCCATAGATAAACATTCATTATATGTATTGAATTGAAGAATCAATTTGGTGCTCTTGAAAAATATAAAAAGTTAAACATCATGTGGGCTCTTTCATAATAGATAACACATGGATGCGGCCAGGAAGTGAGGCATACACTCAATGGAATGGTCAGTCACCTTCATGGTTGCACAAGACCACATGCAAGCACACATATTCTGGATCAAACAATCACAAATCAGCTGCCCAGTTCAGGGACTACGTACCCACCCTCGACGCCTCCCCGCCTTCCATCACCACCACCTAGCGGTGAAGCTAGGAATTCTCAGCAAGGAGGGCAAACAAAAAATAAAAGATTAAGTATTGTACATTGGAATAAAATTGTTGTATGAATTTTCTTAATGAACTGTATACATGTACTCTATGGTGGTTAAAATTGGAAATCAAATTTTGCTCATGTAATGCTTCTATCAGTAATGATATTACCATGACATAATTAGTCTGTGCAGCATTAAAAATAAAGTAGTAAGAATTACTTAACATTATATATATAACGTAATTGGATTACACATAGAATCAGCTATGACAAAACTAAATGACTTAATTTGTCAAAAAAAAATGTTGCAATCAAAACCAAACTAGGATTGTTCCTAAGATTATTAGCTTTCCAATGATCTTTCCAAGATCACTGCCTCAAGGCGCCTCCTTGACACCGTGACCCACGTACTATGTGGTTCCCAAGTGCGCCCACACGCCACAGCCGTGGACCTCGTTTCACTGGGAAGGTTCATGAAGGCTACTCAGGCTATTCACCAAAGCAGTGAAGGACGATGGGGATGAGTGCTTCTGGATGACCACCCCCAGCCAACGGCTCTGCCAGTGCCACCACCCCCAGCCGATGGTTCCTCACCCCCAACCCATCCCAACCAATGATTCCTCACCCCAAACCATCCCAACGCCATCAACAGACGTGTCTAACCCTAATCGACGTCACCGAGTAGGCCTTCAGTGGCTCCTGACCCCATGGCAGTGGCCACTATAAACATTAGCTCAAAAGTAAAGACGGCGACCACTACAAACTTACCTCTGCATTTGGGTGGCGGTGGCGGCGGCTAGGATTCTTTATCTTTACGGGTGGAACAACGTGGGGGATCCTCGAACACAATGACACGGCATGGTAGCGGCAGCTTGATAGGTCTTCTTCTCTACTCGCTCGAGAAAATGAACTGGGCGTGTGGTTCTAGTGAGTTATTAACCGCCCGACCTCTAAGGTCAGTTTTGAGATCTAAAACTGACCCAAGAGTCACTGGTGCCCGCACTAACACTACAAGGTTGGGTAAGTGAAAAAACCGACCCTAGAGAGACCACCTACAAGGTCGGTTAATTAGAGAAAACTGGCCCAAGAGGTCAAGGTCGATTGAACATTTCCTGGTTCGGTTATCCCATAAAAACCGACCCAAGAGGTCCACATCCAAGGTCATTTGTTTTGAAAAAACCGACTCAAGAGAGTTAAGCGGTGCCCGAATTTTTTGTAGATAGCTTAGGTCGGTTATTTGGCAAAAACAGACCCTATATCTCAAGGCATGAAGGAAAAATCGAGCCAATTTTTGCCGCGGGAAACCTTTTGGGTCAATTTTATGATAAAATTGATGCAACAACTTATTAGGTCAGTTTTTCTACTAAAAGTGACGCTTTCGACAGTGATGTTATTGGCCGAAAATATAGTAGTGTTCACTCTAATGATTGTAACAAGTGATCTAGCTCAAGAAGTGATTAGGGTCTCTAAAGTCACATTCTCATAACTAAAACATAGAAGCATATAAGGTAAACCTGGAATGCACTCCAGTGGGTCCTCGTTATAGTTGACAATGCCTATTATGTAGTAGAGATAGTTAGGATGAATTATAGCTGATTTTGGTAGATGGATGTGATGCCTAATGGATATGATGAACTTTTATACATATATAACACATACATACAACTCAAAGAAATAAAAAACTAGAACATTTTTTTATCAAGATTGTCCAAACCAAACTCAAATGATGGCACTAGGTACCAATACTAGTCTGGTCATTTTGTTGAGTTTTTATTTGAAAACTAAGTCGATGGGTCTTCCTGATCACAATTCTTATTATCTAGATGTTCAAGTTTACTCAAAACATACACAACCAATGGGAAAGTTTGGAAAGTCCAATGCAAAGGACATTTCCCATACTTCCTCAGTGCAACTTGGTTGACTCCATCTATTGTTAATAGTTTTCCAAAACATTCCAATTGAAATAAGAATTCATTTATTACATGTTTTATGTTAATTACAAGTCATACAATCATCACAAACAATTTACAAGAATGTTTTATAGAGAAATCTAGCTATTCTACAACTTTTACCTTTGAGATTGTATGACTCAGTTTTCTTAAGTCTAGGTTTTGCAAATTTAATAAATTGAAGTTTGTCTATAAATGTAAATATTAGTATAAATGTTAGAGAAATATTAATGGAGTGGTGAATCCATCATCAAAATTTGGGTAATGTAAAATAAGGAGTGAACCCCTTTTAGAAGATGACAAATCTTTCTCAAATATACTTAAAGGATATGGATTAGAATCTTTTACCTTTGAATCATAAGGACTTTATGGATTGAGTTCATAGACCCACTAGAGTTCATGCTTACATAACTGATTTGTTAGTACTCAAAAGACAACACAATATTATAAAGCCATGCATTTCATGAAAATTTTAAATTACATGTTTCATTATCTACAGACATTGACTAAAATGTAATTGAAAACCATTTCCACTTCCCCCATTTTTCATATCAAAAAGTGATGAGGTGATATAAAAGCATAAAAAAGGTCATTTATAAGAAAAAGTAACTCAAACAAGATACAAACAACTCAAATAGGCAAAGACTCGATTCCACAGCTTATTCTCAAAATATGCACGTAAGTGACTTAAACCCAAGTGAATTTCCATTGAAATACAAGGTTTGAGTAAGAAAGATACAATATAGACTACAACATGTGGAATGTGGAAATGATACATCATACAACACACACCATGAGAAAAGAGAATATGTAGCCTTAGAAGACAAGTGTCCTATATAATACATGATGGGCTCACAAATGCAATTTCTAGGGAACTCTAAAAATTAGTCATAGGGATCATTATAAAGATATAATCTTCATCATCCTTTTCATGGTGAGGTAGGGGACAATGGGGATACCAAATAGGAACTTCCTCCCCATGACACCCTAAATTATCAACAATGTTTCTTGAATGAGGGCTCCCCCCACCATTACCATCTTCTTCTCTTCATCTTCTCATAGAAATGCATTAATCATTATATCCACATCCTTGGAGGTACGTCTACAAGGCCACTTCTCATGAATATGTGGCAATGTCATGGTGACACAAGAATAAATGGCAATGCAATGTGATACGTGGACCGAGTGACCTAGTTAAAGCTAACAAGAACTATAAAAGGTGGCCCAACAAGAAGATTTAGAGTTGAGTTAAGGGTACAACTGGATTTGGAGATGAAGGACGATGAACATGCATTGTGGGATGCATGAGAATGATAAAATACAACATAGATAACCGAAGGGGAATATTGACATGGTCCAGATTGTAATGATACTCTCCCTCTATTATCCCTAATTAAGGAGGAATGAGAGGGAAAGGGCCATTATCATAATTCCATATGCAAGTTTTAGAAAATAACCAATAATAATTAGAAATTTCATTGAATGGAAAAGAGTTTGATAACACTATTAAGATAGAACCTCCTTTTGGGAGTTACATGGAAAGGTAAACTAAAAGTGCAACATAAAGTAAATCTATTTATAATCCTCCAAAAAACTTTAATCATATTTTCTTTTGGTGTCATCTTCTCTAGAAGTCCATTTATTTAGGTGGTTTGTAGTTTAACATAAAATGACATGATTCAAAAATGTGTTTAGTATATATCTGTATTGAGTACCTGGTGAACCAAAATATATACATATAAATGTAACAACATAAACAACCATAACATAAATTATTATTACAAAATCAAACATGCATTTTCTATCCAAAATCTTATCATCCCTTGTTTTCTCAATCTCGGGGGATACCCTCTCATTAAGTTTTGTCCCTGTAGTAGAATTGGGCCACCTTCCAAATCTAGGGCTTGGTTCTATGTCAGCCTTCCCAATCTAGGGCTTGAGCTCTTGTGATCTTGCCTATCTTGGGCTTGGTCCTAGTCATGTCAATGACTTTCTTCCTATTTTCCTCTTGGGGTCACTGCCCCATTTTTAGACTTCCAGAAATAGCATTTGGGTTTCGAGCAAGTTATGTTTATATAAGGCAAAACTCATTGGGCCCTATAGATTGTAGAAAATAAATAAACAACCAAGAAGTTTAATTGCAATCCATATGTGAAACTTTGGAAAATATCAAAAGTTGATAAGGTGGGTATTCATAGTCCTAACCACATACGTTCCCTCAGGGATGACATAATTTCCAAGAAGATAAGAGAAGTTTCAACCAACCAATCAATCAACATGTATTTAATGTTTAACACCCAAGTATTACTTTTGCTTTCACAAAAGATCACTTAAGAATGACTTGGGCCCTAAGTTAGGGTTTTAGAGTCAAATTAGGGTTACATTAGGGTTAGGCTTCCTAAAACCTAATTATCACATATTAAGGCCTTTTCAACTTAGGAAACCTTAGTTTTGGTAACATGTGAACCCTTAATCTTAGATGAGATCCAAAGGTGATAATTTTATGAAATTAGAACAGACTTTACTCATTAAGATTAACTAATCAAGATATGATCCCCACTTTCATGAAATTAGGGTTTACATGTATTAAAACCACCAATGTATGTACCTTTAGGTACTTTTGGAATTTTAGATATAATTAGGTAAAGAAGCCCACTTTTTGGATTCTACACATTTTTCTGATCATTTTCATATATATTCATTGTCATCCGAGTTACTATGAATTTTCTATAATTTTTTGCAAGATTATTTTGTTTGGACCAATTAGAAATTGCCACATCAGTAAATTAATTGAACCCTCAACATTATCCACTACAATCGCAGGCCTGGATCTGACCAATAGGCTTGTGCCGCATCAGTGCTGGGCCAATGTAGGCTGGAGGTTCAAGCGAGGGTCAAGTTACCCTATTATCTATGATACATTGAACTGGGATGTTACTCACGCAAGGGTACATGGGTAAATATAACCCAAGGATTTCTCTATGCACGATGGCTGAGCAACTATCAACCATGGGGGTTAACACAATGGTTTACTTCATCATTGGGAGCATGATGTCACGGACAAAGACCCAATGATCCTCTCTAGACATCGTCGATCTCAACCAACCTAGGAGTGGTGGTGAAGAGTGCCAAAAGTAGGGTTAGGAAGTCTAAGGATAGAAGAATAGATCAAAGAAGGAATGCCAATCATTACCTACAATTCATCCAACTAATCCTACACCAAGCTTCCTAGACATCTGCTAGGTGGTTACTCCTCTCACCACACGATGCGGTGGTCTGAGATGCATTCTTTGTGAATATTTTCAAGATTCACATGTCGTGAATTGGGGAAGGGAAAACATGTCCTTCTCACTACCCATGGAATTGTCAGGCACTCTCGGGGAGGTCTCATGATGATTCTGGACAACACAACTGATATGAGATCCCCTATGATTTGAGGAAGACAGTGGTGCAACATCAGAAAAGAGGTGGTCTGGTTTGGGGTGAAGGAAGAGTTTCGTGACAAATTGAGAGTGGCTCTGGGTGGGTGAGGGATCTAGGGTTCCTAAGGCATCCTATTTATAGGATGGGGTAACGAGTTGGAGGGTGATTCCTCAAACCCCTATTTTTTAGAAGAGACTAGGATTTGGGTATTTTCCAAACTAGGGGGTAGTTGTATTAGGGATCCTCACATTCATCTTTTCCTTCGGAATCTAGGGGAAAAGAATCACGAGAACAGGTGGAAATGAGAGAGAGAACAACGCGTGGGAAGATCGAGCTCCTCTTTCCCCGACTTCCCTATTTTATTGAAGGTAGGAGATGAGATGATCACTATGGATTTTTTATCCCTGACCCAAACCAGCGTGACACATTAAATGACATGGGTTATTTTGAGTTAAATTTAGATTACACTTATTCAACTCCCAATTAAAAGGTTAAATTCATTTATTACACATAGGTCCTCCCTCCTTCTAGTTTTTTTGTAGACCAATAGGTACATCCTTTTTCTATGAAATTTGAAGGAAACCTCTTTAATACTTCTTCTACGTATATTTAGTTTTTGGGATTTATTGGAACAACTCTTCTAAACAAAACTGTCTCTACTAAGTTTTTACTTATTTAACTCCTTAAGGTATATAATAACACCTTTCTCTTTCAAACTCGGCAATAAATCATATTTAAATATATTATTCTCATTGAGTGCAAGATAGGGCCAAAATAAGTTTATATACTGCCTTCAACTTGTATTTCTAGCAACTTCTAAAACAATTCCCTATTAGTTATTCATTACTTTTGAAAACTCCTATATTGTTGAGTTTTCCACTTTTCTTTCACCACTAATTAATAATGGATTGTTTGAAACACCAAAATACACATAATCTCTTTTATATGGAGAAATTGCATTCACAATCCAAAATTAATAAACAAGACATAGAAACTCAAGCTTTCTAATATGTCCTAGACAATCCATTTTTTGCATCCAAATATATGTATAAATACATGGAAACTCATGATATATCATAGATAGTCTATGACCTATTCCAAATAAGCATTGTTATGCATCATGTAACCCATCAATTTCTCATCTAAATATGAATCACAAATGGTTGGTATGGCATGTATGATGTGGCCTAGGTGGGTGGGGTGCATGAGAGGAGGAGGTGCCAAGGGTGGGTGAGGTGGATGCTTGGATGTTAAAGAGGGATTTCTAATAGATATGTCACTAAAGACAATCCATATTTGGCTTATAGTCTATTTGAAATTAGTGATGTGTGAATTCTCAATCTGGTATTCAAATTGACCAATAATAAGGTTAGAATAGGACGATGGGTTCCCTTGTTGGTTTGCTCTGAATCAAAGAAAGTTGTATGATGGGGAATATATCAGGCCCACTTGACTATGATATTTTTGAGAAGGAAATAGATAATCACAATAGTGTTTTTTGCAATGTCGATTTAATTTTTCTTGGGTTGGTATTATACTTGAGGATTAGGGATGCAATCATAGCCTTCAAACCTAGATAAGAGGAGAGGAACATAGACCAATGTTGGTATGGATAGCATAAGTTTTTAATAACATAATGGACGTCAAGGCATTTAATTGTAGAGTAAAAAAAACAATTATAGAGGTTATTTAGGTCAAGCAAGTCTATGGCATCAGGTTAAGAGCCCATCCATGTGCACAGTTGATCAGAGAATATGAAGCACTTTTTCAATATCTATTCTTATACTTTAACCCTAACCCCAACTATCATAGAAGGTAAAACTTTTTTTTTCATTCTCTAGGTAAATGCATGTGGTGTAATTCCATGTAATATTAGCATAAAATTCATCTAATATCTATTTTGTAACAACTCATTGGGTAAATCAAACCACATGAGAAAAGAGAATCAAGGCATTGCTCAGACAGAAGGGATTTGATGTGTAAATGCCTCAAGTTGAAATCCTATATGCCCAAAAAGGAAGTTGAATCCTAGGGAGGATCACCTTGTATCTTGTGACAAAGTGGTTGTATGAATGAGGTTCATGTTGGATCCTAGATGGGTGATTAGATGCTCTAGAGGGGGGTGAATAGAGCTGAATGCACTTAAACAAAATTCATTAGACCTTCAAGATATATCACAAGATAAGGTTGCTAAATAGGTAATTTGAGTGCAACTAAAACATGCATAGCAAGGATGAGAGAGATTGAACATACACCAATTGACAAGCTATTTTAGAGTGGTTCCACACTTCAAACTAGAAGTGAGTCAGTCCACTACCTAGAGAGGTCAACCTCTAGGATTTCTTAACCTTGTACCTTCATTATATTCATTATAAGAGATACAATGCATGACCACCAAAGGACTTACCTATCCAATACAAAGATTCTTCAACCTTACCAAGGACTTACCCACTTTGCAAGGAGTCTTCCACCTTCTTCCAAGGACTTACCTATTCTTGCACAAGTCTTCAGCCTTGTAGGAATTACCCACTCTTCTTGGATGTTCTGCTGTTGACTTCACCTTCACTCGGAGAAGCTTCCACCAAGCACTTACCCACTTCAGCAAGGAGTCTTCTGCCTTCACCAAAGGCTTACCCACTCTTACTCCAAGTCTTCAGCCTTGATCTTCACCAAGGGATGCCTTCCCTTATTCTTCTTCACCTCTCTTAGGAAAGAGAGAGAACCTTCATCTTCATGATTGAAAGGAGAGATAGGGAGGTGGTGGAAGTGAGAGTCTCACAAGATATACATGTAGGATGATCTCTCTTACTAATCGCCTACTCACTCTAATGGATGTAGCAAGTGATTAAGATAAGAGACAGAGAGCAGGCTATAGGAAGCACTCAACTATAGAATAAGAACCTCACATAGAGTTTGTATTGAATGATCCACCTTGGAATGAAGCCCAAGGGGTCCTATTTATAGCTGGGGATGCCTCTTAGCCTTTGGGAATACTTTAGAATGAAAACTAGCTATTTTTTGGCTTGCAACAAATATATTTGCACTTGTTGCAACTCCACAACGGCTAGAAGCACTTTTCTGCACTTTTCTGTACAGTGCAATCGGTCAAGTTTCTATAAGGGTAACTCGACCGATAGAGTAAAAGACAAAGCCAATATTCAGACCATCAGTTGATTTTGTCTTGGGGAAACTCGATCGACGAATGAAAATCGAATTAGTCATGTACTCCATCGGTCGAGTTCGTTGAAGTGTAAACTCGACCGATCAAAAGTCATTTTCAAGATCCAATCAGGATCGGTCGAGTTTGCAACTCACATAACTCAACCGATGAACAACCTAATTTAGATTTTGGAAAATGGCTTTTGAGTTCTTAAACATTCGATCTAAGTTCTCCTGATTTTTTCTAAGCTTAATTACAAGTCGTACAATCATTACAAATGATTTACAACATGATTTTGATGGATTTACATCATATTACAAAAATGTGCACTTGTATTGACTTTGACTTGTCTTTTCTCCAATTTTCTAAGCGCAAGTTAGGGCATTTGGAGTGTGTCTATACCTAATCTGAAATTACTCAAGTAGAGACATTAGACACCAATATGTGGAATGGTTAGTCATCATCAAAACACGGGCTTAGTAAATTTAGACGTGAGTCAACATTGACCTAATTGACCTTGAGTCAACAATCTCCTCCTTTTTGAAGATGACAAACCATTCCATAAATGTATTGAAAGCTTTTAAGTAAAACCATACCTTTGGAGAAACCTAGGGGTTTCAATAGGACTAAGCTCATATGATCCCCCTCAATTGATGCTAGTGGAGTACTCATACTCCCCCTCAATTGATGTTATTTCTCCTGCATGGTTAGCTTTCATAACATTTATAGAATACTATGTATTTTACTCATATATGTTCTACACATATATGCTTCTCCCATTTACCTTCTCCCCTTTATATGGACATGCTTCTCTTCTTCATGTAAGACATGCCTTCTTCATCTTTTTTTGATAACGAGGAACCCCTTCCGGGATCGACCTTCTTCCTCTTTTGTCAAAAGAAGACATACCTTTCTCCCCCTTTGTCATTTCAAAAAGTGGGGATATGAAGAAATAAGAAATACCACTTGTTAAAGGAAAGGAGATAACAAAAAGTTATATAAGGAGAGTAGAAGAGCACAGATAGGGGCTTGTCTAAGCATAGAAAGAAAAGCAAGTTAAAGTATATACTTGAACAACCCAAAATGCAAGATAAAGTACTGCAAAAAAACAATAAAACACAATTTTGACCCTCAAGATGACAAAATTTGCCCACAAAGTTTCAGGGCTCATGGAAAAGCCATGAGCCTTGCTCAGAAGGTAGTTTCTGCACGAAAAACACTAATCTTGCACCAAAAACTGAAATTGGAGCAAAATCTGCATAAAATCCAAAAATACTCCAATTTCTACATATAATGTAGATCTATGTGCCCTGCATCACAATGTTATGTAATCAACTCAAGATAGTAGATATGCAATTCAAGGAACAAGATTGAGCATGTATGAGACAAGATATAAGCATAACATATAGTAGAATACCACTAGATGAGCAAAGATGCCAATTATAAACAAGGTTAGAGCTACATGTATGTGAACTACTAGTAGATGTTTTCACAAGTTAGGACTACTAGTAGGATCTAGATCATAGCAAGAGATACCAAAAGATACACAAGATAAAGCAAGCTATGAATAGATGTAGAGATATATCCAAACAAAGAGATGTGCAATTTTAGAAGCATGAAAGGATATAACTCACTAACAAATATGCATCATTACCAAGAGATGATCACCACTAAGAACCTCAAGGTTGTATCAATACAAGATATACACCTATATAGATGTAGCAAGTTAGAGTACAACTGAAGAAATTTTAGACACAACCAAGAGATCCAAAGAGACCATCATCAAAACCTACAAAACAACTCAAAGCAAGTAATTGCAAGATATAGGTATACCAATTTAGAGCAATTTGAGGGATAGAGTTGTAAGCAAGATATGCAATTTAGAACCTGGCAATATGCATATATAAAGGTACCAAATGAGAGTGCCAAAGAATAAGGCTATATTGGTTGAGAAAATCTAGTTGAGAGGGAAATTCTCATTCAATAAGCCAAATGTGTATTCTGTGTATAGTGTTATCGATCGAGTTCTGTGTATTGACAACTCGACCGATGACAGCTGCTGGCAACACCCATTGGTGCCTATCGGTCGAGTTTCAAACATGACAAACTCGACCGACATAGCTGCTGCCAAAAGGCACATATATTTCATAAAAACATATTTAGAGGCATGCTAAAGATATAAGTCATATCCAAACATGTGTAAGCAAGTTAGTAATGCACTATGGAAGCATTAGAAATAGTTTTTGAGCAAGAGTGTGAAGAGAATCCCAAAATACCACTTTTGACTCAAAAACCACATGCATAGTGCACACTAACTTGACAAAAAGAAGTTAGATATGGTTATAAGAAAGAAAAACATTACCTTTGTTCTTACCATTCCTTTTTCCACTTGTTGTCACCCTCTACACATCTCACCTTTCTTCTTTCATGTGGATTGAGAAGTCAATTTGCAATTCAATAGCTCAAGTCAACCCATTTGCAAGTACCTACCAAAAGAAAGATGAAATGGTCCCCAATCATGTTTTTGGGTCCAGAGGGGTTAGCTTCGCAACCCAAGTCCTATTTCTCTTGGGTGCTTTCCTAAAAGGACAACAAGTAGAATAATGACCAATTTCATTGCAATAGTTGCATGTGCCCATAGTCTTGGAACTAGAGGATTCTCCATGGAATATTGGAGGTCCTTTACCTTTGTTGTTCCTTTGACTACTATCATATCCTAAACCATGTCTACCAATTTGTTTAGTAGTATGGTGTAGGATATCATTAATATTCCTTTTACCAACTAAGAATCTTTGCAAAGAAAATCTCAAACTATCATTATCATGCATAAGAGAAGTAATAGTAGAAGACAAATGATTGATATCATCTCTAACATGCAAATGATCATTTTCTAAGCAAAGAGTTTTAGTAAAATAAGAATCTCTATCAATATGAAGAGAAACAACACTATTCTCTCTACTAGTAGAACTAGAACAAGATTCAAGCACATTGATTTTAGCAAGCAAGGAGCCATTTTATGTTTCAAGCAAGGAAATCTTAGAAAGATAAACACCATTTTTAGATTCTAATTCTTGCAAAGAAAAATCTTTTTCCTTATTTTCAGATTTAAGAACATCAATATCATGCACGAGAGAATCAATAATTAAAGTATGCTCTTCATTAGAACTAGGCATACGAGGTTGAGCTTCTAGAAATCTAATCTTATCAAGCAAACTAGCATTTTCAAGTTTAATAGAATCTACTTGACTAAGACAATCATTTTTATCATCAAGCAAGCAAGAATTAGCATGTTCAAGACCATCTAATTCTACATGCATATTATCAACAATTCTAGCAAACTTTTTCTTTTTCCTTTTATAAGACTTAAGAGAGGCACAAGTATCATGAATAATAGCAATCAAAGATTCTTTATCTAAAGAGTTTAGATTTACCTCACTTGAGTCCTTACTTGTTGATGCTATAAGAGAAAAATGACATTCTCCTTCATCACTAGAGCTTGAGCTTGATCCTTCACTTGAGATTGAGTTGGAGGAGTCACTTGAGCTTGAGTGGCACTTATCTTCTCTTTTCTTATGATGATGGGTCTTTATAACTTGTGGACAATCTATATTGAAGTGACCTTTCTTTCCACACTTGAGGCACTAGATGGAGGAGGAATTCTTTCCTTTGTAGAATCTAC
This sequence comes from Alisma plantago-aquatica, assembly GCA_963693085.1. NCBI lineage: Eukaryota > Viridiplantae > Streptophyta > Magnoliopsida > Alismatales > Alismataceae > Alisma > Alisma plantago-aquatica. Next base: position 1,829,384,768 of record OY856409.1, read on the forward strand.
CCTTGGAGTACATGGTATTTTCTTCAACTTGAGAGGATGGAGTGGCTTGATCAACGATAGCCTTGATTTGAGCCTTCATTTCAGCCTTCTTCATTTTCTTTAGCTCTTTCTCCTCTTGTCTTGCAACTTCTTCTCTCTTGTCAAGTGTGGCTTCATGTTCTTGTAGATTTCCAATGAGCTATTCGATAGGGACATCCTTAAGAGACCTTGCTTCTTCAATGGAAGTCACCTTGGGTTCCCACCTCTTGGGGAGAGTTCTAAGGATCTTTAAGTTGATCTCTCCACTTGACATAGGATGTCCTAGAACATCAAGACCATTCACAATGGTGTTGAGCCTTGAGTACATGTTTGCTATCCTCTCCTCCTTTCCCATCTTGAAGTTCTCAAGTAGCCCTTTGAGCATGTAGACTTTGCTTTCCTTCACTTGATATGTCCCCTCATAGGTGATGCATAGCTTTCTCCATACCTCATAGGCTGTTTCACATGAAGAAATCTGGTTGAACTCGGTGGGGGTCATGGAGACATAGAGGGTGTGCATGGCTCTAGCATTCAAGGTTTATTTCTTCAAGGTATCATTATCCCATTCTTCAATCTTTGTCTTTGGTAGCATGTATGGGCTGTTCACCATCTGCCACATCTCCAGACTTGATCCTTGTATGTAGAATTGAAGCCTTCTTCTCCAATAGAGGAAATTGCTCCCATCAAAGATTGGTAGGCTGATCAAGTATCTCCCTCCTTGGTAGTCACCCATCCTCTCCTACTTGTTGAAGTATGCTTGGAGACGCCCACTCTGATACTAATTGTTGGATCCTAGATGGGTGATTAGATGCTCTAGAGAGGGGGGGGTGAATAAAGTTGAATGCACTTAAACAAAATTCATTAGACCTTCAAGATATATCACAAGATAAGGTCGATAAATAGGTAATTTGAGTGCAACTAAAACATGCATAGCAAGGATGAGAGAGATTGAACATATACCAATTGACAAGCTATTTTAGAGTGGTTCCATACTTCAAACTAGAAGTGAGTCAGTCCACTACCTAGAGAGGTCAACCTCTAGGATTTCTTAACCTTGCACCTTCATTATATTCATTATAAGAGATACAATGCATGACCACCAAAGGACTTACCTATCCAATACAAAGAGTCTTCAACCTTACCAAGGACTTACCCACTTTGCAAGGAGTCTTCCACCTTCTTCCAAGGACTTACCTACTCTTGCACAAGTCTTCAACCTTGCAGGAATTACCCACTCTTCTTGGATCTTCCGCCTTTGACTTCACCTTCACTCGGAGAAGCTTCCACCAAGCACTTACCCACTTGAGCAAGGAGTCTTCTACCTTCACCAAGGGCTTACCCACTCTTGCTCCAAGTCGTCAGGCTTGATCTTCACCAAGGGATGTCTTCCCTTGTTCTTCTTCACCTCTCTTAGGCAAGAGAGAGAACCTTCATCTTCATGATTGAAAGGAGAGATAGGGATGTGGTGGAAGTGAGAGCCTCACAAGATATACATGTAGGACGAGCTCTCTTATAAGTCTCTTACTCACTCTAATGGATGTAGCAAGTGATTAAGCTCAGAGAGAGAGAGGAGGCTGTAGGAAGCACTCAACTATAGAATAGGAACCTCACATAGAGTTTGCATTGAATACTCCACCTTGGAATGAAGCCCAAGGGGTCCTATTTATAGCTGGGGATGCCTCTTAGCCTTTGGGAACACTTGAGAATGAAAACTAGCCGTTTTGTGGCTTGTAACAGATATATTTTCACTTTTTGCAACTTCACAATGGCTAGAAGCACTTTTTCGTACAGTGCAATCGTTCGAGTTTCTATAAGGGTATCTCGACCGATAGAGTAAAAGATAAAGCCGATATTCAGACCATCAGTCGAGTTTGTCCTGAGGAAACTCGACCGACCAATGAAAATCAAATCAGTCATGTACTCCATCGGTCGAGTTATATGAAGTGTAAACTCGACCGATCAAAAGTCATTTTCAAGATCCAATTAGGATCGGTCGAGTTTGCAACTCACAGAACTCGACCGATGAACAACCTGATGTGGATTTTGGAAAATGGCTTTTGAGTGCTTAAACATTCGATCTAAGTGCTCCTGATTTTTTCTAAGCTTAACTACAAGTCATACAATCATTACAAGTGATTTACAACATGATTCTAATGAATTTACATCTTATTACAAAAACGTGCACTTGTATTGACTTTGACTTGTCTTTTCTCCAATTTTATATGCGCAAGTTAGGGCATTTGGAGTGTGTCTATACCTAATCTAAAATTACTCAAGTAGAGACATTAGACACCAATATGTGGAATGGTTAGTCATCATAAAAACATGGGTTTAGTCAATTTAGACATCAGTCAACCTTGACCTAATTGACCTTGGGTCAACAGTTCCAACATTGGAAACCATGCTAGTTGAAGGAGGGTGTTGGGAATGTATCTCATCTATAGGAGTGGTGCTAGGGTTTCCTCTCATATACCTTCCTAATATGAAAACCATGCATAGATTAGGGAGCTGAACCTAGATGGAACAAGCATATGGTTAAGGGAAGAGAGAGATGATAGATTAAAAGAGCCTTGATAGAGGTTGGGTGAGGGTCATGTAAATCAAAGATGGAGGAGGAACCCAATAACAAGGGAAGTAGTTTGAGAAAACCAAATTGACATGAATTTCATGGTCGACTGGACTTATATATTGTCACAACATAGCTCATTGGCCATGTTTTGTTAGTGGGAAAATCATATGAAGACACTATCTGCCTTATCCTCTAGATAACCCATATGTTGAGTTTCCCCAAAACAAAGTAGGATGGTGGAAGTTTCTATCCAATCTTCAAAATATTTCCAAATCTAATTCTAGAGGCATATTATATTGGAATTGTGACATTAACACGAACATTTCAATAGAGCACATTTGATTCAGTATTGCCCAATTTTGAGAATAAGATCATGAAAATCAAATATCTCCAATTTGACTAAATAACCATATTGCAAGGTACACAAACATGACAACTTGGAGAAAGTATGACATTTTAGAAGTATTTAAGCAAGCACATAAAAGGCATAAAAGATGTCTAGATAGGGGGCATGCAAGTATCATCAACAGAAGTGATAAGTAGATTGGATCTGATGAAGTACAATTGTTCCCTAGATATAGATTGGGTGAAAATGCATGCAAGATGGTTTTTAGTTAAGCTCATGCATGATATAGATATATTTCTTGGCAATGTTGCCCTAAAGGAAATGATGTTGAATCTTTATGTGTGTAATGACCCACACTTGTGAGTATCTAAAAGACCTTAAAGTCACGAATCATCACTCATAAATTTCAAGATCAATGGTTTTGCAAATAATTAAAAACAATTAATAAATTCTACAAAAGACTAAACTGGAAAACTGGAATAAAATTTAACTTTTGCATACCTTTTCAAAATAGGATCTATGACTTCTATCCACAGATGAAATCTATCTATCTAATCCTCCTTTGGATTACTTACTATATCTTCACAGATTCCATTTTACTATTTGTCCTTTTCAGATAATACCTAAAACGCTGACAAACAAAACGTCGGTCAGCATAAATAAATATGCCAGTATGTGGGGACAAATAAAACCATGCACATAATTTCTAACAACATAATTACAACAAATAGTTGTTAGCAATGCTAGATTACATTTTTAGTATGACTCCTCAACCGCTTTTACCACCTATGGGATACCCTCTCTAGGGTTAAGTCCTTGCAAGTGACTTTAAGACTACCTTCTCCATCCTGAGCTTGGTACCTGGGGTCACCTATCTAGGTGCCTTGTGGTCTTCTCTCTGGGTCTTGACTCACTTTGACCTTCCCTCTAGGGCTTGGTCCATTATCTTACATCCAGAGGGGTATGTAGGTTCGACCGAGTCACACTTATACTTAAATTGTTATACACAGTCACTTTAAAGATAGCAGTAATGAAACATCCAACCAGTTTAATTGCAGTGCAATCGATAAAGTATCAAGAAACACCGGGAAACTAAAGCGTGTACTCATAAATAACCACATACCTATTCTGCTGATTTGAGATAGAAAAATTCTAGGCAAGTAGGAAATCCAAGCAAGCAAGCAAGCACACAACAAGATCCTGAAATAAACATACAATTTCCTTTTACTACTCATGTTATCAAGATCTATCCAATCTAACTTGCTCCTTAGGGTTTCTACTTCTTTTTAGGGTTCCACTTACAATTAGGGCTTTGCTATCACTTTTATCACTACAAACCCTAAATAAGCAAAACTACTCATAAACCCTAATCATCATATCCTATATCTCCTAACAGGCTTAGGATCAACATTTATCAACATATTTCCAAATATTTCGAATTAAACATATCAATCTCATCCTTTACCCTAAATTAGGGGTTTCTACATGCATTAACATGGATTCTTGGTTTAAAACCCTAAAACATGCAATTTCTCATCTAGATCAGATTCAAATCTTTCATTATCATCAACATGTTATTAGTACATCAAATTAACCCATTACACATCATAGATTCAATCTTTAATCACAATTAGGATTTCTAACCTAAGTTTAATGCACTTTTCATTAACTTAATATACGTTTGCAATTAGGAACGAAATCCTGTACTAAAACTATTTTTATCAGGTTTCTCATATTTTTCTCATCAAATTTCATATATTAAGTTTATCCATCATAGCTTCCTAGCAATTTCTATGAATTTTGCAAGGAAACACATTATCTTGGATTATCTGTTATTTTTAGAAAATTGTCAGTTGTCCGATCCGTTGTCCACTGGACCACTCGAAATCCAATGGTCCACAGAGACGCGCCTCACTTGTGATTAAAAGAACCAAAGGACAACATTTCCCTTACCTGAACTGAAGGCGCAGAAGGGCACTTTGGTAAAAACACAACCTACTGTCTTCAACCTCGCGTCTCGGCCAGCAGAGTCCCGCGAGTCAACTCGCTTATTGACTTCGAACTCCTGACCACCTGCGCGCAAACTGAGGGGTCCAACAACTTTGTCTACCCCTTGTGGACTCGGGGGTACCTTCAATTCCTCTGCCGCACCGCTCCTTCCTCACCAAAGATCCTTGGCTCCTCCGACGATAGTGGCAGCTAGACGAGGGAGAAGGTCGGGGTCTTTGGACAAATTGAACGCATCAGAGCAATCGCCTCAGTGTTCCGAACACGTTAGAACTATTTGTGGGAGTGATGGTACCACAGATCACCCCCCCTATATATAGGGTCCATCCATGATTCCTAGGATTTGGGGTTTCCCTGGTTTCACCACGAAACCTATGGAAACCTGGGATGATCAGACTCGGGAAGATCTCCCGAGTTCAATGGAACAATTTCCATCGGCGCACAACCTTCCAATCTCAACCAAAGTGGGAAACAAAAATCACATCCCCTACTCCACAGTCCATCGTGACTGGGACTTAGTCCCAACCCTTAGATTTCTGATCAATGGTCCACATTCAATCCAAAAATCTAGATAATCCTAATTTTGTTGTGACATTTAATATGATTCAAAGATTACCCATTTACTTTAGGAAACTTCTAAAAATCACAACTCATTATTCCTTTATCCATTTTCAACCAAATTTTAAAGGAAACTTTGAAATGGTATTATCTACTCGTGTATCAAATTTGAAACCCAAATTCTAAAGGAAAAAGGTATTTCCTTCATAAGCAAGTTATCCTTTAATAAAACCAATTTAATTGGTATTTCCTCTTTCTTATGCCATTATCTTGCTATTTTGGACTCCTTGGACCTCAAGGAACCCTAAAGGCATGAAATACCCTCATGTTGGATATTCCCTTGCCTTCTAGAGGTTTCTACCTCTTTCTTTTCTCCTTTTCTTATTTATTCATTTATCATTTGAATTTCCTTTTTCTTTTTCTTGTTATTGGGCCCAACAGCCAATAAAGCCCACTAAGAAACCAACAAGGCTATTGTACACGAAATTCATACATTCCAAAACAAACCACATCATTATTTGTTCATATGTCTTTAATAGGAGAAATTGCATTTCTCATCAAAAGAACCCGAAAATTGGGGTTGTAACAATGTGATTATCTGGACTATGACAGACATGATTGTATGTCAAGTTTATAGTAATAATGTTATCACAAAATATAAGATAAAATCAAACGATATATCAAAGTATTGAAGCATTTTCTTCATCCATAGGAATTGGGAACAACATCAATGAGAGGCTATATATTCAGCCTCAATCATTGATAATGCCATTGTGATTAGCTTCTTGGATAAACAATATACTAGGCTTGGTCCTGAGAGGAAGAAAGTTCCACTTGTGCACTTCCAATCAATCAAATACCCCCCATAGTCTACATCATTATATGCAGTTAAAGTGAAGTCATTCGACTTGGAAAATTATAGCGCAAAGTTTGGGGTTTTGTCTAGGTACCTAAGACATTTTGACCTGTATAATTGATACTTCCCAGGGAAAGATTGAAAGTGATAATGCAAGACAATGCTAAATATGATATACATCCTAGAGGTAGATATATATAATGAACTACCAATTATACCTATATATAAATTCTCATCTATCCTTTCTCCTTCCTCATCCTGATCAAGCTTGGTGGTGTTTGACATGGTAAAATTTGCCGGTCCATCCCAAATCATTTGATAAGATCAACCTGTGTACTTGATACAGTTGTTGAGTTTCCCCTCTTTTTTTCTTAATTTTGAATCCTAGGAAGAAGGTGAGTTCTTTCGTCATGCTCATCTCAAACCCACTCTAATTTTGAGAACTAAACTCTTTGAAAGATCAAAATTAGTAGCATGAAAATAATATTATCAACATATATATACATACATACATTATATATATATATAAATAATAAGAAATTCTTCAAGAATATGCTTTTAAAAAGAGAATACAATCAGGTTTTTCCATGACATAATATCAATAAAGTCTTAAGTTTCTAATACCAAGCTCTAGGTGCTTGTTTGAGACCATATGGGGACTTATGCAATAAATAGACATGATTTGCTAGCTTTTCATTTTCAAAGATGAGGATGTCCTACTCTATTTCTACATTTTAAAACACACTTTTAAAATTCATTTTATAAAAAAAAATTATTATGAAAAGAAAAGGCAAGTATCATATAAATAGACTCAAGAATAGATACATGTGTACAAGTTTGAACTAAATCAATACCTTCTTGTTGATTGTAATCTTTTTCCACTAACCTTACATTGTTCCTTGCTACTTTTCCTTGTTCACTAATTTTATTATGATATACAAATTTTGTGTTAATAATCATCCTGCCTTTTTTCTTGGAACAATTGTCCAAACTTCTTTTCTTTTTGAAATGTTCCAACTCTTCTTACATGGTTAGGATCCAATCATCATCTCGAAGTGATTCTTTTGTAGACTTGGGATCAAGTCATGAAATGAATGCATGACTTTGTTGGTACTTGTAAAAATACCTTGTTTTCACCTTCTCAAAGGGGTGACTAATGATGGCCTCCTTTGGGCAATTTGTGGAGTTGGGTCTTTTATCTCTTCATCTTGTGAGATTGCCACTTGTATTTTTGGAAACTCTCCTTTTCTTGATCATTTTTTTGATGCCTAGTTCTTTTAGTTTGGGAGTCACCTCACATATCACATCCACACAAACAATATTCTTCGAAATTGTTGGGTAAGTCTCAACAATGTTTACATTTATAGACCCCCCTATTTTAGAGAGTTACTTTTTGTAAACACACAACACTCTACTAGAGAGACTATGGCTAAGAAATATAGCCCTATATGATTTTGCATCAAATTTATCAAGACATTTATTTATGTTAAGCAGAAAGAAGGCATACAAAAATGTGAAAAAAATCAAGCAAATGAGTATACCATACCATAACTTTTAGGGGATTATGTTTAAAACTAGTTGTGTGAAAACCCAATTTTTGCACAAAACAAGTGTTCATAGATTGGGCCCAAAATGTTTTTGGTGTCTAATTCTCAAAAAGCACGGTCCTTACCATCTCTTGCAAATACATATATTCTTCATCTCTAAAATCTCAATTTGTTGTGGAGTATGAGGGGAGGTAAATTAATGTACATAGTCAGATTCAACACAAAAAGATTCAACCAAATCATTTTCAATCTCCCCATAATGGTCACAGATATAAAGGATGCAACACAAAGATTTTTATGTAAAGAAATTAAGAGTACCACACTTTGAAGCAAGAATAAGGTCCAAGCAAGTCTTGAAAATCATCTACAATCACTAAAAAACACATACTACTCAAAGTGATTAGTGCACATTGGTCCAAAGTAATAAATATGAAGAAGATCAAGAGACCTCTCAGTATACTATAACTCTAATAAACTTGAATGAAACTGAGTTAGATTCCCTTGTGTTCAAGGTCAGAATTCCTCATCTTTTTCAAAATCCAATATAGGAAGTCCCTAGAGTCAGTACTTTTTTCTCAACATTTTCAATTGATGCATGCTTACATGATCAAGTCTAAAGTGCCAAAGTGGTATGTAATTTCTATCAACTATCAAGAATTTACCAAGAATAGGCGTTAATGAACTAATAACAAAATTTTATAGATCACCACTCCTAGTTTGAGAATAAACATCATAAAATATCCATTATCAAAAAATTGTCTAACACTAATTACATTACGATGTAGGAAATCCATTAAAAGAACATAATTGGTGAATAGTGAATTACCTCTACCACCCTCATCTATCACTTTATCTTTATTGTTGTCCTCAAAATTGATTGATCATCTATTTTTATTTAGCAAAAATAGTCATTTGTTCAGAAAATGTGAAGAAATTACACTGCATCTATTTTCCACGTGTCCTACATTTACCATTTTAAGAGAACACTACCTCACCTACAATTCAAATCAAAATCTAGAAACAACATACATAGATAAGATGTTTTTCATGCTAAATCAATACATCCCAACATCTATCATACAAATATGCTCATTGTGTCAATCATTTGGAATATATGGACTGAAAGATACTTAGAAAATTCAACAACACTAGATGTGGCATACACAAACTTATTGAAGACATCCATGATACATATAATATGCTTTTAATTTGTAGATGAAGACGGTATAGAAGCTCTAATGAAGAAAAACAAATAAGATCTTACTCACTTTGGCGAGATTGCAAAGACATAGAAAACTTATACACTTGATCAAACTCTAGATAGCATCAATGATGTTTGAGGACCATTTTTCTCTCTCTCCCAGTCGAGGTCTACTATAGAGGTGCCTCCTCCTTTTAAAGAATTATCTTTTTCATATATTCTATATCACTCTACAACTCTAATCAATGAATCTAGGGCACTGCTGGTGTTTATCAATTTTATGATCCATATCTTTTAAATTAGTCACATCTTTGTATTCCGATTAGCATCCAGTTGTATGATGATCTTATTACTAATGTCAACAACTTTTTCATCAAAAAAGCAATGCATAAAAAAGGACACACGGGCGGCTAGGGTTTCTCTGGTCCTCTATGAAGGCGATCTAGGAGGTGACTCCCAAAACCTTGGAGGGGAGGACAACCTCCCCTATATAAACTTCTAACGTTCAAGATGACAACAACGGAATCACAGGAAGTACAAGAAGGTAGAGCAGCAATCCAAAGAAGATGTGGGGCCAAGTCTTGGGAGGATCTGACATGTTCAAACAACATGACTTTGCACCGCCGGAGAAGATAGATGGAAAAAGATTTGTGACTATAGATGACAATACATATGAAGCCATGGATAAATCATGGGATCATACGGAAATCTAATACGTCATGTGTAAGTGACCATATTATTATCATCTATTAGCATGGATAAGTAGGGTATGGAAACCAAGAGGAGGGTTTGACTTGTTCTCAAAACCAAACAAATTCTTCCTACTCTGATTTAACACTATAGAAGATAAGAAGAACATCATTGAGGGAGGTCTGAGATGGTTTGATAGTAGATTAGTTATTGTCAAAGATTACAAAATAGGTGATGAGCTGCAAAAAGATTTCTTTAGTACTATTCCAATATGGATAAATATTCTGGGCATGGGAAGGAATTGGTCACCAAGGGCGATTGGCATTGTGGCCAGTGGTGTAGGAAAGTTATTAAGGATTGATTACAAATCTGTTGGATAGGAATTGCAGGGGGAAGCAAGAGAATTGGTGGAAATTGAAGCTGAGGAAGCACCACCTGAAGAAATATGGGTGAATCTACCCAGACATGATCCTATGGCAGAAGCAATCACTATGAGCATCTCCCTAAAAGATTTTTTGAATGTAGGGTGTTTGGACATGACGATCATGATTTCCTTATGAAATCGAATGAGGAACCATGTGTACAGGAGAAGAAGGCTCCCAGAAACAATGGCCAGGTATGGAAAGCTATTACAAGGAAGAAGAAGACAGGCCAAAACAAAGACAAAATCACAGAGAATGTTGTTCCTGTGAGTAATAGATTCGATAGCCTTGGTGGAGAAGATTTAGTGGAAACCATTAAAATCGAAGATACTAATGAGAGGTTCAATGAAGTGACTGATGAGACATTAAGTCAAGATACATGTGGAAGTAATGATGAGAAAGAGAATGCAGATGCAACAAGTGCACAAAAGAAGAACAAAGCACCAACAAATAAACGTCCAACCAGGATTGCTAGAGTGAACGAGTCACATGTAACCCAATCTAGCAAAGGTCATTAATGACCATACTTATTATAAATGTTTTTGGTTTTGGGAAACCATGAAAGAATAGGGAGGTTAGAAGAACTATTACTAAAGATAAGGTTTCTATATCTATCCCGGTCGAGACAAAGATTAAGACTCAAGTGAAACACCTAAAAAATAAAATTGTACATAATGGTTGGAAATGGATGACTAACCATGATAAAGATAATAATAGTCACATTTGTATTTCCTGGAATCCTAGATCATGGGTTATCAATCTTGAATAAATGGATGATCAACAGGTTATTTTTAAAGTTGTTAACAAAGGTGGCTTAGCCATTAACATTACTATAGTGTATGCAAGAAATTGTCCTAAACAAAGAATGGATCTATGGGATCAAATGGTAAGGATTGTTGCTTTGATTGTTGAACCTTGGCTTGTGATTGGAGACTTTAAAAACATCAGGAAAAGAGAGGAAAAGGCTAGAGGAAGGGAGGTGCTGACTTTCATTCTTAGTTCATTCAACACAACAATTGACAAGGTAGGCCTTGTTGAGCTACTTGTTGTGGGAAAAGAAATATTTACATGGCATAATAAACAACTAAAAGAATTGCCTACAAGCTTGATATGGCATTTGTAAATGACATATCGATCAATAAATTTCCTGGTACCAAATCAAATCTCATTACCTATGAATATTCTAATCATTCGGCTATCAAGGTTGACCTAAAAACTATCACAATGAAGAACAAGCCTTTTTAGTTTTTAATATTCTGGTTGGAGTGCCCGGGATGCAAGGATATTATTACAAAAGCTTGGCAAAAGGAACATGAAGGCATCCAATATACTAATTCTATCAAAAACTTAAGGAAGTGAAGGTTGAATTAAAGAGCTGCTCCAGAGAGTATGTAAACCTGAAGAACTTAATAGCCAAAGAGAGGATGGAATTGTAGGATATCTCGAAGTTCATCATAATAGCTCCTTTATATGTTGAATTGATTGGAGATGAAAGGATTACTCTTGAGAGACTAGAGACCCTGGACAAAGTTGAGGAAGTTTACTACTCACAATAGAGTAGAATGGAGTGGGTTGCTAATGGTGATTGGAATACTAACATGTACCATACAACAATTAAATGAAGGAATGTAGTCAATTCTATCATTGAATTATATATTGAACAAGGAGAATGTGTAGAATATGAAGAGCAAATAGCTAATGATACTCTAACTTTCTTTCATAATTTGTATAATTAGGAATAAGGTGATGAACCTATCCCAAAGAGCGATGGGATTTCAAAGGTTAACAAAGAAGAAAATGAAATGTTCTGTAAAACGTCTGAAGATGATGACATCAAGAAAGTTGTATGGAGCATAGGAGAAAATAAGAACCCGAGACCAGATGGCTTCAATGGATTCTTTTACAGACAAAACTAGCTACTAATCAAAGACGATCTATGCAAAGATGTGAAGTGGTTTTTTGAAGTAGGAACTTCGATAAATAAATCATGTATTTGTGGCACTTATTCTGAAGAAAGAGATTGTCTCATTACCTACTGACTTTAGGCCAATTTTGTGCTGCTCTATGCTGTATAACGTGATCACAAAAATCATCACACAGAGAATGGCCTTGATACTAACAAAATTAATTTCCCAGAACCAAGGAGCTTTCTTTAAAGGGAGAAAGATAGAAGATTGTTCCATGTTGGTGGCATAATTCACATTGAACTACAATGTCTTGAGAAGCAACCCAACATCTTGCATCATACTGGATATCACTAAAGCATATGATTCAGTGCGGTGGTCATATCTATGGAGCTACTTGAGAGGAATGGGATTCTCTGATCAATGGATAAACATGATCAAGAAATGTGTAACAACTGAATCATTCTGATTGCTTTTTAATGGCACCTCTACTGGGTTTTTCAGAAGCTCAAATGGGCGACGTCAAGGAGACCCATTATTGCCATTGTTATTCTCCATTTACATGGAAGGGTTTAGCAGAAGATTAGAAGAGGCCCATGCACAACGAACCATAAGATCATATTCCATTAGGAGAACAAGAGTTCTGAGTCATCTCTTATTTGCCGATGATGTATTGATATTCACTGAGGGTTGACAAAGAAGTCCAAAATCTTTGAAAGCCTTGCTACAAGAATTTGGGAAATACTCAGGCATGAAGTACAACGATAATAAAACTCATATGTACATGTCCAAGTTGTGCAAGAATGGACTAGATCTGAAAGAAAGCAAGGGAATTTAGAAGGGAAAATGGCCAACGATATATTTGGGGTTTCCAATGGCAGGGGAAAACTTGAGGAGGAAGCATTTCCACAAATGCCTTGACCAGTTGAATGAAATAATAAAGAAATGGACTGGTAGTCAAATATCTATGGTAGGTATATTGATCCTTATCAGACACTGCGCCATGGGACTGATAGGATATTGGTTGAATCAAGGAGAAATATCCAGATTTGTTCTAACTAGAATGGAGATTCTTATGATATGTTTCTTATGGGGAAGCTCAACTCACCCTGCAAGCTGGAGCATACTTTCTTATCTGTTATAAGAAGGAGGTCTAGACCTCAAATTCCTAGCTGAACTACCAGATCATCACACTCTGAAGAGAATAAAGAATTTTAAAGATGATAATTCAGTCTAGAGCTCGTGGATGAAACTTAGATATGGTGATGACCTTTCAAGACAGCCTAACCACACATGGGGTTTTTGTAACGACCTCGCCTTCCAGTAACCCCCAATTAAGGGAGACCAGGAGGTCAGAGCTGTTATTCTAGTTTCCAGATCAAGGTTCAACAATTAATCAATAACAATTATTAAATTCTACCAGAATATACTGAAAAGTTGTAATAAATAAAATTTTGCATACCTTTAAAAAAATTGGATTTCTACACTTCTATACACATATGAGTTCTGCTCTAATTAATCCTCCTTGAACTTTAATTCATGTATTTCACAATATGATGTTTTATTGTTTGTCCTTTTGGTTTTTGTACCTAAAATGTTGACAAACAAAATGTCAGTCAACACAAAGTTGGTATGTGGGGGAAAACAATAATCATGAAATTATTCTTAACAATGTATTGCAGCCAATTACCATTTAATAAACAATTTTATGTTTTAAATATAACGACGCGATCCATGCATACCCTATCCCCTACACTGTCCCTACAGTGGACCTCGACACTACTTTCCTTATAGTAGATCCACATTAAACCCCCCCATGGTCCCACCCATAGATGAACCAGTTTCTAGGGTTGAGTCACATGGCACTACCCTTAGATAGCCCACCCCTTAACTCATGGCATGCTAAAGAGTTTCATGGTACTACACGTGGGTAGCCCAATTTCTAACTCACGATAACCTAGACTTTACTCTAGGTTACCCCTTTTTAGCCTTTACAAGCCACAGAGGTGGATTTAGATCTAAGCTAGTTATATATACATTAATAGTGATAATCATAGTCACTTTATAATTGCAGCAAATAAAAGTCATCCAAGCAGTTTATTTCAAACAACCGATTGAATCTCGGAGAATCATTGTGAAACTAATGTGGTTATACATAAATGTAACCACATACCTTTGATTGCAGATTTCGAGATAGAATCAAATATGTAGGGAAATCCAATCAAGAAAGCAAAGATGAATAGAAATCCTGAAATAAAAATACAAGTTTCCTTTTATCAAAACTTATCCAATTTCATCTTATTCCTTAGGATTTCTATTCCAATTTTAGGGTTTCCTTTGAAATTAGGGTTTTGTCTCCACTTTTAACATTATGAACCCTAATTCATCAAATATACTTAAAACCTTTAAATCTTCTCATTTTAATATTCCTAACAGTCTTAGGATCATCATATAGTAATTCACTTCCTTAATATGAAATAATTATGATTTTCCTCTTCTTTTACCCTAAATTAGGGTTTCTACATGTATCATCTTTATTTATAGAGTAAAACTCTAAATTAACCAACTTTGCATTCAAAATGGATAAAAAATCTATCTTAGCAATCAATAGGTTAATACCTTTCAAATTAACCTATTAATCTACAAAGTTTCACCCTTTATATTCAATTAGGGTTTCTAATTATCCTTTTAATACATACTTCTACCAAGTTAAGGAACTTTTTTAAAACGAGATAGAATTAAGTCTCCAAACTATTTTTATCATGTTCCCCATATTTTTATATGCAACTTTCATGTATAAAGTTTTTCCATTAGAGAATCCTAACAATTTCTATTGATTTCGCAAGGAAAAATCCTTTTCTGGATTATTTGGACAAAGAGAGGAATTACCGAATTTTCTTGATCATTGGATTGATGCACCGCTGGTCCGTGCCTCGATCTGACACTCCACGTCGATTGTTCCCACTATCCCAATAGCGCGTGTGATTTCTTGCTGCCGATCGTCGGATCGCGCTCAGGTCCGCAATGGACCCTAATCAAACGTTCCGCATTAACCCACTCCACTTACTGAGTCAGTCAGGCGCGCTGCTCAGGGAGCGTTGGATCTCACACGGGTACACTATGGTCCTCGATCCCACGATTGCTGCTTGTCTTCCTCCTCCCTTCTCTTATCTTGATAGTGTGTTGGTGCCACGGTGGTCCTTCGCCGGAGCAAAAGAAATAGAGCGAGATGGAAGGTGTTGGGGCTCGGGGAGTAGTCGCTTGAGATCGTGGAGGTGCGAGGGAGCGGGTGAGGGTCTATTTATAGGGTGTAGAGGGTCCCCTTTAGGGTTTCTGATCCCACCACTAATCCTATCTTCATCCCAATCGGGCATTTTGCATAGACACAAGGAAAGGTCATCAATATATGGTCGAGAAGCTTCGTTTCTTCTTCCCGAGTCCAATGGAACATAGTCCATGAGTGCACATGCACAGAAACAGTCAGAAATCCAAGGGGAAAGTTCCCTTGTAACCATGCTATAGTCTGCGTCCCATTGGGACTTTGATGATGAGCCGGTTCGGTTGGATCAAGATCCAATGCCCACTATCATCCACGCTCAATCAAAAAGGGAAAGATTTCCTAAATTCCAAGATAAAATCCTATTTTGAGGATAACTTGAAAAAGCAATAACTCCCAAATTAGAACTCCTTTTTAATTCAAATTTTAAGAGAATCTCTCTTATGCTTTTATCTTTCATCCTGAAAAAATTGGGATTATTATCTAAAGAAAACAAGCCCTTTTCTCCAGTTGCAAGAAAACACCTATTTATTCATATTTTCCACATCCTTCCTATTTCCTTTGCCATTATATTAATATCATGATTTCCTTGAACCTCAAGGAGTCCTTATATTTCGAAATTCTATTTTGGAAAATATTCCTTAGCCTTTTATTATTCTTTTATTTATTTTCTTATGTATTCCTTTATCCGATTGAATTCCTTTTTCATTTCTTTTTCTTTTTCTTTCAATTGGGCTCAATGGTCAATAAGGCCCATTAAGAAAACACACAAGGCTATCATACACAAAATTCATTCAAATCAACTCATCAAATCAACCTCTGATTTCATTTATCTTTTAAAAAGAGATTTAGAAATCTCCTTACATGCTTTAGAAAATGGGGTTATAACATCCTCCCCTCCTTATAGGAATTTTCCCTCAAAATTCATCAATCAAACAAACAAATTAGGATATGCATTTTCCATGTCCGTCTTCAGTTCCCATGTGGCCTCATCCTCTCCATGGTGCTTCCAAAGAACCTTTACCATCTCTATATTCTTATTTATGAGCTCTTTTACCTTGGTATCTAGAATCCATAAAGGCAACTCATGGTAAGTTAGCTTTCCTTGAAGCTCAATGGGTTCAATGCTCAGCACATGGCTCAGATCTTACACACATCGCTTCAGATTGGACACGTGGAACACATCACACATCATACTATATTGAGGGGGTAACGCCAGTCTATATGCAACTTCACCAAGCCGTTCTAATACTTCAAACATACCCACGTATCGGGGACTCAACTTTCCTCTATTCTTAGCTATAGCTCGGAGCGGTCAGATTTTCAGAAAAACATGTTCTCCCACAGTGAAATGCACACCAGTTTGCTTCGCATCAGCATATGACTTTTGTCGATCTTGGGCTCTCTTTAGCCTTTTCCTAATCAAAGAAACTTTATAAGCATACTCGTGGAGTTCATCTGACCTTAACAAGGTCCTTTCACCAACATCATCCCAGTGAAGTGGCGACCGACACGGTCTCCCATATAGAGCTTCATACGGAGACATACCAATATTGGCTTGGTAATTGTTGTTGTAGGCAAACTCAGCTAACGGTAAGTATTGCTCTCATGATCCACCCCAATCGAGCACACAAGATCTCAACAAATCCTCTAGGGTCTGGATTGTCCTTTCTGACTGACCATCTATCTGGGGGTGATATGTGATACTGAACTTCAACCTTATACCTAGTTCTTCTTGAACTTGCTTCCAAAATTTGGAAGTAAACTTTGGGTCTCTATCAGAGATGATGGAACCGGGTACTCCATGCAAACACACTATCTCTCTGATATACAACTCAGCTAAATCTGACACCTTGGTAGTGGTCTTCAGGACAAGGAAGTGTGCTGACTTGGTAAGGTGATCTACCACAACCCATATAGCATCATGACCTTTCTTAGTCCAAGGTAGACCCACCACAAAATCCATGGTGATCTGCACCCATTTCCATTCTGGAATGTATATAGACTATAACAATCCATCAGGTCGTTGGTGTTCAACCTTCACCATTTGGCACGTAAGACAGCTGGCCACATACGCCGCAATATCTCTCTTCATTCCTGGCCACTAGAAAAACCTCTGTAGGTCCTTAAACATCTTAGTAGTTCCCGGAAGCACCATGTACTTAGAACCATGAGCCTCTTCTAGGACACATTCCTTCAACGGTGAGTCTTCAGGAACCCATATGCGATTCTCAAATCTAATTCCTCCGTCTATTCCCAAAGAAAGACGGGTCTGAGGTTTCTTCATCAAGCCTTTCATCTTGTCAAGTTCTCCACTGGTCAACTGTGTTGCTATAATCTCACTCAACAACTTTGACTGTATTTGGATGTTGGCCAAATGAACTCGATCATCAAACGGTTGGGGAGACCATTCTACCAACTCTTCTAAACTCTTCCACTGACTGGACAAAAGAACTACACACCTAAGCTGTTTCCGACTCAAAGCATCTGCTACGACATTTGCCTTTCCTAGATGATAAGCGATGGTGAAGTCATAATCTTTCATGTACTCCATCCATCGTCGTTGTTGTAGGTTTAGGTCTTTCTATGTCAGGAGGTACTTCAGGCTCTTATGGTCAGTGAGGATCTCAAAAGTAGCACTATACATGTAATGCCGCCAAATTTTCAATGCATGGATGATCACGGCTAGCTCTAAGTCATGTGTCGGGTAATTCACCTCGTTGGGCTTGAGTTTTCGAGAGGCATATGCAACCACATGTCGATTCTGTTCCAACACATAGCCAAGTCCCATCTTTGATGCTTCGGTGAAAATCATGAAACCTTCATTGCCTGATGGTAGAGTCAAAACTGGTGTAGTGGTCAGCTTCTCCTTCAGTTCCTAGAAATGAGTTTCACACACATCAGACCATACAAACTTCACATCTTTCCGAGTCAACATTGTCAAAGGCAAGGCGATTTTTGAGAAATCCTTGATGAAACGTCGATAGTATTCTGCTAACCCCAAGAAGCTTCAGATCTCGAAGGGGTTCTTCGGTGTAAGCCAGTCTCGTACTGCCGACACTTTAGCTGGATCCACGGCGATCGTTCCTCCTGAGATGATGTGTCCGAGGAACATGACTCGGTCTATCCAAAACTCACATTTAGAGAATTTCCCATAAAACTTCTGCTTTCTCAAGATATCAAGGACTTTACTTAGGTGGTCTTGGTGTTGATCTAAGTCATCTGAATAAACCAGTATGTCATCTATGAATACTATGACAAATGAGTCAAGGAAGGGTTGAAACACACTATTCATAAGGTTCATGAAAACACTGGGTGCATTAGACAAACTAAAAGGCATAACCAAAAACTCATAGTGGCCATACTGGGTTCTAAAAGTGGTTTTTGGAATGTCTTCACTCTTAACTCTCAACTGGTGGTAACCTGATCTCAAGTCAATCTTGGAGAAGACTCGAGCTGATTTTAACTGGTCAAACAAGTCATCTATCCGAGGTAAAGGGTATTTGTTCTTAATGGTAGCCTGGTTGATCATCCAATAGTCTATGCACATTCAGAGCGAACCGTCCTTTTTCTTTACAAAAAGAACCAGTGCTCCCCATGGTGATGTGCTAGGGCAGATAAAACCCTTGTCTAGCAATTCCTACAATTGTTTCTTCAACTCGAGCAACTCTGCAGGGGCCATTCTATACGGTGCTCATGAAATAGGTCTTATCCCAGGAGCTAGCTCTATGGAAAAATCTACCTCTCTCTCAGGAGGAATCCTAGGTATATCATCAAGAAAAACATCTGCATATCTCCTAACTACCTATATTTCCTCTAATGGTTGCACCCTGGGTTCCGGCTCGGTAACTACTACCAGGAAAGCTCGACAACCTTTACTCATCATCCCCTCTGCTTTCACGGCTGACACATACAAGCTGGTGGTGGAATCTTTCCTATCCTAATGACAAAAGGTGGGTGACCTGGTTTCTTAATGATCACTTTCTTCTCCCTACAGTCAATATTTCCCCTATAAGTATAAAGCCAATCCATACCACTGATCACATCAAAGTCATTCATATCAAGAAGGATAAAGTCTGTAGAGAACTCATGATCTCGATATCTCACAGGTATCACCAGAGTTTTCAAAAGAGATGTAAAGATCCAACCACTCAAGGTTGTAACATCTAAGACATACCCTATATCCTTGATATCCAAACAAAGCATAGTTGCAAGATTTCTCAAAATGAAAGTATTAGTGGATCCAGAATCAAACAAAGCTTTTACATTATGTACCATGACTTCAAGCACGCCTACATTGGTTTTCACCATACATTAGAACATTACATGCTTGAACTTAAAACATAAAAGAAAACTCTAAGGGTTATTACCCTCGATCAACCAATTCACATTAGCTTGAGCTTCCTCATTATCAATGGAAAACACACGAGCTTGTCTTCTCTCTCCAGCAGGTGGGGCTGTAGCTATAGGTGGAGCTGCTACTGGTGGGGATGCCACTTGTCTTGGTCCTCTTGGATCTGGCAGAGGACAAACAGATTGTAGGTGTCCTTCTTGGTGGCATTGAAATCACGTCTTCTTCTTATAGCGGCACTCACCGGCGTGCCCCTTTCCGTAGGTGCGGCAAGGAGGTCGATTGTTCTCTTGACGGGGTTTCCCTTTTCCTCCATGTCTCCCTTTAGCTTGATGACATCCTTGACCCTTCTTGTGGTTGTTTCTCTGGCCTTGGGCTCCTTCAGTGAAACCCAAATACCCCTTGGGTGGAATCTGGGTAGGCATCACAGACCTCTCCATGTCTAAAGTAGTGTTGTAGGCTTCGGTGAATGTTTTAGGTTTGCTTGCCATCACATGGGGCTTGAGGCAGGGTGAAGACGCTCTATGAAGTGATCCACCCTTCTTTACTCATCCATCTTGTACCCTAAATGCTCCAGGATTCGAAACTTGTACCCAGAGTCTGCCACATAGGAGTTTCCTTGAGTCATGTTGGTGAACTCCCTTTCCTTTTCCTTCTTAGCTGAGACAGGGATGAATCTGGCGGTGAAGATTGTCTTGAAGTTAGCCCATGCCATGGGTTCCTCTTTCAAATCTCGGCCTATGATGTGTGTCTCCCACCATATCTTGGCTGCTCCTTCCAGGAGGTGAGCAGCAAAGAGGACCTTCTTGCTCAGCTGTACCTCAAGCATGCAGAATCCATTCTTGACTGCAAGCAGCCAAGCTTCCTCCTTGTCGACTACCTCTGTCTTATCTTCTCCCCAGAACTTCTCGATGTTCAGCTTGACGAAGTCTAGGATGGTGGTTCCCAAATGAGGACGAATAGGAAGCGGCTCGCCATTTTCACCTCTAGCCAAGTCTCGGAGGGCTAAGGCACTAATAGCCTCTGTCAGCTTCTTTTGTTGTTCCATCCACAAGGCATCAAGAGTGTGGATCATCATGGTCGGTTATGGACCACCACCTTGGTCCTCTTCCATTTGGGCCACCTCCTCGTACTCATGTTGCTCCTCGTACCGTTGGTCTTCTTCTTGGTCAAGGTTGCTGAAGGGTATCGAGTCAGGGTTAGGGACCTCATGAGTGGTTTCTTCGGGTCTCTTCCTCTTCTTAGAGGATTCACTGTCATGGTTCCTCTTTCTCTTCTATGAAGACCCCTTTCCCTTGCGGGGAGGCCAACCACTCCTAGCTAGGTTCCCAATGCCCTCGGGAATAGCAACCGTCTTTGTACGGGCCATCTACATAAGCATAACAAACATACCTTTAGTTTCTATTTAAACCAATTATACTTATGCCAATGATGTCTCATTACGTACCTTTTATTAATTTGATGGAGGATTCCTTAATCCTTAACTTACTTACCCATACCACATGAGGGTGGGGAAGAGAGAGAAAAACCCCAACTCTTAAAATCCTTAATAGAATATGTGATGAGAAGGGATGAATAAGATGAGAGAGTCCTAAAGGTATCTTATTTCGAATCATACCCTAAGACTTTGGCCAGGCAGTCACACAGATCTGGGAGTCCACGTTTTCTGACTAGCGGTGCGGAGGAAAATATTTCCAGCCCCCGGTCGTGATCCTTTTCTAGACACCTCAGTCTTTCAGATAATCCTCTAATAACTCCCTTGGGTTCTATAGAGTTTGTAAAATTTAATAATTATTAATGGTTAACTGAGGAACCTTGGCTCTGATACCAAATGTAATGACCCCACCTTCCAGTAACCCCCAATTAAGGGAGACCAGGAGGTCAGAGTCATTATTCTATTTTCCAGATGAAGGTTCGACAATTAATCAATAAAAATTATTAAATTCTACCCGACTATACTGAAAAGTTGTAATAAATAAAATTTTACATACCTTTACAAAAATTGGATTTCTACACTTCTATCCACATATGAGTTCTGCTCTAACTAATCCTCCTTGAACTTTAATTCATGTATTTCACAATATGACGTTTTACTATTTGTCCTTTTAGTTTTGTACCTAAAATGCCGACAAACAAAACGTCAGTCAGCACAAAGCTGGTATGTGGAGGAAAACAATAATCATGCAATTATTCATAATAATGTATTACATCCAATTACCATTTAACAAACAATTTTACATTTTAAATATAACTACGTGATGCATGCATACCCTATCCCCTACACTGTCCCTACAGTGGACTTGGATACTACTTTCCTTATAGTAGATCCCCATTAAACCCCCCATGGTCCCACCCATAGGTGAACCAGTTTCTAGGTTTTTTGTCACATGGCACTATCCTTAGATAGCCCACTCCTTAACTCATGGCATGCTAAAGAGTCTCATGGCACTACACGTGGGTAGCCCAATTTCTAACTCACGATAACCTAGACTTTACTCTAGGTTATCCCTTTTTAGCCTTTACAAGCCACAAAAGTGGATTCAGATCTAAGCTAGTTATATATACATTAATAATGATAATCATAGTCACTTTATAGTTGCAGGAAATAAAAGTCATCCAAGCAGTTTATTTCAAACAACCGATTAAATCTCCGAGAATCATTGTGAAACTAATGCAGTTATTCATAAACGTAACCACATACCTTTGATTGCAGATTTCGAGACAGAATCAAATATGCAGGGAAATCCAAACAAGCAAGCAAAGATGAATAGAAATCCTAAAATAAAAGTACAAGTTTCCTTTTATCAAAACTTATCCAATTTCATCTTATTCCTTAGGATTTCTATTCCAATTTTAAGGTTTCCTTTGAAATTAGGGTTTTGTCTCCACTTTTAACATTATGAACCCTAATTCGTCAAATCTACTTAAAACCTTTAAATCTTCTCATTTTAATATTCCTAACAGTCTTAGGATCATCATATAGTAATTCACTTCCGTAATCCGAAATAATTATGGTTTTCCTCTTCTTTTACGCTAAATTAGGGTTTCTACATGTATCATCTTTATTTATAGAGTAAAACTCTAAATTAACCAAATTTTCATTCAAAATGGATAAAAACTTTATATTAGCAATCAACAGGTTAATACCTTTCAAATTAACCTATTAATCTACAAAGTTTCACCCTTTATATTCAATTAGGGTTTCTAATTATCCTTTTAATACATACTTCTACCAAGTTAAGGAACTTTTGTAAAACAAGATAGAATTAAGTCTACAAACTATTTTTATCATGTTCCCCGTATTTTTCTATGCAAATTTTATGTATAAAGTTTTTCCATTAGAGAATCCTAGCTATTTCTATTAATTTCGCAAGGAAAAACCCTTTTCTGTATTATTTGGGCATAGAGAGAAATTACCGAATTTTCTTGATCATTGGATTGATGCGCCACTGGTCCGTGCCTCGATCTGACGCTCTGTGTCGATCGTTCCCACTATCCCAATAGCGCGCGCAGTTGCTTGATGTCGATCGTCGGATCGGGCTCAGGTCCACAATGTTGGCTAAATGGACATCATTTAATCCATTTGTTTTGATAATGACAAACATTTCACTCTTGTCGATCTAACGTGCTACTTGGGTGTTGCAGGAATAAGGTGGATGACGAATATTATGGAAGATCTATATGCTTGAATTATTGTAATTTCATGAAATGTAACCAATTGTAAAACTTGTACAAATATATAATGTACAAGTACTTAGACATTATGTAAATCAAGCGTTAGATATTCCCTAGCCAATCACCACACTTAGATAGGTCATCCCCTTCAATAGTGTCACATATGCACACCCATATACACACTTAGTACTTTAATTGAAACAGGGTCAATCTCGGTCGACAAACTCCTCGACCGAGACACTCTCGGTCGACAAACTCCTCGACCGAGAAAGACCCAAGTAGCCGTTAGACACAGCTGACAAGGTAGTTGGATGTTGGAGATGAACGTTGCATACACTTACTCCAGATAGTATGTCGGTCGACAAACCCTCAACCGAGTAGGACTCTCGGTCGACAACGTCGACCGAGATGAGTTCTGACAGCAACTTTCAGAATTAATTAACTAGCCGTTGCTAAAGCAACTAAAGTGTACCTAACGGCTAGTTAAGCACTTAGAACCCCCTAGAAAGTGTCTAGAACGTCCTTAAGCACTCATAGGTCATTACTATAAATAGGACATGCCTTAGGACACCTAAACTCAGTAATATACACTTATGTTATACTTGAGATTACACTTGCAATTGGCAATCTATTTTGAGCAATTGAGCAACACTTGCATTGGCTACTCATTCCCTTGCTCTAAATTCGTGTCCTATAGGCTAGCTTCTCCTATCCACAGCACATACACTTCCATATACATTGGTTAGGAGATCAAAATGCTTGATATAGGAAATCAAGCCTTGTGCTACAAGTGGTATTGTAATTTCTGTTTTTCCTTCTTGTTCATTTATATCTTTTGTACTCTCCTTGCTACTCCTAGGGTTGGAGGCTGCGGATTGGAGAGGGTTTAACTTCTCAGGTGGAGAAGGGTCTTCTCGGTGGAGAAGGTGGACTTTGGACTACTTCTAGAAGGATGTTGCAACGGGAAGCTACTTCAAGAGGAAGGCTACTTCAAGGGGGAGCTTGAAGTTACTTCAAGAAGGCTGCTTCAAGGTTGGTGCAACTACTTCAAGGTGAAGGCTGTCTGAAGGGTTTGGTGAAAGTATTGTAATTTTATGTAATATCCTTGCGAGGTAATAAAATTTAATAATTTTAAAATCCCGATTAGGTAAGCAACCGGGTAGTGGATTGACTGCCTTAGTATTTGCTAAGGTTGGAACCACTCTAAATCCTTGTCCCCTTGTCCAATCTTTTTGTAGTTGCTTGCTTTGAGATAAATTATCTTAAAATAATCATAAAACCCTATTCACCCCCCCTCTAGTAGTTTTTCAATTGGTATCAGAGCAGGCTTCAAGGAGCTCTAATCGAGTCTTGAAGAATGAAGGGTGATGGTGTCTACAACCACAAGCAAAAGAAAAGCATGGACAAATCTTCAACAAGTTGCAGTTGGTGCTTAGGAACAAGCCACACAACAATTAGTTGTCCATGGAGAGAAAAGAAGGAAGAGGTGCACAAAAATTTCCTCATTGCTACAACCAATGAAGAAGAAGAAGAGGTAAGCCTTCTTGATTTATCAAAAGAAGAGCTAATTGCTAGTCTTGAAGAAACACATAATAAGTATATTGAGTGCAAGAAGAAATTAAAGAAGTCTAATAAAGCAAATGATGAGTTACATGCTAAACTTCTTGTTCTCACATCTGAAAATGAAGATTTGTATGCAAAATTAAATGATCTTGGATTTGAAAAGGATGGCGTTATTTTTGAAAATCATACTTTGAAATCATCTCGAAATGATTGTAATGTGAAGATTTTTACTCTAGAAACAAATTATAATCTTCTATCTCAAGAAAAGGTTGGATTACTTGCAAAGTTAAATGATCTTCAAAAACAACATGTTTTGTGTACACATCTAGATTATGATACTATTGTGAAAGAAAGAGATTCCTTATAATCTAATTTAGATCAAGCAAAGCTAGACATCAATAAGAGAATGGATGAGATTGTCAAGCTACAACAAAAAATTAGCAGTTTGAATAACAATGATACCCTTGATAAAATTTTAAATAATTCTTATCATCAAATTGGAAGGAGTGGACTAGGTTATAATCCTAAAGGAAAATCTTATCAAAAACCTAGTTGTAGAAAGACACAAGCATTAGAAAATCAATCTATGTATGTACCTAAAGGCAAACATACATATGTACCCAAGAACAACCTAGAACAAAATCATAGAAAGAGATATGAGGTTGATTCCATATGTTGTCATTATTGTTTGCGTCTTGGACATTACTCTTTCTCATGTCCCTACAAGAAAAAGGATGTTGAGTTAGTATGGGTTCCAAAACCCCCAAACTAAATGGATAAAATTAAGTTGAGATATGACCAAAGACTCTAAGTTGTATATCTCTATGTCTATCTCAACTTAACATAATAGTACACCAAGTTAATCCAAGAAATTAAAATTTCCAAATATACATCTTAAACTACTTGTTTTAGTTTAGATTCTCAAAATGTATATGATTAGTTAAGATTTAACCTAAATGTTGCTTTGATATTTAAATATCTCAACAAAATCGAGCTTTAACTTTCATATTCTTGTTTTACTTGGAAACAATTACTGAAAACAATTCTGAAACAGTACATAAACTTTCTCGGTCGAGAAACTGTTCGACTGAGAACACTGTCGGTCGAGAAATAGTCGACCGAACATGTTCCTATTTTCAAGTTTGCAATAAATCTGAATTAGTTTTTAAATTAATCTAGTTTGTTATCAATTTGTTGTTGATGATTGACTTAATATGCAGATCAAGAATGAATCTTGGAGACCATCTTTTCATCAATACATATTGATCTTTTGCATCATGAATTGTTGAATAAAAGTATAACATTATAAATATGAAATCCTTAAAAACATATTGCAAAAGTACTATATGAAGACTGATTTTTTAAACAAACATTATTAAAAAAGTTTATTAAGCCTGTTCATGGTTTGTCTTAAAATTGAAAACTTATGAACTTGAATGAGATTATTTTGGTTTATCCTCTACATGGTTTGGCTTAAAACTGAAAATTATGAATCATGTTGTTTTAAATCAAGGAAATTACTATTTTATCATAATCCACATGGTTTATCCTAAGTATTCCATGATCATGTGTATTGAAATTTAGTTTAAATGATCATGATCATTGTATTTCATGAAATTATATGCTTGTATATTGATCACGGTATCATGGATATGCTTCTATTGTTCTATCAAAATCATTATACCATGATCATTGTGTTTCACTTTTACTTGGTTTGTCTAAAATAATCTTTGATTTATATATACAAATCATAAATGGATGATCTTTGTGATTACAAATATTGATGATGCTATCATTGAAAATGCCTTTTTACATAACACTAAAACTCTATGGCATAAATGCATCTTGTATGCATGGTTTGTAACAAATGAATGATGATTCTATGACAAGCCAAATAGTGTCTCTTAGAACAAGAATACTAATGTTTTATCTAGCTGTTTGCAAATTTTGACTTTAAGACATTAATCTTGCTTTCAAGGATATATGTTTCTAAAGAATCTTGTGATTAATCTGAAAATAAGGGTACAAGAAGAAATGGGATTTGATATTTATGTACCCATAGCAAATCTTATGAGACATCATTCACAATGAATGTAAAACATACATTCTAGAAAAATCAAGGTCAAAGATTTCACTATGATGCCCATATTAAGTCTTCATAATAGGTATCACTTAATGTGCTTCAAATTGATAGTTATTTATAGCTACATGCAGAAATTATACTTCACATATGAATGTTTAAATTGGAAATCTGCAGAATTTGCCTCTTGATTGAAATTAAATTTAATCAAGGGGCGCCATGGTCGTAGTCGAGGTCGACCTAAAATAAGCTCGACAAAATGCTTATTTGAACATCATTTTACTATACTCAACCTTAGTATCTTGATTCAAAAAATGTGTTCTAATAAAAGGACAAAATCAAATCTTACAAATCATTTGTGACCTTAGAATCCTTAAATTGTCTTAATTATAAGATTAAGGGGGAGCTCACAAAAACAAATTTGATTATAAGATTAAGAAGCTTAAAAAACTTTGAAGCTTGTTCTGACCTTAGTATTCTTAAAAGTAATTTTTTTTATGAAAACAAAGAAATCTAAAAAAAAAATCTTGAATATGAGATATGTATTGTTCTTAATGGAATTCTCTAAACAAATTAGGGCTTAACATCCCATGCATCTGATTAGAGATACTTTCTACTATAAGCTTAAAAGAATCTCACATCATTTCAGGGCTTAACATCCCTTGTAAAATGAGTGAGAAATCAATACACATATGCCATGAACATAAAAGGAACTCATATCATTTCAAGGCTTAACATCCTTTTCAAATGATTGAGAAATAAATTGTGGCTAAATTGGATTGCATTAATCCCTTGGTTTTAAATTGAATATCTCTTTAAGGGGGAGCATATCATAAAATTAAGGGGGATAAATAAAAAGTCATACTAAATGATTATCTTGGATATCTTTTTGAAATGACAAAGGCGGAGAAATAATATAAATCACAAACATAAAATGAGTTTTATAATATCTCGACCGACATCCACTTGCAAAACAAGAATGGCTACAAAAGGTAATTTTCAGGTATGAAACTCACATGATTTATATTTCCTTACTTTATATTTAAGAAATGTTTGTCATCTTCAAAAAGGGGGAGATTGTTGGCTAAATGGGCATCATTTAATCCCTTTGTTTTGATAATGACAAACATTTCACTCTTGTCGATCTAACGTGCTACTTGAGTGTTGCAGGAATAAGGTGGATGACAAATATTATGGAAGATCTATATGCTTGAATTATTGTAATTTCATGAAATGTAATCAATTGTAAAACTTGTACAAATATATAATGTAAAAGTACTTAGACATTATGTAAATCAAGCGTTAGATCTTCCCTATCCAATCACCACACTTAGACAGGTCATCCCCTTCAATAGTGTCACATATGCACACTCATATACATACTTAGTACTTTAATTGAAACATTGAAACAGGGTCAATCTCAGTCGACAAACTCCTCGACCGAGACACTCTCGGTCGACAAACTCCTCGACCGAGAAAGACCCAAGTAGCCGTTAAACACAACTGACAAGGTAGTTGGCTGTTGGAGATGAACGTTGCATACACTTACTCCAGAGAGTCTGTCGGTCGACAAACACTCGACCGAGTAGGGCTCTCAGTCGACAAAACGTCGACCGAGATGAGTTCTGACAGCAACTTTTAGAATTAATTAACTAGTCGTTGCTAAAGCAACTAAAGTGTACCTAACGGCGAGTTAAGCACTTAGAACCCCCTAGAAAGTGTCTAGAACGTCCTTAAGCACTCATAGGCCATTCCTATAAATAGGACATGCCTTAGGACACCTAAACTCACTAATATACACTTGTGCTATACTTGAGATTACACTTGCAATTGGCAATCTGTTTTGAGCAATTGAGCAACACTTGCATTGGCTACTCATTCCCTTACTCTAAATTTGTGTCCTATAGGCTAGCTTCTCCTATCCACAACACATACACTTCCATATACATTGGTTAGGAGATCAAAACGCTTTATATAGGAAATCAAGCCTTGTGCTACAAGTGGTATTGTAATTTCTGTTTTTCCTTCTTGTTCCTTTATATCTTTTGTACTCTCCTTGCTACTCCTAGGGTTGGAGGCTGCATATTGGAGAGGGTTTAACTTCTCAGGTGGAGAAGGTGGACTTTGGACTACTTCTAGAAGGCTGTTGCAATGGGAAGCTACTTCAAGAGGAAGGCTACTTTAAGGGGGAGCTTGAAGTTACTTCAAGAAGGCTGCTTCAAGGTTGGTGCAACTACTTCAAGGCGAAGGCTGTCCGAAGGGTTTGGTGAAAGTATTGTAATTTTATGTAATATCCTTGCGAGGTAATAAATTTAATACTTTCAAAATCCCGGTTGGGTAAGCAACCGGGTAGTGGATTGACTGCATTAGTATTTGCTAAGGTTGGAACCACTCTAAATCCTTGTCCCCTTGTCCAATCTTTTTGTAGTTTCTTGCTTTGAGATAAATTATCTTAAAATAATCATAAAACCCTATTCACCCCCCCTCTAGTGGTTTTTCACACAATGGACCCTAATCAAATGCTCCGCGTTAACCCGCTCCACTCACTCGAGTAAGTCAGGCACGCTGCTCAGGGAGCGTTGGATCTCACGTGGGTACACTGTGGTCCTCGATCCCACAGCTGCTGCTCGTCGTCCTCCTCCCTTCTCTTGTCTTGATAGCGCGGCGGTGCCGCGGTGGTCCTTCGCCGGAGCAAAAGTAATAGAGCGAGATGGAAGGTGTTGGGGCTCGGGGAGTAGCCGCTTGAGATCGCGAAGGTGCAAGGGAGCGGGTGAGGGTCTATTTATAGGGTGTAGAGGGTCCCGTTTAGGGTTTCTAGTCCCGCCGCTAATCCTATCTTCAGCCCAATTGGGAGTTTTGCACAGATACAAGGAAAGGTCATCAATATATGGTCGAGAAGCTTCGTCTCTTCTTCCCGAGTCCAATGGAACGTAGTCCACGAGTGCACATGCACTGAAACAATCAAAAATCCAAGGGGAAAGTTCCCATGTGACCGTGCCACAGTCCGCGTCCCATTGGGACTTTTACGATGAGCTGGGTCGGTTGGATCAAGATCCAACTACCACTATCATCCGCGCTCAATCAAAAAGGGAAAGATTTCCTAAATTCCAAGATAAAATCCTATTTTGAGGATAACTTGAAAAAGCAATAACTCCCAAATTAGAACTCCTTTTTAATTCAAATTTTAAGGGAACCTCATTTATGCTTTTATCTTTCATCCTACAAAAATTGGGATTATTATCTAAAGAAAACGAGCCCTTTTCTCCAGTTGCAAGAAAACACCTATTTATTCATATTTTCCACATCCTTCCTATTTTCTTTGCCATTATATTAATATCATGAGTTCCTTGAACCTCAAGGAACCTTTATATTTTAAAATTCTATTTTGGAAAATATTCCTTAGCCTTTTATTCTTCTTTTATTTATTTTCTTATGTATTTATTTATCCAATTGAATTCCTTTTTCATTTCTTTTTCTTTTTCTTTCAATTGGGCTCAATGGCCAATAAGGCCCATTAAGAAACACACAAGGTTATCATACATGAAATTCATTCAAATCAACTCATCAAATCAACCATTGATTTCATTTATCTTTTAAAAAGAGATTTACAAATCTTCTTACATGCTTTAGAAAATGGGGTTATAACAGTTTCGCTACGTTGTAGAGGAGAACGGTAAGTCTATGGCCGAATTAAGTATTGTGAGAATGTAAATGAACTATGAGAAAGTTTTCGACAGAAGCAAGACAAATGCAAGTCCTTTGAAGATGCATGGCTCCCAATGCACTATCCTAGATGGAGTCCAACCACGTTCATAGCATTGGATGACTACCTACCAACGAAGGACAAGCTATGTAAGTGGAGACCCGACACTGATCCTACATGCATCATGTGTTGCATGAGTAATGAATATGTTAGTCACCTACTTGCTGAATGCAAGATATGGAAATACTTATGGGGGCGTGCCCAGCTGAAGCTGAACCAGAGAGGTTCATACTCTTTGAGGACATGCCTAGAAGACCTGGGTAATAGAAGATCAAGGAGCACCATCGTTGAGCTATGGGCGATAACAAGGATTGTTCATATAATCTGGAATGAAAGGAACTATAGACTTCACGCTGGTAAAGAGAAGGACATCCTACACATGTTCCACAAGTTGGAGGAGGATTTGCAACTAAGATTTAGAGTTTATAAGCATAGAATCAAAGAAATTCCTGAAATTGTAATAAGGAATTGGGAAATGGTATAAAGTCATATAATAACGTCCTCAGGATGTTTGATGTAATGCCTTAATGGCAACTTGTTAGCTACATGTATGGGTGTAGCTTGTATCTTTGTCCCCTTGTTGGGTTTGAAAATATACTTACTAGAATTTTACAGTATACTTGAAAAGAAGTGAATCAAGAGAAAACTTGCTAACTATCCCGTACCTTTTGTTATAAAAAAATGAAGAATCCTAATGCCGTATCTCCCTATATACCAACCTGATGCCAACAAATTCCACATACTCTGTCATAGTTGGTGCCATATGATAAAGACAAATGCGAGGTGGACCCCATTTTGAAACTCAAAACAAGATCCAAACAATCTCCACCACATGTGGTTCCAAACCAGATATGCATAGCAAACCTCAATCGCAAACGGTATCGACACAAGGGCTGATGGGATCGTGGCGCGAGATGTGGGGGCGCATCCAGGCAATTGATGCGCCTATAACGAATGGACCCCAGTCGACACTAGTAAACTGTTGGGATTGTCTTGTAGCGCACACCAAGTGAACTTAAGGACGAACGAATAAATAAACTGATCTTTGATTGATGCGTGAGCTAACCGGAAAGAGTTGGCATGTGATTGCTGGGAGCCTGGGAGGACGAGTGGACAACCCCACCCAAGCCCTCCTGTCGGTCTGATCGCGTTGACCGAGTTTGACCGCCGATCCACTCAGCATCTTTATTACATATAGCTACTTTCTCCTCAAACCCTCTTCCTTTTGAGAAACCCAAAAAACCGCCAAGTTTGATAAATCTTCAATAAAATCACCAATCACCCGTCTATCTTGCGTTTTTTTTTCCAAATGTATGCACCGTATACGCAATTTCGTGAATTTCTTTATTAACCTTATTTAATTGTTCTTACCATACCTTAATATTACAAACATAATCATGTGCCCATGTCTGGTAAAACTACTCAACTTTAAGCAAAGCAGATTAAGATGAAACCAACCCAGAAATAGATAATTTTACAAAATATTGCACTCATAAGCAAACACAGTTTGTAGTATAACTCGACTCTGAACATGAACTTTATCACATTATATACTTCTTTAACTCATCATTAACTACATCTCAAAGTGATGCAACTATATGTTCGTGTATTATCTTTACATGGTATACTATGATTTTGTCTATGTTTATATAACTTTGAATTAGCGATGGAGTCTAGATAATTGCACTTAATTGGAATAGAATAGTTTAAATTTTCATTTGAACATAAACTTTCAAGCATAGAACTAAATTGGTGGTGTGTTCAAGCTTGAATTCAATGTTGTCTAGGCCTGACTAGGTCGCGTTTATAGATTCAGATGTAATTTTGAAAGACATATAATGTCTAGTCATGTTGAAATTTCTTGAAAAGGGAGGGACATTTTGGAAAAGAAGACTCCGTTATATACGAATATTGTTTTCTTTCTTGAGGAGGGTTCCATCAGTTATTATGATATATAAATTCGAAGGTGGGAGTTGGTGCATTGGGAGGTGAGGTTTTGCCGAAACAGAGCAACATGTTGGTAAGGAATCAAGAGAATAGACAGCTTCTGTTGTGAACCAGAAATTCTTTTGTGGGTGATGGATTGATGGATGCTGGGGATCGAGTCCACGCAAGGTCCGTGACAAGGTGGGGGTTGGTATGGAGCGCACAACTATAGTCACATCCCGCATAGCCACCCAACACCGGACGAGCTTTTATTGTGTGGGAATGAGTCGACACAGGAAAGGAGAGGGGAGAGCATCAGTTGCAAAGTTGGCTTCTTTCCTTTTCTGTCTCCCTGTCCCAAATCTTCTCTTCTGCCCTGGAACTACCATGGTGGCCGAGAGCAAATTCACTGTGACGGGATCGCGGTTTCAGGCTGTTGCACTAAATCACTGCTGTGTAAATGCCCAATTAAACTTTTTCCCTTCCCGCTGTCCATCTACGCCCGGATTTAAACCTCACCTTACATGGGCAAGCAAATTAGGCGACCACTCTAGAAGTTAGGACATTGCACAGTTGGTTGTTGCTTGAAATGCTCACCAGCCACTGCAGTCCATGACTGCAAAATGAATTGTCATCCAGAGCGAAAAACAAAGAGTATTCCCCTGACTATTTGCAGCGCTGTTCACAACTCCCTAGGTCATAGTTTCGACCTAAGGTAATCTGAGAAGAGTAATAAATAACACCATGCCAGTCTGAACGTTGCCTTCCGATCGAGGCAGGAGTTCACAACAAGACATGGAAAACTGAATCACTAACAGAAAAGGGACGACCATGACAGATAATAACGTAAAACCGCCTCCCAGGTTTCTGCTTCACGTTTATCCATCTGCTGAATTTCGGATTAATTTAGTTAATTACCATAGAGATAAACCTCCAAAAAAGGAAAAAATAACATGCAGATGAGCCATCTCGAATTAATAATCTAAAACATGATCTGCCCCCGGGGCTTCTTTGAGAGAGGGAGGAGGGCTGCTTCTCGCAGTGGCTTTGTAACTGGCTGATATAATAAAAAAGGACTAAGCTTTCCGGAATGCTCACGCCCCATCACGCACGGTTTCACGCACAGGTAAAATTAGCCCAAAACAGCCCCCAAATCGCACCACGTGGCGGATGGTGAGTGTGTGATTTTTTTAAAATTATGTAATAGATAAATAAATTTGTTTTGCATATAACTTTTAAACCGTAAAGAATTTTTTAATAAAATAAAAATGTTGGTTTCGTTTCGAAAAATACAATCTAACAAGCCTAATATTGACATATTTTTGAGAAAAAATAAAAAAAATGATATATATAGTTTAATTGACAATCAACTATGACGTCTATAAATGGTTATTGACATTAAAAAATGGTTAGTTGACGCCTAAAATGATTCATTAACACCCAGAAGTATAAAGATGACTCTCAAACAAGGTATTGACAACCAAAACAATTATTTAACTATTTTTTGATGCTATTTAGTCATTTTTAGATGCTATGACGCCCATAAATGACTATTGACACCAAAAAATAGTTAATTGACACCCAAAATGATACATCGACACTAAAAAGTATAAAGATGGCGCCCAAATAAGGTAATTGACACTCAAAATGGTTCACAGACACCCAGAAGTTTAAAATAACGCCCAAATAAGACATTTTTGGATGCTATGACGCCCATAAATGGTTATTGACATCCAAAAATGGTTGATTGACGCCTAAATGATTCACTGGCACCCAAAAGTATAAAGATGACGCCTAATAAGGTAATTGACGTCTAAAATGGTTCATTGACACCTAAAAAATTAAAATGACGCCCAAATAAGGGATTGACAACCAAAACAACATAATGACACCCAAATAGTCTGTTTGACACCTAAGAATCACTTAATGGCGCCCAAAATGGTTCATTGACACCTACAATTATAACGACGCCCATAAATAGCTAATGACACCCAAAGATGGTAATTGGCGCCCAAAATAATTCATTGACATCCAAAATAACCTATTCATATCATTTTTATATTTTTTTTTGTTAAAAATATATCCATATTAGTCTTGTTGGAATGCATTTTTTCTAACAAATCTAATGATTTTTATTTTGTTAAAAAATTAATCACAATTCAAAAGTTATAAGTAAAATAAATTTATTTACATATTACACAACCTTTACCAACTCATTTAATTTAAACCCACCACGTCATCGCCCATAAATCAGCCTCTCCCCCAACAAACCAGTCCCTCTCTGCGTATGAGGCGCGCTTGCTAACAGGACGCGTGAGGGAATCATTTTCGAATTAGAAAATTGCTTCTACTTATCATGTCATGACAGTAGATTGGCTACGCGGGCCGGTGATATTTTCTTTTGACGTGTTTAGAATCTCATCCACCATACAATAGAGACATCCGCATAGCCGCAGCTTCCAATCACGCCACCCCTCTACCGTGCGACGTCCTAGCTCCTCGAATTGATAACATAGGTCTACAAAGGAAACCGTTTGCACGGTATAGTCAACGTACCTGTAACCCATGGAAATTGTATGGATGAATGCGCTGAGGACGACGCGTGTCCATGTACTACATATATATTCCCAATCCATCTTCTATCTCATCAAGTGCATGCTGGCTAACCCACTCAAAGACTCACAGGAGGTTCGGCTGCATGCATGCTAATCTTCAATAGTTGTAGTAACCGTACGTGACGCCTTTCTCATACTCGGGCGGGAATCTTGAACAATCATTCATCTTACCTCGATTCTACAATTCTCATTACTCAATTAGAATAAAACATGGCACTAAACGTGTTTGTTGTTGTTATCATGCGCCCTGATATGACTCAAGATTCAAATATGTGACAATAATTGGGTATAAAGGTCCAATAATACCGTTGTGGTGGGAGCATACCAACAGCTGATTGCAGCAATTCCATTACAGTTACCGATCGCGACAGCAGATGGACCCAGGGGTCAGGGAGACAACAAAATAGGTATTCTCATTTTTGCAATTGTCTCATATGCCACGCTCCCAACAATGATTCAATATCAGGAATCGTCGTTTTCGTATAGACCCGTGATTATATGTATAAATACATTTCAGTTTCTCCTTACGTGCAAGCAATTTCTCTAGACAAACGTCTTGTCTATCTTTTTTTTTTTTGAATTAGAAGGAGACTTAGTCTCCCCCCTCTCTCAAACAGATGCCAGAACCCGAATGACTCAAAGAATTGTAAATACAATGCACTATCTTTGTTGTTTTTGTAAGTGTTAATAAGCTTAAAGTTGCTCGGAATTAAGGCACACAATTGGGTAGGGCCGGGCTTCACGCACCTAGTGGCGGAGCAACAATGTCTACTTCAGTGGGGCACTTTTAACATAGAACCTTATTGACATATTTTAGTTAACAAAAGACCTAAGTTTTGGATGGGCACCGATCTAGTTTTTCTTTAAAACTTAGGTGCTTTATTAGTAATAATTAATATACAGTTTGTAAGACTTGGTTAAGACACGGCCACAATTTGGTTTCACCACTACATGCACCCACCCATTATTCGTGTTCGAGTTGTATTATGCCTCTTTGTATTACTCCTATTCGTAATACGCCTCTTCTTATTACGCCTTTTCATATTATCCATTATTTAAGAGGTTTCAATTATATATGACGCTACATATACATGTATATATATTGGCCTATTGGCCTCATAGGAATACAAACACTATTTACAATATAGTACAATGAGCCTATTTTACGGTTATTTTCCTATTGATTCTATCTAATCGATCTCTATACTCTCCTGTTAATTCTATTGCCCACCCACCACTCCCCTGATTGATCTTCTTCTCCGTCAATCCTCTCTTTGACCGATTTGATCAATCTCTTCCCAAGTCGCTTCCTTTAGGATCTTCTTTGAGGACTGTATCCATTCTTCGTTGTCTGGTAATCGTTAATGGTCTCAATTATCAAGATTGGATTCAGTGTATGCACCTTCATATATGTGATATACTTATTTGGGAGTTTCTTACTGGAGAACTACCCAATCTGCCTCATCCTGCTCACCCTTTTCTACCCCAGCTTGCGCTAGAGGCCACTGATGCTGACAAGAAGAAGGCAAACGATAATTTTGCTGATGTCGAGGAGTCATTTGAGTTACATTACAAGGCTTATAAGTTCTGGGTTGATGAGGATGCTCGTGCCTCTGGTATATCAGTAGCATTTGAGCCGCATTTTTTTGGGTGATATTCTTGGGTTGACTTCGTCTAACCTGATGAGGGCACATCTTTGAGCCCTCCACGAGACTATTGATGATTCTTCATACCTTGTTATTGTTCATCGGGATAAGGTGCTACATTAGGGTGATCTCACAGTTTACGAGTTCTATGCTCAGTTGTCTGACATTTGGCATCAACTTGACAATTTGGGTATGGAGGTTTGTGGTGTTTGCTGGTGTTCTCAACTTTACTGTTCAGGCTTGGACCTTCGCCACATCTATGACTTTTTGACACGTCTTAGGGATGATATTGAGCATACTTATGCTCAGTTGCTTACTCGCAACCCTTATGTGTCATTTTTGTAGGCCCTTGTTGTTGTTCATACTAAGGAGATTCAACTTCATGGTGCAGGTTTTCTACTACGTTCCTCTTTAGTTTTGGTTGTTCGTCCTTTGACTTCTGCACACTCTTCGCCTCCTTCTGCCTCTCCACCAATGCCATCATTTTTTGTGCCAACTTCTGGGGTTGGAGAGGGTGGAGGCCCTCACTGCAAATATTGCAACAAAGATGGACATGTATTTGATCACTAGTAGAAGAGGAAGAAAGACATCACTTTTTATCACTCTTCAAAGGGAAGTGTTGGAGGCCTTCTTCTTCAAGATATTCTTCACTTAAGGGCTAAGCAAGGCTTGATACTCAGTAAGAGATTATCATGTTGCTGCATCACTTTGTTGATTCTGGTTCTACATCTCAGTCTCCTAGTGATGGGCCACCACCTCCCACTCCTCTAACTTTATGTATACCACCATGGATCCTTAACTCTGGTGCTTATTTTCATATGACACCTGATTCCACCAGTCTTAGATCTCTTAGTCCCTGAGTTGCTCGTATCACTATTCAGACTACATATGGCATCTCCATTTCTGTCATAGGAGTAGGAACTCTATCTACATTCTTTTTTATGTTCATGCAGTTTCTTATGTTCCAAAATATACTGTAACAAACCCACCTCCCAGTAATCCCCACTTAAGGGAGACCAAGGGGTCAGAGCCTTTATCCCAATAAACTGGATCAAAGGTTCGATAAATAATCAGTAATAATTATAAAATTCTACCAAACTATATTGAAAGTTGGTATAAAATAAAACTTGGCATACCTTTTAAAAACTTTGGTTATCTAACTTCTATCCACAACTTGATCTATTCTATCTAATCCTCCTTGCACTTTAATTCTTATTTTCACAATATGTCACTTTACTATTTGTCCTTTTCAATGTTGTACCTAAAATGCCGACAAACAAAACATCAGTCAGCATATATGAATATGCCAGTTTGAGGGGACAATCAAAATTTCACACATAGGGCTAACAACCTAATTATCACAATCAAGTTAATTAACAATTCAATTTACATTTTCAATGTGTCAAACTCCACTGCTTTTGCCCTAACCTTGGAATACCCTCTTTAGGGTTTCTCATTGACTTAAGGCCACCTTCTCCATCCTGAGCTTGGTGCCTGGGGTCAACTCTCATAGTGCCCATTCATCACGCAATATAGGCCACCTTCTCTATCCTTAGCTTGGTGCCTGGGGTCACCACTCATGGTGCCCATGGGTCTTCCCTCTTGGGCTTGACCTCATTGCATCTTACATCAGGGTGGCATGTAGGTGTGAGATTACACACTATATCATAATTGTGATAATCCTAGTGTCTTTATAATTTTCACATATGAACATCCAAACAGATAGGTTGCATTCAATGTGATCAAACATCTGGAAAAACTTCGTGAAACTAAAGCGGTTAACCATAAATAACCACATACCTATTTTGCAGATCTTTGAGATAGAATCAACCAATAAGAGAAATCCAATCAAGTAAATATAAGGATCCTAAAATAACATATAATTCCTTTTTATCAAGATCTATCCAAACCATCTTGCTTTTTAGAGTTTCTATTCCTTTTTAGGATCTCTCACTCTTTTTTAGGGTTTCATATGCAATTAGGGTTTTGTTGTACTTTTAACACCCTCAAACCCTAATTATACAAAATTACTCACAAACCCTAACTTTCTCATCTACTTCTCATAAAAGATCCTAAGATCATCTTTTAACCAAATATTCTCATATTTTTAGATTTCCTCTTCTTTTATCCACTTTTAGGGTTTCTACATATATTATCAACTGAATTAGGTTTAAAACCCTACATCGTGCAATTAATCATCTAAATTAGGTTAAGATTCAACATTATCATATAACAAGTTAATAATACTCGAATTAACCTATTACTACTCATAAAATTATCCATTACCATCAATTAGGGTTTCTAACCTAATTTTAATACATTTTCCATCAAAATAATATACTTTTATAAAAAGATATGAATTCAGGCCTTCGAACTATTTTTATCTTATTCCTTGCATTTTTTTTATCAACTTTCATGTATAAAGTTTCTTCATCCAAGTTTCTATTTATTTCTACGATTTTAGCAAGAAAAACCTTTTTTCTGAATTAATTGGGTTGAGATAGAAATTACCCTAAAATCTTCGACCGTGAGATCGGTGGACCGGTGATCCGCTCCTGGATCAGACGGTCCCTGTCGTGCATGCCTAAAATAGCCGCTCCCGCTCTCGCTCATTAGATTCGCACTCGGGATCACGGTGGACCGCGATCGGATGGTCGTCAGTCATTGTCTACCTTCGACCGCTCGACAGGCTGCAGTCAACTCTCCAGTTGACTCTGAGCTTCAGGACACCAGTAGAGAAATGGAGTTTCTCAGGAGCTCCACTTTCATCACCCGAACTCAAGAAGCCGGACAATTTCTCAATGCAACTTGACCTTCACTGCCAACAAGTCGCTGGAGTTCCGCTACGGTGAGTAGGTTGTAGAGGGGTAGGTTAGGGTGAATCTTACAATTGACATCATCGCTCGACTAGTTGTTGCTCTCCGCAACAATTGAGATAGGAATTGGGTGTGCTGGTTCCCTCGAGTACCCCCCGCCCCCCCCATATAGGGTTGGGTTTGTAAGTCCGACATTTTGGGAACTTCTTCCCTCATCGACGAAAGCGTGTGAACTTAGGGTCTAGATCCTTCAGATCACTCTCTCAAAGATGGACTAGTTTGTTCTTCAAATTATCACCTCATTC
This sequence comes from Alisma plantago-aquatica, assembly GCA_963693085.1. Taxonomy (NCBI): domain Eukaryota; kingdom Viridiplantae; phylum Streptophyta; class Magnoliopsida; order Alismatales; family Alismataceae; genus Alisma; species Alisma plantago-aquatica. Next base: position 1,829,424,903 of record OY856409.1, read on the forward strand.
GATGAGAATTCAAATTCCCATTTCATCTCCCATTCCCACTGTGACTCGGGGTAGACAATGCACAGCTACCCTTGGATCCGTGGTCCCTTGGACCACACGGGTGATCCAACGACCGTCATCACTCCCCGAAATCCAATTATCTTAAAAATTGATTTAAAAAGGTGTTTTAACATGATAACTTGGAAAAATATTCTCTCTCCTTGATTAATATTTTTCTCTCAAATTTAGAGGAAACTCCATCTTGGCATTATCTAACTGAGTATTAAATTTGAAAGTCAAATTCTAATGGATGAGAGTGTTTCTGTAATGACCTATCCTCCCAGTAACCCCCAATTAAGGGAGACCAAGAGGTCAGAGCCGTTATCCCAATTTCCCGAATCAAAGGTTCGATAAATAATCAGTAATAATTATTAAATTCTACCATGACTATACTTAAATATAGAATAAAATAAAACTTTGCATACCTTTTTCAAAAACTTGGATTTCTAACTTCTATCCACATCTAGACTCTATTTTAACTAATCCTCCTTGCACTTTATTTTTTAATTTCACAATATGCCTCTTTACTGTTTGTCCTTTTCAATTTGTACCTAAAACGCTGACAAACAAAATGTCGGTTAGCATAAATGAATATGTCGGTATGTGGGGACAAACAAAATATCACACGTAAGGCTAACAACCTATTTATCACAATCAAGGTAATTAACAATTCAATTTACATTTTCAATGTGTCAATCTCCACCACTTTTGCCCTAACCCTGGAATACCCCCATTAGGGTTTCTCTTTTGCCATTGACTTAAGGACACCTTCTCCATCCTGAGCTTGGTGCCTGGGGTCACCTCTCATGGTGCCCATTAGTCATGCAATAAAGGCCACCTTCTCTATCCTGAGCTTGGTGCTTGGGGTCACCACTCATGGTGCCCATGGGTCTTCCCTCTTGGGCTTGACCTCATTGCATCATCCATCAGGGTGGCATGTAGGTGTGAGAATACACACTTATATCATAATTGTGATAATCATAGTGACTTTATGATTTGTAAGTATGAACATCCAAATTGACAAGTTGCATTCAACGCGATCAATCATCTGGAAAACCTTCAGGAAACTAATGCGATTAACCATAATTAACCACATACTTGATCCAGAGTAACTTGATGTCCAAGCAATAATGATAAAGAACAATCAAACAAGAACTCAACAACATCCTGAAATTAATGCATATCATCCAAGTGTTATAGTTTATCCAAAACATTCTCAAGATAGACTTGGATTCCACCTTAGGCTTTCTAGGCCACTTTAGGGTTTTATTAGGGTTTTAGCCTCCATAATACTTTTATCTCATTTAACACTCTCTTAGTTCACAAACCCCAATTTCAACATCATAAGCCTACTTAAAAGTCAATTAAGTCAATTATTTCCCTTTTACATTAAAATTACCATCTTTATCCTTTTAAGTTATTTCAAAATCTTTAGACTCAATTATCACCTTTAGTTTCTTTTGAATTGACAACTCATATTTCATATAGTCTAATTTATATATGAACTCTATTAATTCTTAATTCCACAAGAATCCACAAGAATCCACAATTAGGAACTTTTATACTCAAAATAGCTTAGAACCATTATATCTCATCTTTATACATGAATTTGAACAATTAAAGCCATTAAGAATCATAATTACTAACATTAGGGTTTCAAGGCCCATTAAAGCTCATTTATGTACATGGAACCCTAAATTAATCAAATTACACATAAAGTTCATCCTTTTAGATCTAATGAGTCTTTTTATAATCAACAAGTTAATATCAACTTTAATCATCCATTTAACCCCTCTCAATACATTAATCGTCTTAAATTAGGGATTTTTAATCATTAATGCATTAAAGTTGATAACTTCCACTACTTTCGAATTACAAGAGGAATTAGCTTCTAAATTTATTTTTAATGGATTCCTCGCATTTGTCTAAGAAAAATACATATATTATATGTACCATTCTGATCTACCAATATTTAGATATGATTTTTACAAATAATTACTTACTTGGACCAATGGCAGGCTGCCACGTCATCCCACTTATGCAACATAGCCGCGGCCGATTCAAACATAACCAAATAACCGTATTGCCCCTGCTTAAGTTGTTGATCCTTCACAGAGCAGAGGGGAAAAATAGTCCAAAGCGTCCATCCGTCTTCAACCTCACACAGCCCTAACACTGCCGCCCTAACTGCTCTTGGCGCGGCTCTTCCTCCCTTTTCTAGACCCGATGGACACCACGGTTCCTTCCCCTACCTCCATCGTGCCTCCACGCACCTCTAGGTGCCCTCAGCCCGTGGCCAAGGTGGCTGGTCCAAGCTGGCCGGGCCTGCAACTGTTGGTATGTATGTCCTGAGAGCCAATCATGGGATGATTGATGGGATACATTAAGATTGATTTGATAAACATCAAAGGCAAGCTTCCAATTCTTTCTGGTTCAGTCATATGAGATTGTGATAGAACAGATTGAATGTCTAGAGAATGACAATACTCAATGATGTATGCTTTCAGGTTGAGGACCTGGACGATGAGATCATACATATGCTAAGAGTTTGTACATTCTTGTTATGTCCCTAGTCGGATGTCATTGTGGAAGGTAGATAGACAGCAATGACACACAAGACTAGATTGTGGTGTTGGTTGATGACAGAATCTCATTAGTCATGATATAGAGATATCAAACCAAACACATAGGTACTTGTTAGAGAACAAGTGTACCGGACAGACCCACCGTGAGTTTGACACATGGAACCATGACATGGTAGTCACAGTCAGTACTCACAGTGATGGTGGTGAGTGTGATTCTTTGACCTGAAATCACTACACTCAACACATGTCGTTGGGCACACTTTGACATCATCAAACACAGTCCTGAAACATGGGTTGTTATAAAGGTGATGATTGGGTGGCTTTGACACATGGGGCTTTTGAGGGGTGAGTGATAGATATGGGATTTGTCCCTCCTGAGGGAGTATGATATCCATGGCCACTTGATGAGTAGCATTGAGAAAGGCATGCATGCATGTGTGAATCAGTATGTGATATTGATGTCATACATATCTCTTCCAATCTACTATGAGATCAAGAAAGTGAATGAACATTGATAGGATGACTGTTCCATGCCTCGAGTTCATTCAGGATATCAGTGACAAAGGAATTATACATTTACTGTAACACCATTCACAGATTGTAGGATTGAAAGTTGTTCTCCAACTTTCTATTTCACTTGGGTAGCATTGATGTGTGACTAGGCACTTCTCTTTGCTTGTGATGTCATAAGTGTTATGGACTTTCACTGCCAACGTGAAATGGACCTGTAGGGTCACATACATAGGATTTAACCTAGAAGAGGAGTTTTGTCCACAAACAATGTTTAGATTGATTACTAAAGGAGTTTAGTAGTTCAATTAAACACTCAATTAATTGATAGCTCAATGTCATAATGTTCAAGGTGTTGGACACATTGATTGGAGTATCAGATTGATTGAAACTGCAATTGACTGATTCTGCATAATCTGCACTCCCAACCGATCGACTCATGTGATGAACCGATCGGTTGAGCTTGGTGAACCGATCGGCTCAGGTGGTGAGTCGATCGGCTCATGGATAGGGTGAAATGATCAGTTTAAGTGTTGAAATGATCAGTTCAACTGGTCCAACTGAGCAAGTTGGGAAAATAGGATTGGTGAGAAATTTCTTTTCATTTCACTTGCCCAATTTTATTGGAACAAGGATTGGTATTTGGTACCAATTCGAAATAAAAGAGGAAAAGTCAATCGGCTACTGATCAGGACCACGAATCGACCGGTTCAGAAGTGAACCGACCATTTCATGGGTCCCAACCGATCAGTTGAGGTGTCAACCGACCGGATCAGGTCCCCAACCGACCATTTCAGAAATGAAACGATCGGTCCAGGTTGCGCAGTTGGTTGTTTTTGTGGAAAATCTCGAACCCTTCTACTCCTGCTTTAGTCCCACATTGCCCGGGATAGAGAACCCTGTCCCATGACCCTCCTATATATATAGGGGTATTGGGGGCTTCTCAAAGTACAAACCAGTGCAACCAGTTGCTCTGTAAAGTTGTCGTTCTCTCTAGTTTTGGTAACCGAGAGAGCCCGAGCAAGTGCTACCTGATAAGGGAGGCACAACACGGGAAAGACAACTGCAGAAAGCAACTGGTGGCAGGAGAGTGTGTCAGTGACTAGTACGCTGACAGGAGGGTGTGACTCCTTCCAATTCCTTGTGAGACAAGGAGATTGGAGTTCTAGGTGGTCCGTGTGGACTACTTCAAAGGCGGGAGATTTCTGTCGCTCGGAGGACAACTGTCAATCCCGACAGTCCTGGTGAGACCAGGAGTCGTCAATCCCGGTGCGACCAGGAGCTGCACAGACACCATCCAAGACCGGAGGTGAAGATTGTGCAAGCCACGAGGTATTGTTGCCGAGCAAGCCTCGGGACAAGGTATGATTCCACAAACCATCCTTTCCTATTATATAGACGTTGACGCGTTTCCTTATTCTGGGTTTGGGAGGAGAATTTTTTTTGTTTCTGCTGCCTTCTCTGCCTCCCCTAAAACCCAACAGTGGTATCAGAGCCACGTCAACTGTTCTATACTTTAGGATTATCAATATGATCGATTTTGGTTTGTCGCCTTTATTTATTGCATACAATGCGAATATAATTGGCTTTATGCATGTCCAATCCTAAATCCACAAATCCCAATATACATATATGATATGTAATATGAATGCACTCGATATGTTTCACCCTTAAACGAGTTTTGTGGCGGATGTATAGCATGGTTATGGCCAATAAACCCTATCTGTGTATGGTTGTATGTGGTTGCTTGCATCTCGGTCTGCGCACCAATTCCCTTTCTCCTATTCCTGATGTAACTCGAAATAATTCGAGATTTCTTTCCTACCTTTGCTCCCCTCGAATGTAACTCAAGGTTTCTCTTTTTACAATGTAAAATAGGATAGAATTTTATTCCCTGTTATATCAAAGAACGGAGGACATCCTGACGACAACTGAGATGATCAGTTCAAGGTGTGAACCGATCGGTTGACATTCGAGATGATCGGTTCAAGGAGTGAGCTGATCGGTTGATGACCGATTCGAGGAGCGAGACGAGCAGGTGGCGGCCATGATGAGATGCACAAAGACCAAGCGAACTGATCGGTTGGAGGAGCCAACTGATCGGCTGGTGGCCCCCAACCGACCGGCCTGATGGCGAGCCGATCAGTCATGTGATGAGTTTATCAAACCCAGAAAGGCAAAGCACAAAGTTTATCTTGTATAGGTTGCATGTGATGTAGACCTAGATGACCGTGATTCCTCTTGGCTCGAGGAATCACATTAGGATTGCCATAATCATTGCTTTTATCATTTTGCATGTTTTCTGTGGGATATAGCATGTATATGATACATACTATGTATTGTGGTGATTGGATATGTATATGTATATAAAACCAAATCCCTCATTAAATATTAAGTTTTAGATGCCTTCCAAATGTGACACATGTGAAAAGCTTGATCGACCAAGTGTGGGCATGCCCTAGCATGGTGCATCATCTATCTCGTGGAAGCATGAATGATGGATATGTGGGTCTGCCCTAGCAGGGTGCATATTCATCGTGTTTGCTTTGGGTCAGACTTAACAAGGTGATCTAGATGGGATCTAGTACCTTAAGGCATGGAGATGATCATGGCAAGGAGTTGCATATGACATCTTATCAAGAGTTGCATATGATGAAATTGGCAAGAGTTGCCTACCTGAGAGATCTAAGTCGTGGGTGATAGCCCTAGCTGGTCCATGGCTTAGAGGATTTTAGGATCTTGCCCACTAGAAGGTTATACGCTGCAATCTTATGAATTGATCATGAGGGCTATCAATTTGAACTAAAATAGTGGGAGCGATAATTAATTAAAGGACTAATTATATCGTCAACTTTTCAAATCAATCAAATAAGTTTTTGGACTAAACTTGCATATTTCCTTTTGTAGTACAAATGGAAACAAACAACAATCACTTTTCTTTGCGATCCGTCCTGGAAAAGGACAAGTTAAATGGGAATAATTTCCACGATTGGTTAGGACGTTGAGAAGCGTTCTCAATCAAAGAGCGAAAGCTCTAAGTCCTAGTTATACCAGAACCAGATGAACTTGATCCCATCACATCAATGGCTGAAAGTATGCTTATGGAAGCATACCGAGGATGACATTGATGAGGTGTGCTTGATGTTGTGTTCTCTGAACTATGAGTTGCAGAGACAACATGAGACATATGATGTCTCCAAGACATTGTCCTAGTATGTCATGATAGAAGGAGATCTAGTAAGGTATTCACACACTCAATATGATTGGGTATGTGGAAAGACCTGACTAAGAAGGATTCCCTCTGAGCCAAGAGTTGGCTATTGGAATGATACTACAAATGTTGCAAGAATCATACAGTTCATGATAAACTACAACATGAACAACTTTGACAAGAGTTGACAAAGTTTTTGGACATGTTGAGGATAGTAGAGGCACATATGAATAAAGACTAACCCTAATCTTTGATGATATCAATGAAAGGTAAGTCTTAAGGGCAAGGGCAAGGGCAAGGGCAAATCAAAGAAGTGTTCTGATGCTAGCCAACAGCCCAAGCCGTCTTCAACCTCAAGGCACATGGGGAAAGGGTGTATGAGGGAATTGGCCTCTATATCTGGAAGAACAAAAGAAGATGAAGGAGGGGATGGAGATCTCCACCTAAGGTATCATGAAATGAACCACTTCTTTATCTAAGATATATGATACCAATATATGGATATGTCATATATGATATGCAATATCCACAAAGAAGTGATGGCCTTTGTGAAAGGACCAAGAAAGGAGTACCCATCATTGGAGCAAGTGTTGCTGCCATAGATAGGAGTACCTTTCAGTTTATTTCAGCCTAAAGGGCACGGAATAGAGTTGAGAACGACTATTTCATATTTTCCAATAGATAGAAACACTTTATTTTTGCATATTGTATGACAATGATAGCAATCAATAAAGAGATGTTTCAATTTATAAAGATATGATCTTTGTGGAAATGCCTTATTTATCTTGTGTTATTTGATATGCATAAGATAAAATGATACCTAAAAGTTATAGATAACTCAAACAATCAAATTAGCATCAATCATGAGAAATTCATTTCTATTTTCCATGTGATGGATAAATCTAGACTCTTTTGGTTAGAGAACCAGTAAGAGACATGAATATCTTGGACATGATTAATCAATCTTCACTAAAGGTAATGGGAGAATAATTATCCTATTAGGTATGATACATGTGATGTATTTACATACCTATCAGAACAAATGCTAATACTTCAAATGGTGTTTAGAGAAATACCAATATGAATATATTGAAGTGTTCAAGATTATCATAGATGAAGTGCACATTTGGTAAAGTGTTAATTCTTGATGATATCAATGAATGAAATACTTGGACCAAATGTTTGAGATCCTTATGAGTGATTATGATAGTGTATCATAGTGAACTCATGCTTAAGGCATGGTGATGTCTAAATCAAGAAGGAATCATACTCTAAGGAGTTAGAGAATGATTATCAAATAATTGAATTCTTCTTAATAAAAGAATACCCCACACTAACAAAGGACATTAAGAATCACAAGGAGTTGTAAGTTCTTATATCCTTGACGGATACACCTCGTTTATCTATGTGATGAGTTGTTCATATGATGAGTCAACTATCTAGATGAATATGAGGAACCCAATTTTGAGTTATGGTTTATGACCATTACATCCTAAATGACATCCATGTGAACCATAAGGTATGACCTTGATGGTAGCACCCATTGGATGAAATCCATAAGTGCAAATGAATCTTAAGTGTTAAGACACATGGATAACATTTTGAGAAGGATGATGCTTGTTGATTGCAACTTAATGACTAAGACATTTGGCATATGGATACTAAAACTGCATTCCTATGAGGAATAAAACAAGGATGTGTACGTGACACAACCTATAAGGTTTATGAATCCACTAAAGCAAATGAAGTCTATAAGTTACAATGGACTAATCAATGTGATTGATTGAGTAAAAGCAACTCAGAATTGGATCTTTACTTTGATGATATAGTCAAAGGGTTTGACTGATATGTCAAAGAAAAAGAAGGGATCTGTGATTTAGTGGGAGTGTGTTCACATTCCACATGTTGATGTGAAATGGAAATGTTCTAGAATAGAAATCCAAAAGTGGAAATTATCTTTAAGGAAGATAGAGATGTTTCCTATGTGATAGGAATAGAGATCTATAGAGATAGTTCTCGAAAACCTCTTGACCTGAAAAAGAGAAAGCATACATTGGCAATTTGTACTGAAGGGTTCAATATGCATAGATTCAGTGGGAGAAAACTTGTCCATGTTGCATGGAGTTAGTATCCCAAGGCCAAGTGTCCAATTCTTATGAAGAATGGGAACACTAAGAATAGATATGGATCTATCATGTATGTAATCATCCCATTATCTTGCATGTATCGACATGGAAAGAAAAAATGCATTCATCATCTTGTATGTAGGACATGGTAATATGATGTGCTCATCCTGATAACTCGTATGTGGGACATGACGAGTGGATGTCCGTCTACTTCTAGTAAGGGTTACTGGAATACCATGAGAACTTGATCAGTACTTGAGAAGTACTAGTTCTATGGAGATAAAGAAGAGTTCAATGTAAAGAGTTACATTGATGCGAACTTCCGAAAGGATAGAAAATTAATTGCAAAATATATATAGGATATATAAAAGTGAAAGTTTGTTGATAATTGGAAGTGTTCCAATAAAAGGAAATGCCGAGTATCTATGCGTTACAAAATAGCAGTGGATACTATATGCATCTGGAAGTTCATGAGATGAACTTATAGATATTCCGCTCATTGATGACAAGTATGGAATCCTTGATCATGCAATGTGGCTAAAGGTTAGCAAAGGAATACTGGATCACATTTTACGGCAAGTTCATCTCATACGTGTGATGTACAACGAAGAGATGTGAGACATGCAATTTATACTGACTTTGGCAAGGTGTTTCCATTACTCACTATGATCGCCCTAGAGCAGAGTAACATGTGGGACATGTTTGAAGATCACTATGAATATGATTCAAGGGTGATTGGCTCGCAGTGCAAGTGGGAGTCTGTTGGTATGTATGCCCTGAGAGCCAATCATGGGATGATTGGTGGGATACATTAAGATTGATTTGATAAACATCAAAGGAAAGATTCCAATTCTTTCTGGTTCAGTCATATGAGACAGTGATAGAACAAATTGAATGTCTAGAGAATGACAATACTCAATGACGTATGCTTTCAGGTTGAGGACCTGAATGATGAGATCATATAGATGCTAAGAGTTTATACATTCTTGTTATGTCCCTAGTCGGATGTCATTGTGGAAGGTAGATAGACAACAATGACACACACTAATAGATTGAGGTGTTGGTTGATGATAGAATCTCATTAGTCATGATATAGAGATATCAAACCAAACACATAGGTACTTGTTAGAGAACAAGTGTACCAGACAGACCCACCGTGAGTTTGACACATGGAACCATGACATGGTAGTCACAGTCAGTACTCATAGTGATGGTGGTGAGTGTGATTCTTTGACCTGAAATCACTACACTCAACACATGTCGTTGGGCACACTTTGACATCATCAAACGCAGTCCTAAAACATGGGTTATTATAAAGGTGATGATTGGGTGGCTTTGACACATGGGGCTTTTGAGGGGTGAGTGATAGATATGGGATTTGTCCCTCCTGAGGGAGTATGATATCCATGGACACTTGATGAGTAGGATTGAGAAAGGCGTGCACACATGTGTGAATCAATATGCGATATTGATGTCATACATATCTCTTCCAATCTACTCTGAGATCAAGAAAGTGAATGAATGTTGATAGGATGATTGTTCCATGCCTCGAGTTCATTCGGGATATCAGTGACAAAGGAATTATACATTTACTGTAACACCATTCACAGATTGTAGGATTGAAAGTTGTTCTCCAACTTTCTATTTCACTTGGGTAGCACTGATGTGTGACTAGGCACCACTCTTTGCTTGTGAAGTCATAAGTGTTATGGACTTTCACTGCCAACGTGAAATGGACCTACAGGGTCACACACATAGGATTTAACCTGGAAGAGGAGTTTTGTCCACAAACAATGTTTAGATTGATTACTAAAGGAGTTTAGTAGTTCAATTAAACACTCAATTAATTGATAGCTCAATGTCATAATGTTCAAGGTGTTGGACACATTGATTGGAGTATCGGATTGATTGAAACTAAAATTGACTGATTCTGTACAATCTGCACTCCCAACCGATCGACTCATGTGATGAACTGATCGACTGAGCTTGGTGAACCGATCGACTCAGGTGGTGAGTCGATCGGCTCATGGATAGGGTGAAATGATCAGTTCAAGTGTTGAAATGATCGGTTCAACTGGTCCAACTAAGCAAGTTGGGAAAGTAGGATTGGTGAGAAAGTTCTTTTCGTTTCACTTGCCCAATTTGATTGGAACAAGGATTTCTATTTGGTACCAATTCAAAACAAAAGAGGAAAAGTCAATTGAGAACTGATCAGGATCACGAACCGACCGGTTCATAAGTGAACCAATTGTTTCATGGGTCCTAACTGATCGGTTGAGGTGTCAACTGACCGGCTCAGGTCCCCAACTGACCGTTTCATAAATGAAATGATCGGTTTAGGTTGCACAATTGGTTGTTTTTGTGGAAAATCTCGAACCCTTCTACTCCTGCTTTAGTCCCACATTGCCCGAGATAGAGAACACTATCCCATGACCCTCCTATATATATAGGGGTATTGGGGGCTTCTCAAAGTACAACTCAGTGCAACCAGTTGCTCTGTAAAGTTGTCGTTCTCTCTGGTTTTAGTAACCGAGAGAGCCCAAGCAAGTGCTACCCGATAAGGGAGGCACAACAAGGGAAAGACAACTGCAGAAAGCAACTGGTGGCAGGAGAGTGTGTCAGTGACTAGTACGCTGACAGAAGGGTGCGACTCCTTCCAATTCCTTGTGAGACAAGGAGATTGGAGTTCTAGGTGGTCCGTGTGGACTACTTCAGAGGCGGGAGATTTTTGTCGCTCGGAGGACAGCTGTCAATGCTGACAGTCCCGGTGAGACCAGGAGTCGTCAGTCCCGGTGCGACCAGGAGCTGCATAGACACCATCCAAGACCGAAGGTGAAGACCGTGCAAGCCGTGAGGTATTGTCACCGAGCAAGCCTCGGGACAAGGTATGATTCCCCAAACCATCCTTTCCTATAGTATAGACGTTGACGCGTTTCCTTGTTCTGGGTTTGGGAGGAGAAATTTTTTTGTTTCTGCTACCTTCTCTGCCTCCCCTAAAACCCAACAGCAACCAACGGCCGGCCTGGAAGCCACGCTGCATGTGCTGCACGTGGCCTAAAGCACGAGGATGACAACTGAGCTCCCCTCTGGCAACGCGGGGCGTTGCGCTTCAAACGTGACTACCTCTTGGCCCCTAGCTGCCCCAGGGAAAGCACCATCTACATGCCTAAGGTTTAAATGAAGAAGAAGAAGGAGAAGAGTGAGGGAAGCATGGAATCCTCTTGTATTCGACGAAGGGTTCTACCCCTTATATAGGGGAGGGTAGAAAAGCCCTAGGATGCCCATCCACGAGATCCAAGCCCCTTTCCCAATAGGAAACCAAGTTCCTTCATTAAGAAGTAATCTTCTCTCTCTTAATTATCTTCTTGATAATCTATATTCTTTAGATATTTAGGAATTCGAAAACCATCTCTCTTATCATCTTTATGTTTGACTTTTAATCCATTGGACACAAAATTATACTTTCTTGTAGTAGAAAATACCTCTTTTTAATAATACCACAAAATTCATTAATTATGTATCACATTATCCTCTTATTGTGTATTATTTGAATTTTCTCTTTCTTCTTCTCTATTGGGACTCCTTGGATCCCAAGAAATCCTAATATTTCAAAATTCCTTTTTAAGGATACTTATTATCCTTCTAGATGCATCTGCATTCTTCATTTCTCATTATCTTACTTATTTCTTTATTAAGATATCTCTTTTCAAGGATTTTTCATTATCTTTCATCTCCTTTTTCCTCTTTCCTATATTTTTCATTAGAAATCACATATAAACTAAATTTATTCAATTGTGGCCATTAATGCCACTTTCCAGAGATTTCTATGTATTTTTATAAATACTTTGCTTAATATTCATTATCTTGTATCTTTTTCTATTATTTGGACTTTTCTTCCTTTCTTCTCTTTTATATCCATTATTGGATTAATCTAATAATAGGAATCACGAAATTCCTATCAAAAGGGATATTTGCAAAGTAATCCATTGTTTGAAGCAAAGCATGCAATCTTTTCAATTAAGTCCAATTCATAAAATCTTTACATTTCAATTATGAAAACAAATGCAAAATTGAGGTTGTAACATCCTTCCCCTCTTATAGGAATTTTCCCCTCAAAATTCCATCAAAGATACAAACAAGCAGGACAAGACTTTCTCATGTCCATCATGGCTCTTATGTGGCTTCACCCTCTCCATGGTGCTTCCTAAGAACCTTCATAATCTTATATTCTTACATCTGAGTTCTCTCTCACCTTGGTATATCGTACCCTCATAGGTGACTCAAGTCATTTCACCCTCTCATAAAGCTGAATAGGTTCATGGCTCAACACATGGCTTGGGTACCTCACATAGTGCTCTAGATCGGACTCGTGGAACACATCACGTTATCCAGAGGGGTAAGACTAAACATAACCATCTCCACCAATCCATCTCAAATGGACCCATATATCGGGGACTCAACTTTCTCAGCTGTATCTTAGAGGGGTCGAATTTTCACATCACATATTCTCCCACAGTGAACTGCATGTCAGTCTACTTTGCATCAACTCACAACTCATGTCGCCCCTTGGCTTCCTCAACCATTGCACGATCAAAGCGACTTCATCTACACCCAATGTGGTCTCTCTGACCTTCACAAGGTCTTTCCACCAACATCCTCTTCATGAAGTGGTGACCGACACATCCTCCTTTGCATAGCTTCTTACATCCCGATAAAGGCTATGGTGGCTATCATCACATCTTTTATTAGACAATAAATGTCCCCATATATCACTCTGGATGAGCACACATGCTCATATCAAACTGTCTAGTCTGAATCATACTAACCATCAGTTAGGGGTGATAAGCTGTACTCACATCGAGTTCTTCATGTATCTACTTCCACCTTATGGAAGTGAATCTTTAGGTTATATTCAAGAACCTTTGAACTCGCATCATGGTGTAGTTGAACCATCTCTCTTTATTATATATAATCCAACTAGATTTGTCCCTTTACATTACCCTCTCTTTCTCTTAAATCATGTTATCTAGGTAAGGTGATCTACCATAACCCACATTGCATCCTGACCTTCCTCGGTCCAGGGGAAACTTACTACAACATCTATAGTGATGAACTCCCATTCCCTCTCATGGACTCTTTATCCTCTATATCAACTCATTGGGTTAGAGGTGTTCGTCCTTCACCTCCTGTCATACATGGCAACATGCCACATGCAACTTCCTCTTGGGCATCCAAGTACTACCGAAACTTACCATCTTAGTAGTACAATGGTGTATGGTGACTTAAAATCATGATCTCCTATATTTCATGATTCCTTAAGGTTGGTTCCTCAAAAACCTTATAAACACTCTAGTCAGGGTTTCATCACCTTCTTTTCCAGAGAAGTGCATCTGAGGTTCTACAACCATCCTTTTATCGCATCAAGGCCTAGGTTGGCTAACAAAACAACTACTAACTTGATCAACATATCTCGTTACTTCTGAGTGTTAGCTAAACACATCTCCTTTTCTAAACTTAGGGTTAACGTAACAACTTCTTCTAGCCTCCAGCTAAACTAGGTAGCTACATCTCAACCAGAGCATCCATTACTACCTTTCATCTTTAGGTGCTAGGTAACAGTGAAGACATACACCTCCCTATATTCCACTTATCACCTCATCTCGAACTCTAAGCCTATCTTCATCAAGGGAACTTAGAGTTCATTCTCTTGGTTATCGAACTCTACCTTGTATAGTACATAAGTTCTACGTAACTCATGATAAAAACATCCTCATAAGATGACTACCTTAGTTCTCTTGGTGTTTGTTCAACATCCACACATCGTACACTCCATAAGGGTATGTTATTATCTCTATCCTCATGCATCGTAGCAACATTTCCACTCACATCATCTTTATCTTTGGTGTATGGCATGCATACTGTCCTATCTCTCACCCCCATAACAAGAGGAAATAAGCATTTGGCGGCCGTCCAAACACAAAGTTCTTGTTGTTCCAATAGTAGAGATGGTACATCCCATATACTAGTACACCTTCAAATCTAATTTGAAATGTGCATCACATGTCTCTATATCATGAACATCTCGATGTCAAGGTTACTTCCATGGAAAACTGGTCTCAAACCCACTTGGGTCATCACACCATCCTTGGTCATCTCCTCTAGGTCTATAGGGTGCCGACACTTTTGGGGTCATCTCTCTTCCCTTATGCATCAGAGCTCCCTTCTCATTTGCCCCTTGGGTCCCATGAGTTCATGAAGGTGATCAATCACCCAACCCATGGCCCTCAGACAATGATAGTTGTTACCTCCTGACCCTATGGTCATGTGCAACTAGGGAATTAGGCAACTCCTACTTCCATCAGTCTTATCCCTACCTGACCCTAGGATAGACTTAGGATTCTAACATAGTACATATCCACTTGAAACCTTACCCAAGTCTCCATCATCTCTCATGGCATTTGTGGTCTGATTTACAACCTTTCATAGGGATCATGGTGACCTACCTACCTCGGCCAGGCCCCATTCTGGTTACCTCCATGGTAACTCATCCACATGCACTTAGACATGGTTATCTATGGGTCTGTAGGTACATTCTCTTACTATGTACTCTCCACTTAGCTTCTCAAGATTCTATGAGACCTCTTAGGGTTTCCTCAAACCCAACAAAAGATGATTCATACCCTACAAAAGGGTTCTCTCCCAAGATGTGAGGAAACAATCTCTTAATAGCAACAAAGGTCACAAACGTCCTAGGGTTTATGTCAAGATGAGTATGCTTAACCCTATCAAACTACTAAGGCACATAGCTAGCAAGCGGACCACTTACTGAACCATGCTAGGTCTCCATGGTAGGTCCTATGTAACATCCCTGACCTGGGTTATGATTTAACCCTAGGTGTTTTGTTTAAGAAAGATAATTATATGCTTGATATTATCTTTTGAAAAGTAATTAAGACTCAAGAGGAACTTATATTTCAATTTTAGTCCTTTTTGAATAATGTTGAAAGTAATGTTTTACTTGTTTGGACTAAAGTGCAAATTACCCAAGTTGAGGGGTTAAATTGCAAATTGTGCATGATAATATGTTCCTCATATGTTGAAGCATCATGGGAATGAAGATCATGCAGAGGTATGGCTAGTGAAATCCTGAGTACCAAGAAAGAGCTGATAAAGCAATGTTTATGCATTAAAACCTAGTTTTGGTGTAATGTGCAATTTACCCAAAATCCGGGGTTCAATATGCACTTTACCACTTCAATAAGGACGTTAATATTATTGGCATCTTGTAGAGGCAAGAAAATGAGAAGGGCATCTCATTTGAGCGACTTGGAAGGAAAGAAAATCTTGATATTTAAATAATCAAGATTTAAAGCATAATTGAAATAATGCAAACATAATTATATTAAATAGATTACTCTTTAACCAAAAATTATGTTGGTTGAAATCCATAATAATGGACGTCCTTGTGCCTTGTAAAGGCAAAGGAAAGATCAACGTGAGTGGAGAACCCACTCACATTAAGAAACTAAAAAGAATTATCCACTCACTTATGGATATTAATATTATAAAGGTTAAGGTGCTTAATTTCTTTTCCCTTAATTCATGGATAATGGAAGGGAGTTCGGTGGTGATAAATATGCCTTTGCATGCAAGAAACCAAGGGGGGAAGAGGTGGCACAAATTTTGGAATTTAAAGGATTTGCATGAGGCATTTTCTCTCTCATTGATTTTCTTATAAAAACACCCTTTACAACTCAAACCAAGGACTTTTTCGAATCCAATTCTTATCTTTGCTTGAAAAAATGATCAAGGAAGCTAGGAGCAGCAGGAAGAAGACCCCCAACCTGTTGGTAAGCTTCTTGACCTTCGTTCATCTTGATTTCATGGTGGAAATCACAAATCAATGCATGATTTCTTCTTATCTCGATCCCATCTTCAATTCTAACCATTCCTTTTCACTCAAAAGCTTGAGGAACGAACCTTGTAATGTGAAAAAGCTCTTTCCACCATTGTTGATGTGAATCTCCAAGCTTTTAATCTCAATTGGAGGTGGGTTATATAACTTGAACCCTATTCATTGTTATTGGTTTCATTTTCTCAATCAACTATGTTCAATTGCTCTTCTTGTAATCCCTTTGATTAATTGATGCAATTACCATGATCATGGCAGTAGTTTTCAATGGACTAAGGCTTGATGATAACATCATATTAGGCACACTTTCCAACAAGTTTATATTGCAAACGGTTTCAAGAGTTTGGTCTAAACGGTTTGCAAACCATTTGGAGGTTTGCATCCCAAACCGTTTAGAAAGGTTGACCGTTTGGAAGGGTTGACTATTTGAGGTCAGGTCCCTAGAACATGTTGTATGATGATCCATTTGATCCAACTGATTAATTCAATATATGGACAATCCTCCAATTAGAAACCCTAATCGGGTTAAGTGCTGAATTTGCAATTGTTTGACTTAAAGTTTGGGTTGATTTGCCCAAACGGTCTCAAGACCATTTGGAGGTCACCCCAAATGGTCTCAAGACAATTTGGAGGTCAACCAAGACCGTTTGGAGGTCTAGGGTTGAGTATGGTTGAGTAATTGAAGAGTTAGAGATATCAAATCGAAGTGCAATCAATAGTTAATTTGATGATCAATCCAATGATGCAAACCCTAATTGGATTTCACAAAATTTTAATGAATGATGAGGTAAATGGTCTCAAGAACATTTATAGGTCATCTAAACGACCTCAAGACCATTTGGAGGTCATCTAAATGACCTCAAGACCATTTGAGGTCAGGTCATATCATAACTTGATGATGGTTCATTGATTTCAATTGGATTAATTCCACAATGTTAATCCTTGAAGGTTCCTCAAATTCAAAACCCTAATTGATGGGTTCTTGATTATAAATCATAGTTTAATTGGGTTCAAAAGCCTAATTGATGGTCCAATTGAAGGATGATTCAATAGTTCAATGGATGAGTGAATCAAGGAGTCAATTGATAGGCAGTTCATTGATGGAAACCTTGAATCGATTAAAGTGTTTAAGGATCTTTTGGTCAATTCGGTTTTTAGATGGTTTGGACCAAATGGTCTCAAGACCGTTTGGGTCCAAACGGTCCCAAACCATTTGGAGACCCAAGCCCATTCGGTTTTAATACATTCTTGCTTAAATGATTTCAAAGGCAATGTGCCCAAACGGTTTCAAACCGTTTGAATGTTGAAAGACCAAGACCGTTTAGGGTCTAAGTAACCAAAACCGTTTGAGGTTCAACATGGTTAATCGATTTGGATATCTAATGTAATTGAAGATTTAATTGGTCAATTCAATTGGATACCTCATGTAATGGAAGGTTCAATTGATCAAATCTTCTGGACATCCTAGAAGAGGATATGAGAGAGAAATTCATACATGAAAAATAATCATGTAGCAATCAAGCCTAACACATTCAATATGAGTGAGGTATACAATTAAGGTATGATCCTTGAGGAAGAGATCATAAAACCCTAACAGAGTTAATTGATGAACTCAAACCCTAATTTAGGGCAATTCTGAGTGAAACCCTAATTTAGGAATATAATTTGATATGAATTTAGGGTAATGATCTGAGTAACCCTAATTTAGGGTATTTTAATGATAAACCCTAATTGTGGGTCATTGAATAGAAACCCTAATTTAGGGTGATGTGATGTGAATAGTAAATGCTAATTTAGGATTATACTATATAGTGTGAAACCCTAATCTTGGACAATGAAAAGATGAATCATTGGTCCTAATTGAATAAAGAGGATGAGTAACCCTGGTTTAAATAAAATGGGAAACCCTAACTCTGGTAAGGGAATAGTGGTGTTACCCTTGAAAAGGCATGGATTTGAAATATGATTGATATACCTGTTATCATATGTGCTAACCATGCATGTATCCTGAGATGATGAACATAGCCAGGTATGAGCTATGATGCTTTATTTATTGAGATTATTTATTGGGCCTTGTGTGCCATAATATGCCTTGTTGCTTAGTAAGAGGTAACAATAGAGTTAATGGGCCCAAGTTCCAGATAAGATGCTTGTGTAACAAGTTTCATGTGTACCTTGGTCAGATGACCTGAAGGTGATGGTTACTTGAAATAGTGGTAACAGTGCTCAGTGATGAGCTAAGGGTTTGAATACCCAGAACCATATGTTTATGGCATTGAGTTTGAAATGAGGGACTGGAACCCCAATGTCTTTTAAAGACTGAGAAGTAACTGATGAAAACAATACATGTTTCTTTATAGCATTTTGTCCTAATAAGTTATGTTTGAAAACTTGACTGATGCTAAAAGAATATGATAATATACTTAATTAATCAAGTGAAAGCTATTCATGTAGTGCTCTGACCATAGATCCATCATCGTCAGTAGTTGGTGATGGTAAAATAGGTTTTCCTATGGGATTTCCTGGAGTTCGCATATTTTAAATATGTGGGGGTCAATGGGTGAAAATATCTTTACGTCCTAATGGGGGAATTGATGGAAGGTAAACATTAAACCTCTCAATCCTTCATTGTATGTTCTGGGATGGATGTATCACTAATCTCCCGATGATGTTGATGCCAGATTGATGGAGGTAAACATGAAATCTCTCGATTGTAAAGAGAGTACATCCGCCACTGTAGCTCTATAGAGAAGATGCCACTATACCCTGGCAAGCTATGTAGAAGAGACACAAGTTGTCTTGCATGTAATCTTAGACGGACCGAGATGTGGGAAGTCATGGAAGAGGACTCTTCCACTGACTTTGTATGGTACCGATTTTGATTTTGCAATGGTCGGTTGGAGTATGAGCGGTATACCTCATCTCCTCAGAGCTTAAATATGTTTGAAAAATGTAATCAGCCATGTAGCGTATTTGCATAAGATTGAAATACGAGCACCATTGGTTGATGATTATCTTGCTTAGCATGTCCTGGATACATAAATGTTATTTATGTTCTTTAATTCCTTATTGAATAAGAGACATGCTGCCTTATCAAGTTATAGCTGAAATACTTGAATAGGAATGTTGCTCTAATCTGTATATATATTGATTTATCTGCCATTAAAGTATATTATCCCACTGCTCAGTTTATTTTTGTTAAACTGCAATAATAATGTTTTTGGCAAAGAGTTATATCTCTCGCTGGGGCAATTTTACAATTGTCTCACCCCCGTGGGATCCAACGTTTTTAGGTAGACGCAAACAAAGAGGCAGAACCTCTGTAGCAGGGGAGGAGTAGGAGCAACATCAATAGGGACAACAATAATCCTATAGGAGGAAATAATGGCTGTCAAGCTATGTCAATAGAGTCCTATATGTCATATATGTACTCTCAGGTCCTAGGAGTCAGTAGATAGTGTTTTTATAATCGATATGAGATTTTGGTTTGAATGTCTCAAGAATTTTGTTACTTGTGCTTTTATCAAGGCAAAGTGATGTATATATATATGCATCGAGAAGAGATGGTACATGGAATGTACAATGTGGACCAGTATGTAAATATAATACTATGGTTCTTGTTTAAAGAGTTTTCTTGAGAATGGATCTCTGTCTAAAAGTTTTTATTTTTTAGTGATTTTCAGTAATCCGCTGCTAATGATACGCTTCCGCATAGTTAATCACGTTTTGATCGAACGATGTATCACAATTAGTAGTATCAAAGCTCTAGGTTCACTGAGTCTATAGAGACATAGGATTAAGGTCATTGAGTCTGTTCTAAGTGTTTTCCAGTTTATCTGATAATGTCTTCTGCTCATATAGGAGAAGAAGAACTTGAAGATGTCTGGATCACATGATGAACATGCTACTGAGAGCAGTGTTGCTGCACCAGGAGGAGGTGCAAGAGACCAAGATAGAGAGGAGCTTGTACCTGAACAACCCCAGTTCAATCAAGTAGATATGGGGAACCCAACCTTCCAAGTCATGTTTGGACAGTTCATGGAAGCCATGACTCATATGACTGATAGGATGCCACTATCTGCACCTAGGGCACCTACCCACCATGAAGGACAGGGAACTGGCAAGACCTTTGAAAGGCTTCACTGGGTTGGAGCCATAGAATATGCTAGAACAGCTGACCCAGCTGATGCAGATTTATGGTTGATGGAGCTGGAGAAAGCTTTTAGAATCCTTGACATCCCTGAAGTAGAGAAGGTGAGGCATGTTGTATACCTTCTGAAGGGGAGTGTCGGTCATTGGTGGACCATTGAGGAAGGCAAAAGACCAGGATTTGAATTCAGATGGGATGAATTCCGACGTGAATTTGTCTCTAGATACTTTCCTAAGATGTATCTAGATGAGAAGATCTATAAATTTGAGAGGCTGAGGCAAGGACAGATGAACATTAGCAAATATGAAGCTAGTTTCATGGAGCTTTTGTGGTTCTGTCCGCATATGGCAGCTACTGATGAGGAGAGGATTCAGTGTTTCGAGAAGGGGTTGAGTGCTGAATTGACCACTCCTATGTCTTCTCTGGAGAACAGGGAAATATTTTCTACTTTTGTGGAATCCGTTAGGTGGATAGAGAGGTCTGTGATTGAAAAGCGACATACCAGTAATAAGAAAGTGTATCCTCAATTTCAAGGATAAGGGTCCGAGAGTTTCAAGAAACTGAGATTCTCTGCACCACCACCACCAAGGTTTAATACCCCGACACAGTGGATGTCAAGTAGGGGTAGGGGCCGTAGTTTTCCTCCAAGTAGAGCCCCCAGTACAACATCAGCTTCAGTGACAGGACCACCCAGGCAGAGTTTGGGAAGTTACAACTGCTACCGGTGTGGGAGGTCAGGACACTTGAAGAGAGATTGTCCTAAGAAAGTCAGAACTGTGGCTCAACTCCAGAGGCAGAGTCAGCAAGGTTCATAGAGGCGACAATTCAGTAATAATGTTAGAGGATGTGGACAAGCATCCCAAGCTGGATCGCCGGCACCAAACAACCAAGCACAGGGGCAACAACAAGCAACGGCTAGATTCTATGCCATGAATCAACCCGAAGTAGTAGTCAACCCTCAGGTTGTGACAGGTCAGATGGAACTATTTTATTCTGATATGTCTTCATCATGCTTCGTATCTGTGTTAATTTATCTGGGTGCTACACATTCTTTTATTACTCGAGAGGTAATTTATGACTGCAACATGACTGTCAGTCATAGAGCAGATAGTTTGACGCTAGAAACCCCTTTGCTGGGATCTGTAGTGTTGCAGGAGGTGTGTTCTCCCTGCACTCTTTCCTTTTCTGATCATCACATTCAAGTGGATCTTATACCACTTGAGATGCATGGTTTTGATATAATCCTAGGAATGGACACCTTAGAGAAGTATACGGTTGTCTTGGATTGTGGTTCCAAGAAGGCTGTGTTCACAGACAATGGTGACACATGGATCTTTTAGGGAGATAGAAAGATTCTTCCAAGCTATTTAGTGTCAACTATGGTAGCTGAGAAGTTGATGAGACAGGGGTGCTTTGCATTCTTGGCACATGTGGTAGATACCACAATGGAGAGCCCTCATCCTTCTGAAATTCTGGTAGTCAAGAAATTTGAAGATGTATTTCCTAAAGAGCTTCCAGGTGTTCCTCCCTCCGGAGAGATTGATTTTGAGGTTAATCTAATCCCAGGAACGCAACCTGTAGCACAAACGTCGTATAGGATGGCACCTGCTGAAATGGCAGAGCTCAAGAAACAACTACAAGAGTTTCTTGAGAAAGGTTTTATCCGACCGAGTACTTCACCATGGGGTGCTCCGATCCTTTTTGTTAAAAAGAAGGATGGCTTGATGCGGTTATGCATTGACTACAGACAGTTAAATACAATAACTATAAAGAACAAGTATCCTCTGCCAAGGATCAATGACTTGTTTGATCAGTTGCGTGGTGCAACTATCTTTTCTAAGATAGATCTGAGGTTGGAATAGCATCAGTTGCACATTAAGGAGAGTGATATACCTAAGTCTGTCTTTTGGACAAGGTATGGTCACTATGAGTTCACAGTTATGTCGTTTGGACTAACTAATGCACCATCTGCATTCATGGAACTCATGAATAGAATATTTTGACTTTTTTTGATCAATGTGTAGTAGTCTTCATAGATGACATCTTGATATACAGTAGAGATGCTCAACAACATGAGCAACACCTTCATCAGGCTTTGACTTTGCTAAGAGAGCATATGCTATATGCTAAGTTTAGAAAATGTGAGTTCTGGTTACCAGAAGTTTCTTTTCTAGGACACATTATATCTGCCTCTGATATTCGTGTTGATCCTAAGAAGGTAGAATCTATCCTGCTATGGGAACAACCAAAGACACCAACAGAAATTCAGAGTTTCCTAGGACTGGCTGGCTATTACAAGAGGTTCATTAAGAACTTTAGCTCTTTAGCTTTACCCCTGACCAAGTTGACCAGGAAAGAGGTTCCTTTTGTCTGGAATGACAAGTGTCAACATTTTTTCTAGTTTCTGAAAGAAAGGTTAACAAGTGCACCTGTGTTGGTGTTACATGAGCAAGGAAAGGGGTATATAGTTTTTTGTGATGCATCCAGGAATGGTTTAGGATGTGTGTTGATGCAGGATAAACAAGTGATTTCTTTTTCTTCTTGACAACTTAAGAAACACGAGGAGAATTATCCGACACACGATCTAGAGCTAGCTGCTGTGGTCCATGCTTTGAAGATCTGGAGACATTATCTCTATGGAGAAACATTCCAAATTTTCACAGACCATAAGAACCTAAAGTATATCTTCTCGCAGCATGAGATGAATATGAGACAGCACCGTTGGATGGAATTAATCAAGGACTACGACTGTACAATTGATTATCATCCAGGGAAGGCTAATGTAGTAGCTGATGCATTAAGTAGAAAATCATCAGCACCAGCCTTAGATAAAGCACAGTTAAACTCCTTAGTGTGCTTTAAAAGAGATATGTTTATCTCCTTAAGGAAAGATAATATACAGTTTAAGGTATCATTGTTAGCTAGGCTGTTAGCTGAGATGCAAGTAAAACCTACTTTGAGGCAACAGATTAACGAAGCACAACAAGCTGATACTGTGATTCAACAGATCAGGTCAGAGTATGGTAGTGAGAAATGGGATGGCTTTCATGAGTTAGAGGATAAGGTAGTCTATTACCATGGTAGGATGATAGTACCTGATACTGATAACTTAAGAAAGTTAGTTCTGGAAGAAGCTCATTCTTCGATGTATGCTATGCATCCAGGGAGCACCAAGATGTATCATAACTTAAAAGATATGTATTGGTGGCCTGGCTTGAAGAAAGATGTAGCTGAGTTTGTTATGTGGTGTCTGGTGTGTCAGTAGGTTAAATCTGAACATCAGAAGCCCGCAGGAACAATGCAACCTCTGCCTATACCGCAATGGAAATGGGATCATGTAACCATGGACTTTGTGGTTGGTTTGCCTAGAACAACCAAAAGTCATGATTCCATTTGGGTAATAGTTGATAGGTTGACAAAGACAACACATTTCTTTCCTGTCAAAACAACCTACACAGCTGAGAAGCTTGCACAAATATACATAGATGAGATAGTGCGAATGCACAGAGTTCCAGCTACAATTGTATCTGATAGAGGTCCCCAATTTACGAGTCATTTTTGGGAATGACTGCATAAAGCTTTGGGTACGCAGTTAAGGTTTAGTACAACCTTTCACCCACATACAGATGGACAATCTGAGAGGACCATACAAACCTTGGAGGACTTGCTTAGGACATGTGTCCTTCAGTTTGTAGGAAGTTGAGATCTACACCTGATCTTGATAGAATTTGCTTATAATAATAGCTATCAGCACAGTATTGACATGGTGCCATATGAGGATTTGTATGGTAGACGTTGTAGATCTCCTTTATGTTGGTATGAAATAGGAGAATATCAACTTTTGGGTCCTGAGCTAGTACAGAAAACAACTGAGAAGATTAAAGTAATACAACAATAGTTGAAAGCTACCCAGGATAGACAAAAATATTATGCTGATAAGCGTCGTAGACCCTTCGAATTCCAAGTTGGAGACAGGGTGTACCTCAAGGTCTCACCTTGGAAAGGTATCCTGAGATTTGGAAAGAAGGGGAAGTTAGCTCCTAGGTTTATGGGGCCTTATCCGATCATTGAAAGGATGGGAAAGGTAGCCTATAAGCTAGAGTTACCACCTGAGTTGCATAGATTGCACTCAGTGTTTCACATCTCTATGCTGAGGAAGTGTCATCCTGACACTGAGTTAGTTCTACAACCTGTGGAGGTAGAACTAAATGATGATATATCTTATGTTGAATGACCTGTGTTGGTTCTTGATAGAAGGATTAAAAAGCTGAAAAAGAAAGACATTTGTCTTGTAAAAGTTCTTTGGCATCACCATGGCATTGAAGAAGCTACGTGGGAGCTAGAGGAAGAGATGAAGAGGAAATACCCTACTCTTTTCTCTTAAATGTTTTCGTTGATGATTTCGGGGACAAAATCCTTATAAGGGGTGGATAACTTGTAACATCCCTGACCTGGGTTATGATTTAACCCTAGGTGTTTCATTTAAGAAAGATAATTACATGCTTGATATTATCTTTTGAAAAGTAATTATGATTCAAGAGGAACTTATATTTCAATTTTAGCCCTTTTTGAATAATGTTGAAAGTAATGTTTTACTTGTTTGGACTAAAGTGCAAACTATCCAAGTTAAGGGGTTAAATTGCAAATTGTGCATGATAATATGTTCCTCATATGTTGAAGCATCATGGGAATGAAGATGATGTAGAGTTGTGGCTAGTGAAAGCCTGAGTACCAAGAAAGAGCTGATAAAGCAATGTTTATGCATTAAAACCTAGTTTTGGTGTAATGTGCAATTTACCCAAAACCTGGGGTTCAATATGCAATTTACCACTTCAATAAGGTCCTTAATATTATTGGAATCTTGTAGAGGCAAGGAAATGAGAAGGGAATCTCATTTGAGCTACTTGGAAGGAAAGAGAATCTTGATATCAAAATAATCAAGATTTAAATCGTAATTGAAATAATGCAAAAATAATTATATTAAATAGATTACTCTTTAACCAAAAATTGTGTTGGATAAAATCCACAATAATGGACTTCCTTGTGCCTTGTAAAGGCAAAGGAAAGATCAACATGAGTGGAGAACCCACTCACATTAAGAAACTAAAAAGAATTATCCACTCACTTATGGATATTAATATTATAAAGGTTAAGGTGCTTAATTTCTTTTCCCTTAATTCATGGATAATGGAAGGGAGTTCGGTGGTGATAAAGATGCCTTTGCATGCAAGGAACCAAGGGGGGAAGAGGTGGCACAAATTTCAGAAAGGATTTGCATGAGGCATTTTCTCTCTCATTGATTTTCTTATAAAAATACCCTTTACAACTCAAACCAAGGACTTTTTCGAATCCACTTCTTCTCTTTGCTTACAAAAATGATCAAGGAAGCTAGGAGAAGCAGGAAGACGACCCCCAACCTGTTGGTAAGATTCTTGACCTTCGTTCATCTTGATTTCATGGTGGAAATCACAAATCAATGCATGATTTCTTCTTATCTCGATCCCATCTTCAATTCTAACCATTCCTTTTCACTCAAAAGCTTGAGGAGCGAACTTGTGGTGTGAAAAATCCCATTCCACCATTTTTGACGTGAAGCGCCAAGCTTTGAATCTCAATTGGAGGCAGGTTATATAACTTGAACCCTATTCATTGTTATTGATTTCATTTTCTCAATCAACTATGTTCAATTGTTCTTCTTGTAATCCCTTTGATTAATTGATGCAATTACCATGATAATGGCAATAGTTTTTGATGGACTAAGGCTTGATGATAACATCATCTTAGGCACACTTTCCAACAAGTTTGTATTGCAAACGGTTTCAAGAGTTTGGTCCAAATGGTTTCACCAAACCGTTTGGAGACCAAACAGTTTGCAAACCGTTTGGAGGTTTGGATCCCAAACCATTTAGAAAGGTTGACCGTTTGGAAGGGTTGACCATTTGAGGTCAAGTCCCTAGAACATGTTGGATGATGATCCATTTTATCCAACTGATTAGTTCAATATATGGACAATCCTCCAATTAGAAACCCTAATCGGGTTAAGTGCAGAATTTGCAATTGTTTGACTTAAAGTTTGGGTTGATTTGCCTAAACGGTCTCAAGACCGTTTGGAGGTCAACCAAGACCGTTTGGAGGTCTATGGTTGAGTATGGTTGAGTAATTGAAGAGTTAGAGATATCAAATCAAAGTGCAATCAATAGTTAATTTGATGATCAATCCAATGATGCAAACCCTAATTGGATTTCACAAATTTTAATGAATGACGAGGCAAATGTCTCAAGACCGTTTAGAGGTCATCTAAACAACCTCAAGACCATTTGGAGGTCATCCAAATGACCTCAAGACCATTTGAGGTCAGGTCATATCATAACTTGATGATGGTTCATTGATTTCAATTGGATTAGTTCCACAATGTTAATCCTTGAAGGTTCCTCAAATTCAAAACCCTAATTGATGGGTTCTTGATTATAAATCCTAGTTTAATTGGTTGAAAAGACCTAATTTATGGTCCAATTGAAGGATGATTCAATAGTTCAATGGATGAGTGAATCAAGGAGGCAATTGATAGGCGGTTCATTGATGGAAACCTTTAATCGATTAAAGTGTTGAAGGATCTTTTGGTCCATTCGGTTTTGAGAGAGTTTGGACCAAACGGTCTTAAGACCGTTTGAGTCCAAATGGTCTCAAGACTGTTTGGGTCCAAACGGTCTCAAGTCAAAGGCAATGTGCCCAAACGGTTTCAAACTATTTGAATGTTGAAAGACCAAGACCGTTTAGGGTCTAAGTAACCAAAACCGTTTGAGGTTCAACATGGTTAATCCATTTGGATACCTAATGTAATTGAACATTTAATTGGTCAATTCAATTGGATACCTCATGTAATTGAAGGTTCAATTGATCAAATCTTCTGGACATCCTAGAAGAGGATGAGAGAGAGATTCATACATGAAAAACAATCATGTAGCAATCAAGCCTAACACATTCAATATGAGTGAGGTATACAATTAAGGTATGATCCTTGAGGAAGAGATCATAAAACCTTAACGGAGTTAATTGATGAACTCAAACCCTAATTTTGGACAATTTTGAGTGAAACCCTAATTTAGGAAGATAATGTGATATGAATTTAGGGTAATGACCTGAGTAACCCTAATTCAGGGTATTTTAATGATAAACCCTAATTGTGGGTCATTGAATAGAAACCCTAATTTAGGGTGATGTGATGTGAATAGTAAACCCTAATTCTGGATTGTACTATAAAGTGTGAAACCCTAATCTTGGACAATGAATAGATGAATCATTGGTCCTAATTGAATAAAGGGGATGAGTAACCCTGATTTAAATAAAATGGGAAACCCTATGTCACGGGTTAACAACCTAACTCCACTGTACACCTCAGGCGCCAACATAAGGGGTACAATAGAGTTAAAGTTGCCCGTCCCTGAGTGGATCAAACACATGAATATATAAATGCACCGAATAAAAAGCTTCCATACATAAACCAAAAGTGTTCATTACATAGGGGCCCGGAGGCATAGGAGTTCTATAGAAGAAACTTAATACATGAGAAACTATTACAGAAGAAAAAGAAACATAATCTAAGAGTCCCATTTAGCTTTAGCATCCCCATGATAGATCCGATTTTTGTGAGCCAGCATATAGAGTAGCAACATCATCTTTCTTTCATCATAAGCATCATAAGCAGAAGGTACCTATAAAACATATACAATTGGTACGCGTCAGCACAATATATAAGAATATTGTACTGAGTACGCCTACGCGTCATTTGATTTACCTCTTTCATATTTGGCAAATAAGGATAAAAGTAAACTTGGCAGTAATAAGCAATTACAACAATATATCCATATTAAGGAAGAGTTTATTAACAACATCAACATGTATCTTTTAAACATATTTCCCCATCATGTCTACCATGCATTTGCCACCAAAGGGAATAATGCACCATCTCAGCTGCCAAAGAGTATGAGATGTAAGGCCTTATGATCTACTACTCAAGAGTGAGATCATTGTACAAACGTGATCTGCTACCAAAGAGAATGATCACTTTCCAAGCACTACGCTACCAAAGAGAATTAGTGCTTTCACATGATGGGGCATATATATTATGTTTGCAGGTATTATAACTTACATATACAAAATTCAGATAATTCATTAAAACCATACAATAACAAGTCATTTAAGCATCATACAAGACATTCATTTCATTCAATATCTTATGCCAAGTGTCCTACATATTCATATATCTCAAGCATTAAGTATAGTAGGCCAACAGGAGGTAATGGCGTACCTTCTACTCAGAAGTGGGGAGTCCAGAGATGCTCCTCACTGGTACCTTTGATTTCCTGAAATTATTAGAGATTTGGTATTTATTAGATATATTGTTTGAATTACACATATTCTAAAGAGTATATAAAAAGGCCCTTTATAGATTTGGAGTCATGAGATTAGAGTATGGGTCTTAGAGTATGGAGTTGAGTCCAAGATTATTACTGTCACATCAGAGTGGTCATAAAGTCAGAATCAGGGTTGAAAGATCATATTAATTATTTATGCACATTTTGATAGGTCAAAATAGGGAAAAGAGTGATAAATAGGTTTTATTGGTAATTGAGTCATAATAAAAGGATCTGATCATTTCATGATTATATAGATGCAAAAAGATGATGATAACAGGTTTTTGGCAATTTAAACAGATTCGAGTATTTTCTAATTAATTAATCAAGATGTGAACATATTTAACATGAGGATTTACTCGAGTCATATTTAGGGTCAACAGATGTCAAAATCGTGACCCTCGTATTTTTCTGATCAAAAAGGAGTATTTAATCGTATTTTTCTGACACTCCTACTAATTTCTACGAATTTCCCAAGATTAGGTCAGAAACTGAAATTCGAGTTAATAAAAGAAAAGAAAGGAAAAACGTGGACCGTTGGATGTTCAGATCCAACGGTCGAGATTGCGCGCGTATCTAATTAAACCGGCTGCGGCGGGTCAAGGGCGGCTTACTTGGCGAACCGCGGTTCGTCCACCTGGATTCGCGCGATTGGCCCAACTAAGCCAAGCGGGTCCTCCTCCTTCTCGCTCCTCTCACGAACAGCAGGTAGGGGGAAGGGACTCCGGCGAGCTCGAGCAACTGCTGTGTTGCTTCTCGTGAGAAAACAAGGCCAGGAGTACCTTTGTGAGGATGAGCCGGGCTCGGGCAGCTAACTTGCGGGCCGTAGCTCCTCGCGAGGTGATGGGTCGGCTAGGAGTCCGGCGAGCTTCGCTGCGTGCGGCGGGAGAGGATCGGAGGGGGAGCAGCAGGTGAGGAAGCTTGGTTGCGAGGTGCCGGTTGGGTGGAGAGGAGCTTCGCGGAGCTTAGGGTTTAGTTGGCGTGAGAAGGGGAGGTCAGGAGCGGCCCGCCCAGCTGCTCGACGGCGGCGGACAGAGCTAGAAGAAAGAGCACTGAGCTCGGGGCAAGGGGCACTCGCTCCAGGAAAATTGGGCTTCGAGGAACGTCAAAGAGAGGTCGGGGAAGGATATGGAGGGCTTAAAAAGAGATGAGGGTGCGTGAGTCGTAAACGCCCAATTGGGCTCCGCGGTGGTTGGAGAAAGGGTCCCGCCGGCAAGGTCGTGCGCGGGGTTGTGCTCGCTTTTGGGGGTCGTGCGAGAGGTTACTGAGTTCGTGGAGGTGAGGTGGAGGCAGTGCCTCGGTTCGTTTGGCGCGAGGTAGCGCGTAGAGGCGGGGAGTCGTCGGTGTAGTGGGATCGTGGCTGTGGCCACGACATCCCGGGTCAGGCGGAGGTTAGGGACGACCGGATGGCCGTCCGATCCTTGGGCGCGCCATCCTACGGTCGTGGGTAGCTCGCGACAGGAGGTCCGCGGGTTGCTGACGTCAGCACCGCGTGACAAAGAAATCAAAATGAAAAACATAGGTTAAAAGATTTGAATCGTGACAAATATCTGATTAAACATTGATAAAACTTGTAAAAAATCATAGAGGGAGCTAGGAATGTCCAAATGACATGAAATTTGGACCATAGCTTCACCATAGCATACCCCACATGTTGGTAAAGTTTGGGATCGAGATTCCTATCATTGAGTGACTAACTAATCTTTAGGTGAATTAGGGTTTTAGAATATACTGATGACTAAAGGAACAAAGTATAAAGGAATTAGGAAATTCACTTTATCACATCCTACTCACCTTAAAAGAAATTTTGTCCTCAAAATTAAACTGGAGGAAAGAGGTGAGGAAAACGTCGCTCCATGTCGGCTCGTAGTTCCCTGGTAGCATCTTCTGCACCATGATGGTTCCACTGTACCTTCACCATCGGGATCTGCTTGTTCCTGAGTTCCTTTACCCTAGAGTCGAGAATCTTTGTAGGTTGTTCTGGATAAGAGAGATTCTCCCGTAACTCAAGAGGCTCGTGATTCAGCACATGACTATCATCCTTCACATACTGTTTCAGGTTGGATACATGAAAGACATTATGCATCATGCTGTACTGCGGAGGAAGAGCAAGTCGATAAGCACATTCGCCAATGCGCTCCAGAACTTCAAAAGGACCCACATATCTCGGACTAAGCTTCCCTTTGTTCTTGGCTATGGCACGGATAGGTCTGATTTTCAAGAATACATAGTCACCATCATTAAACTGTCTGTCCGATCTGTGTGCATCTGCATATGACTTCTGACGATCCTGGGCCCGTTTCAACCTCTGCTTGATCAAAGACACCTTATCAGCATATAATTGTAACTCCTCGGACTTTAGCATCTTCCTTTCCCCAACTTCATCCCAATGGAGAGGGGATCTACATGGCCTACCATAGAGAGCTTCATAGGGTGGCATATCAATACTAGATTGATAGCTATTATTGTAAGCGAACTCTGCTAATGGAAGGTAGTAATCCCAAGATCCTCCCCAATCTAAGACACATGCTCTGAGAAGATCTTCTAAGATTTGGATAGTACGTTCTGACTGGCCATCAGTTTGGGGATGATATGCTGTGCTGAAGTTCAACTGTGTGCCCAGTTCATTCTGCACCTGCTTCCATAAATGTGATGTGAACTTTGGATCTCGATCTGAAACTATCGAAACTGGTACTCCATGCAGTCGTACAATCTCCTTTATATACAACTCAGCAAGCTCAGGAACCTTGTTCGTAGTCCGCATAGGTAAGAAATGTGCAGACTTGGTCAACCGGTCTACTATGACCCAAACCGCATCATGACCCTTCCTGGTCCTGGGTAGTCCCACCACGAAATCCATGGTGATATTTTCCCACTTCCATTCAGGAATTGGTAAGGGTTGCAATAGACCACCGGGACGTTGGTGCTCGGCCTTAATCTGCTGGCAGGTGAGACACTTAGAGATAAACTCAGCGATATCATTCTTCATACCCCTTCACCAAAAGTGTCTCTGCAGGTCCTTATACATCTTAGTAGATCCAGGATGTATGGAATACTTAGACCCATGTGCCTCTTGCAGGATACGCTTCCTAATCTCTGATTCTTCAGGTACCCACATCCTATGCTTGTACCTTAGTCCACCGTCCATACCAACGGATAGATGTGTCTGGGGCTTTGCCACAAGAGCTGTCATCTCCTCCAAACTAGGGCTGTTCTTTTGAGATATCAGGAGTTCAGAAAGAAGACTAGGAATAATATTGATGTTCGCCAAAATAATAGAGCTCGATTCTGCTTGAGATGACTCAGAAGATGAAGGTTCCAGATGCATTGATGCACAAATCGACTTCTTACGACTAAGAGCATCAGCTACAACATTGGCTTTGCCTGGATGATATGCAATAGTGAAATCATAATCTTTAAGATACTCCAACCATCTCCTCTGTCGAAGATTGAGATCCTTCTGAGTCAAGAGGTATTTGAGACTTTTGTGGTCTGTGAATATATCAAAAGTAGCACCATACAGATAATGTCTCCAGATTTTGAGAGCATAGACAATGGCAGCTAATTCCAAATCGTGAGTTGGATAATTGACCTCATTAGGTTTCAACTGTCTAGAGGCATAGGCAACAACTTTACCGTTTTGCATGAGGACACAACCCAGACCCATTTTCGAAGCATCAGAATAAATTACAAAGCCATCATTCCCAGAAGGTAGGGTCAAAACAGGAGCAGAAGTCAAGAGAGATTTCAATTCTTGGAAACTAGCTTCACACTCAGGAGTCCAAACGAATTTTGCATCTTTTCTGGTAAGTTTAGTCATGGGTAGGGCTATTTTACTGAAATTAAGGATGAAGCGACGGTAATAGCCAGCTAGACCAAGAAAGCTACGAATTTCAGAAGCGTTGGTAGGGGCTTTCCAATCAAGGATAGCTAGAACTTTGGCAGGGTCAATAGAAATTTTCCCACCCGAAATGACATGGCCAAGAAACATGACTTGGTCAATCCAAAACTCACATTTAGATAATTTAGCATACAATTTCTGGGCTCTCAAAACATCAAGGACTTTCTGGAGATGTTCACGATGTTGATCAACAGAATTTGAATATATAAGAATGTCATCAATGAAGACCACAACAAAACTGTCAAGGAATGGATGGAAGACAGTGTTCATCAGATTCATAAATACTCCAGGAGCATTGGTCAAGCCAAAAGGCATCACCATGAATTCATAATGTCCATATCTAGTTCTGAAAGCTGTCTTTGGAATATCACAATCTTTTACTCGTAATTGGTGATAACCTGATCTAAGGTCAATCTTGGAGAACACAGTGGCAGTACGAAGCTGGTCAAACAAGTCATCAATTCTTGGAAGAGGATATTTATTTTTAATGGTGGCTTGGTTGATCATGCGATAATCAATACACATTCGCATTGACCCATCTTTCTTTTTGACAAAGAGAACGGGAGCACCCCAAGGAGAAGTACTAGGACGGATGAAGCCTTTATCAAGAAGTTCCTCTACTTGTTTCTTGAGCTCTGCAAGCTCGGCAGGTGCCATCCTATAAGGTGCCTTAGAGACTGGTGCGGTGCCCAGTGCTAACTCAATTGAGAACTCAATCTCACGATCTGGAGGCAGCCCTGGAAGCTCCTCAGGAAAAACATCCGGGTAATCCCTCACCACATCCAAGCTCTCTATAGGTCTCACCTTAGGATCAGGCATGGATACAACAGCAAGATAGGCTCTACATCCTCTGGCAATCAAAGTTTCGGCTTTAAGAGAAGAAATAATCATATTTCGATGTCTTTCTTTTCTCCCGGAAATAGTCAAAGGTTTCGAATTGGGTGCACAAAAGATTACTTTCTTGCCTCGGCAATCAAGCATAACAAAGTTGGAATAGAGCCAATCCATCCCCAAAATTAGATCAAAATCTTCCATATCAAGAAGGATAAAAGCAGATTGAAATTTATGACCACCAAAAGAAAAAGGCAAGGTTTTGGTTTTCTGAAGAGAAGTATAAATTTTGCCACTGGGAGTTGTCACATCCAAGATATAACCTAGATCATTGATCTCGAACTTGAGCATGGAAGCAAGATTTCTAGATATGAAAGTATGTGTTGATCCTGAATCGAATAGGGCCACAACAGGATGATCTTGGAGACATATCATACCTACATTATGATTTTATATGAGATCATGGTTTTCAAAGATTTATTACAATAAAGAAATTTTAACATTATTACCTTCAATCAGACGGTTATCATTGGCTTTAGCTTCCTCTGCGTCAATTGCAAAGACTCGGCCCTGACGATGTTCTGGCTGAGCCTGAGCTATCGGGACAACTGGTTGAGCAGGTGGAGCTCCAGGCTGAGGTAAAGGGGTAGGACGATTCTGAGGTGCCCCTTGGACCAGATTTGGACAATTATACCTCATATGCCCTTCATTCTTGCAGTAGTAACACACTGGTTTCTCAAACCTGCATTTTCCTGGGTGTACTCCTCCACAGTTTCTGCACCGAAAATGATTTGATGATATTCCCTTAGTTGGTCCTCCTCGGCCTCGACCTCCCCTGTTTGGTCCTCCTCGGTGTGATTGACCTCTATGGTGATTTCCTCCTCCTCTGCCCATGCCATGGCTGTTAGGCTTCTTCTTATCATTTTCCTTCTCCTTACCCTTGGTGATGCATGCATCGGTTAGACCCAGGTATCTCAAGCTTGGTGCTTTGCTTTTTCCTAAGGTTCTCTCTTGGGTAAGGGCATTGTTGATGGCAGCTTCAAAGGTAGGATGGGTGGAGGTGCAAAGGTGAACTTTGATTTCTTGGTTAAGGCCATCTATGAAGTGTTCAATCTTTTCATCTTCATCAAGGTTGCGAGCATGACGCTCTAGGAGTCTAAAGGCCCTAACATAGTCAGCAACAGACAGGTTTCCTTGGGTGAGGTTATTGAACTGTTTCTTCTTCTCCTTCCTAGATGATATGGGCATGAAACGGTTGGTAAAGATCCCCTTAAACTCCTCCCAACCTATGGGGGCATCTGGAAGTTCTCGTGTATGGTAATAATTTTCCCACCACAACTTCGCGGACCCCCTAAGTTGGTAGGTAGCAAAGGTGACCTTATCTTCCTCAGGACACCTAAGGGCTCTAAAGGCATTTTCAACGGATATGATCCAAGCATCAGCTTTATCTAGGACTTCACCTAAGTCTTCTCCATGAAAGGTTTCGGGTTTAAGCTTAAGGAAGTCACTAATGGTGGTTTCATGGTTGGTCCTAGAGGATGAGGCACTATTGCTGGTTTCTTTTAGGGCTAGGGCATGCATGCATTCCAACATCACCTTCTTTTGTTCTTCCCAATTGCCTACAGCCTTGGTCTTATTAGGGCGTGATTGAGATTCATCACCTGAGTCATCACTAGACCTTGTTCTCTTGGACCTAGTTTTTGGAGGCATCTGCAAGTTTGTATAAAAGGCAGTTTAGAGCTTTATTTGAGATAGATCATAAAACAAGTGTTAAAGATTTAGCAATCATGGCATATATTTTTCCAATTTTTCATGTCTTTTAGTTGTTCCCATTTTCCTAATCTACCCACATAATAGAGATAGTATATCATCGATCATGGTCATGAGAGAGAAAGTAGATGAGAAGCCTAGTGTATATTATTCACTAAATAGGTTGGTTGGGGGGGGTAGTCCTTAATTGAGAAAAGATGAGAGGAAGGATTTTTCTAAGGTAAGGGTGCCAACTTTAACAAAAATTGCGTTAGCCAGGCAGATAGCTTGCGATGGGAACCCTCGCACCGTGAAAACGGATGGGGAGAGTATTATGTCAGAACCTTCCGCAAGGTACCCTTCTAGACACCTCGGCAATTTATTGTTAAATGTGGGTTACCCTAGGTCTAGGTAAGGTTACTAATTATTTGATACATCTATATTGATTCATGTGACCGCTCTGATACCATCTGTCACGGGTTAACAACCTAACTCCACTGTACACCTCAGGCGCCAACATAAGGGGTACAATAGAGTTAAAGTTGCCCGTCCCTGAGTGGATCAAACACATGAATATATAAATGCACCGAATAAAAAGCTTCCATACATAAACCAAAAGTGTTCATTACATAGGGGCCCGGAGGCATAGGAGTTCTACAGAAGAAACTTAATACATGAGAAACTATTACAGAAGAAAAAGAAACATAATCTAAGAGTCCCATTTAGCTTTAGCATCCCCATGATAGATCCGATTTTTGTGAGCCAGCATATAGAGTAGCAACATCATCTTTCTTTCATCATAAGCATCATAAGCAGAAGGTACCTATAAAACATATACAATTGGTACGCGTCAGCACAATATATAAGAATATTGTACTGAGTACGCCTACACGTCATTTGATTTACCTCTTTCATATTTGGCAAATAAGGATAAAAGTAAACTTGGCAGTAATAAGCAATTACAACAATATATCCATATTAAGGAAGAGTTTATTAACAACATCAACATGTATCTTTTAAACATATTTCCCCATCATGTCTACCATGCATTTGCCACCAAAGGGAATAATGCACCATCTCAACTGCCAAAGAGTATGAGATGTAAGGCCTTATGATCTACTACTCAAGAGTGAGATCATTGTACAAACGTGATCTGCTACCAAAGAGAATGATCACTTTCCAAGCACTACGCTACCAAAGAGAATTAGTGCTTTCACATGATGGGGCATATATATTATGTTTGCAGGTATTATAACTTACATATACAAAATTCAGATAATTCATTAAAACCATACAATAACAAGTCATTTAAGCATCATACAAGACATTCATTTCATTCAATATCTTATGCCAAGTGTCCTACATATTCATATATCTCAAGCATTAAGTATAGTAGGCCAACAGGAGGTAATGGCGTACCTTCTACTCAGAAGTGGGGAGTCCAGAGATGCTCCTCACTGGTACCTTTGATTTCCTGAAATTATTAGAGATTTGGTATTTATTAGATATATTGTTTGAATTACACATATTCTAAAGAGTATATAAAAAGGCCCTTTATAGATTTGGAGTCATGAGATTAGAGTATGGGTCTTAGAGTATGGAGTTGAGTCCAAGATTATTACTGTCACATCAGAGTGGTCATAAAGTCAGAATCAGGGTTTAAAGATCATATTAATTATTTATGCACATTTTGATAGGTCAAAATAGGGAAAAGAGTGATAAATAGGTTTTATTGGTAATTGAGTCATAATAAAAGGATCTGATCATTTCATGATTATATAGATGCAAAAAGATGATGATAACAGGTTTTTGGCAATTTAAACAGATTCGAGTATTTTCTAATTAATTAATCAAGATGTGAACATATTTAACATGAGGATTTACTCGAGTCATATTTAGGGTCAACAGATGTCAAAATCGTGACCCTCGTATTTTTCTGATCAAAAAGGAGTATTTAATCGTATTTTTCTGACACTCCTACTAATTTCTACGAATTTCCCAAGATTAGGTCAGAAACTGAAATTCGAGTTAATAAAAGAAAAGAAAGGAAAAACGTGGACCGTTGGATGTTCAGATCCAACGGTCGAGATTGCGCGCGTATCTAATTAAACCGGCTGCGGCGGGTCAAGGGCGGCTTACTTGGCGAACCGCGGTTCGTCCACCTGGATTCGCGCGATTGGCCCAACTAAGCCAAGCGGGTCCTCCTCCTTCTCGCTCCTCTCACGAACAGCAGGTAGGGGGAAGGGACTCCGGCGAGCTCGAGCAACTGCTGTGTTGCTTCTCGTGAGAAAACAAGGCCAGGAGTACCTTTGTGAGGATGAGCCGGGCTCGGGCAGCTAACTTGCGGGCCGTAGCTCCTCGCGAGGTGATGGGTCGGCTAGGAGTCCGGCGAGCTTCGCTGCGTGCGGCGGGAGAGGATCGGAGGGGGAGCAGCAGGTGAGGAAGCTTGGTTGCGAGGTGCCGGTTGGGTGGAGCGGAGCTTCGCGGAGCTTAGGGTTTAGTTGGCATGAGAAGGGGAGGTCAGGAGCGGCCCGCCCAGCTGCTCGACGACGGCGGACAGAGCTAGAAGAAAGAGCACTGAGCTCGGGGCAAGGGGCACTCGCTCCAGGCAAATTGGGCTTCGAGGAACGTCAAAGAGAGGTCGGGGAAGGATATGGAGGGCTTAAAAAGAGATGAGGGTGCGTGAGTCGTAAACGCCCAATTGGGCTCCGCGGTGGTTGGAGAAAGGGTCCCGCCGGCAAGGTCGTACGCGGGGTTGTGCTCACTTTTGGGGGTCGTGCGAGAGGTTACTGAGTTCGTGGAGGTGAGGTGGAGGCAGTGCCTCGGTTCGTTTGGCGCGAGGTAGCGCGTAGAGGCGGGGAGTCGTCGGTGTAGTGGGATCGTGGCTGTGGCCACGACATCCCGGGTCAGGCGGAGGTTAGGGACGACCGGATGGCCGTCCGATCCTTGGGCGCGCCATCCTACGGTCGTGGGTAGCTCGCGACAGGAGGTCCGCGGGTTGCTGACGTCAGCACCGCGTGACAAAGAAATCAAAATGAAAAACATAGGTTAAAAGATTTGAATCGTGACAAATATCTGATTAAACATTGATAAAACTTGTAAAAAATCATAGAGGGAGCTAGGAATGTCCAAATGACATGAAATTTGGACCATAGCGTCACCATAGCATACCCCACATGTTGGTAAAGTTTGGGATCGAGATTCCTATCATTGAGTGACTAACTAATCTTTAGGTGAATTAGGGTTTTAGAATATACTGATGACTAAAGGAACAAAGTATAAAGGAATTAGGAAATTCACTTTATCACACCCTAACCCTGGTAAGGGAATAGTGGTGTTACCCTTGAAATGGCATGGATTTGAAATATGATTGATATACCTATTATCATATGTGCTAACCATGCATGTATCCTGAGATGATGAACATAGCCAGGTATGAGCTATGATGCTTTATTTATTGAGATTATTTATTGGGCCTTGTCTGCCATAATATTCCTTGTTGCTTAGTAAGAGGTAACAATAGAGTTAATGGACCCAAGTGCCAGATAAGATGCTTGTGTAACAAGTGTCATGTGTACCTTGGTCAGATGACCTAAAGGTGATGGTTACTTGAAATAGTGGTAACAATGCTCAGTGATGAGCTAAGGGTTTGAATACCCCGAACCATATGTTTATGACATTGAGTTTGAAATGAGGGACTGAAACCCCAATATCTTTTAAAGACTGAGAAGTAACTGATGAAAATAGTACATGTTTCTTTATAGCATTTTGTCCTAATAAGTTATGTTTGAAAACTTGACTGATGCTAAAAGAATATGATAATATACTTAATTAATCAAGTGAAAGCTATTCATGTAGTGCTGTGACCATAGATCCATCATCTTCAGTAGTTGGTGATGGTGAAATAGGTTTTCCTATGAGATTTCCTAGAGTTCGCATATTTTGAATATGTGGGGGTCAATGGGCAAAAATATCCTTACATCCTAATGGGGGAATTGATGGAAGGTAAACATTAAACCTCTCAATCCTTCATTGTATGTTCCAGGATGGATGTATCACTAATATCCTGATGATGTTGATGTCGGATCGATGAAGGTAAACATGAAATCTCTCGATTGCGAAGAGAGTACAGCTGCCACTGTAGCTCTATAGAGAAGATGCCACTATACCCTGGCAAGCTATGTAGCAGAGACACAAGATGTCCTGCATGTAATCTCGTACTGACCGAGATGTGGGAAGTCATGGAAGCCGACTCTTCCACTGACTTTGTGTGGTACCGATTTCGATTTCGCAATGGTCGGTTGGAGTATGAGCGGTATACCTCATCTCCTCAGAGCTTAAATATGTTTGAAAAATGTAATCATCCGTGTAGCGTATTTGCATAAGATTGAAATATGAGCAACATTGGTTGATGATTATCTTTCTTAGCATGTCCTCGATACATAAATGTTATTTATGTTCTTTAATTCATTATTGAATAAGAGACATGCTGCCTTATTAAGTTATAGATGAAATACTTGAATAGGAATGTTGCTCTAATCTGCATAGATATTGATTTATCTACCATTAAAGTATATTATCCCACTGCTCAGTTTATTTCTATTAAACTGCAATAAGAATGTTTTTTGCAGAGAGTTATATCTCTCACTGGGGCAATTTTACAATTGTCTCACCCCCGTGGGATCCAACATTTTTAGGTAGACGCAAGCAAAGAGGCAGAACCTCTGTAGTAGGGGAGGACAGCAACAACATCAACAGGGACAACAGTAATCCTACAGGAGGAAATACTGGCTGTCAAGCTATGTCAATAGAGTCTTATATGTCATCTCTGTACTCTCAGGTCCTAGGAGTCAGTAGATAGTGTTTTTATAATCGATCTGATATTTTGGTTTGAATGTCTCGAGAATTTTGTTACTTGTGCTTTTATCAAGGCAAAGTGATGTATATATATGCATCGAGAAGAGATGGTACATGGAATGTACAATGAGGACCAGTATGTAAATATAATACTGTGGTTTTTATTTAAAGGGTTTTCCTGAGAATGGATCTCTGTGTAAAAGTTTTTAATTTTTAGTGATTTTCAGTAATCCGCTGCTAATGATACACTTCCACACAGTTAATGACATTTTGATCGAATGTTGTATCACATCCTACTTGTTCTCATTCCTCAACATTGGACTAACATCATACCTACATAGGTCACCAACCTACATATGAGGGGTTCATCAAACATATACCTTAATCGAAGGAGTATCCCATTCCTCTAAACATGAGGAGTGCCATGCTCAAATATATGGAAACTCAAATCTCATCATGAGCATCATGTACACCCATCACTACTACTTCCCCTCTTAGGTCTAAGAACCCTAGGTTCACCTTTCTGATGTCCAATTACATGCTCAACCCTGTAACCACGTACCAAGCATGTTCAAGGTATGACATGCACTTCCTATTATCCTTCTACTCGAGTAACACCTCAGAGTTGAGTCCTCCTCAAGGACAACCAACTAGGTATAAGGCCTCACAACTTGTTACCAAGCCTCCTCAGGGTCTAAGGAACTCTTCTTCCTATCCTTAGAAGGTCATCACTTACATCCTCTGCTCATAGGTACCAGCAACTTCATCCTTCTTCTTAGGGTTTAGTTCCTTTAAAGGCAACCCAGATACCATGTACGAGGCAACCCCGGCCATCCACTTAGGTCGCATCAAACTTGAATTCTCAGGGTTCCTCATATCCTGGAGTCTAAACTTCCAACCTGCTAGCTCAGGTCCTACTCTCTCTCTCTCTCTCTAGAGCTTAACCCTACAAACAACTGTATTACTATAGGTCCTCTCTCGAAGGTGGATCAAGCTTACCAACATACACCTATATGGGTGAAACCTATGTTTGCTCCAGATTATCTATATCTCTTTATGCTCATCTCATAATCTATCTATCATACTCTCCTGGCTAGGGTTTTAGCCTACTGTCAGCACTACTGACGTACTCTGGGTGCATACTATGCCATGTTCATATAAGCCCATAGGGTTTCTACATGGTCATCACTAACCTCATCAATGAAGGAGCTATCCTTCACTCTACCATGCACGATCCTTCCCAGGGCTGGGTCTCCAAAGGTACTAGGTCATCCAACCTCACCTGGCTCATATCGTCATGGGTATCCAAACCAAAAGCATGTCCACCCACACACCTGGTCTACAATGACATCTAACTCATCGTGTCATCCCTATCTAGCCACCACTTATGGTTAGGATTAGCATCATCCTCAGAGGATGTGCCCGGTCTATACCTTTAATGGAGATATCCGCCTCTAAGACCAACTCTCTACTCGTCCTCCTGACTAGAGGGTCTAACCTCAGGTCTCTCCTGAAGGCATGACAACACATGTCATATGACCTAAGCATGCATCTATTCTTTAGTTTACGCTTAAACTATTAAGCTTATGTCCATGACATCTTATTAACATTCTTTTTATTAATTTTGGTTTAGGATTCCTTAACCTTATCATGCATACCCTCTCCTCAAGAGGGTGAGGAAAGGAGAGAAAAACCCTAAACCTCAAAATCTTAACAGAATTAGGGTTGAGAAGGGACAAAAATAGATGAGAGAGTCCTAAAGGTATCTTATTTTGAGTCAGTTCCTAAGACATTGGCCAAGTAGTCACACTAATCTGGGAGTCCTCATATTCTGACTAGTGGTGCAGACAAAAATCTTGCCAACCCCCGGACCGTGATCCTTTTCTAGACACCTTAGTCTTTGGAAAATCCTCTAATAACTCCCTTGGGTTCTACAGAGTTTGTAAAATTTAATGATTACTAAAGATT
The DNA here is from genome assembly GCA_963693085.1 of Alisma plantago-aquatica. Lineage (NCBI taxonomy): Eukaryota > Viridiplantae > Streptophyta > Magnoliopsida > Alismatales > Alismataceae > Alisma > Alisma plantago-aquatica. The sequence continues at coordinate 1,829,467,156 of OY856409.1, forward strand.
AGATGAGGAACCAGTTCTATGATACCAAATGTAACGACCCCACCTCCCGGTAACCCCCAAGGGAGACCAAGAGGTCAGAGCCGTTATCCCAATTTCTCAGATCAAAGGTTTGAAAAATAATCAGTAATAATTATTAAATTCTACCATGACTATACTAAAAGCTAGAATAAAATAAAACTTTGCATACCTTTTTCAAAAACTTGGATTTCTAACTTCTGTCCACATTTGGACTCTATTCTAACTAATCCTCCTTGTACTTTATTTTTTAATTTCACAATATGCCACTTTACTGTTTGTCCTTTTCAATTTTTACCTAAAATGCTGACAAACAAAATGTCGATCAGCATAAATGAATATGCAGGTATGTGGGGACAAATAAAATATCACACGTAAGGCTAACAACCTATTTATCACAATTAGGGTAATTAACAATTCAATTTACGTTTTCAATGTGTCAATCTCCACCGCTTTTGCCCTAACCGTGGAATACCCCCATTAGGGTTTCTCTTTTGCCATTGACTTAAGGCCACCTTCTCCATCCTGGGCTTGGTGCCTGGGGTCACCTCTCATGGTGCCCATTAGTCATGCAATAAAGGCCACCTTCTCTATCCTGAGCTTGGTGCCTGGGGTCACCACTCATGGTGCCCATGGGTCTTCCCTCTTGGGCTTGACCTCATTGCATCATCCATTAGGGTGGAATGTAGGTGCGAAAATACACACTTATATCATAATTGTGATAATCACAGTGACTTTATGATTTGCAAGTATGAACATCCAAACTGATAGGTTGCATTCAATGCGATCAATCATCCAGAAAACCTTCGGGAAACTAATGCGATTAACCATAATTAACCACATACCCGATCCAAAGCAAATTGATGTCCAAGCAATAATGATAAAGAACAATCAAACAAGCACTCAACAACATCTTGAAATTAATGCATAACATCCAAGTGTTATAGTTTATCCAAAACATTCTCAAGATAGAATTGGATTCCACCTTAGGCTTTCTAGGCCACTTTAGGGTTTTAGCCTCCATAATACTTTTATCTCTTTTAACACTCTCTTAGTTCACAAACCCCAATTTCAACATCATAAGCCTACTTAAAAGTCAATTTAGTCTATTATTTCCCTTTTACACTAAAATTACCATCTTTATCCTTTTAAGTTATTTTAAGATCATTAGACTCAATTATCACTTTTAGTTTCTTTTGAATTGACAAATCATATTTCATATAGTCTAATTTATATATGAACTCTATTTATTCTTAATTCCACATTAATCCACTAGAAAACCCTAATTACTAAATTAAGGGTATTTATCCACAATTAGGAACTTTTATACTCAAAATATCTTAGAACCATCATATCTCAGCTTTATACATGAATTTGAACAATTAAAGCCATTAAGAATCATAATTACTCACATTAGGGTTTCAAGGCCCATTAAAGCTGAAACGACCCCGCCTCCTAGTAACCCCCAATTAAGGGAGACCAAGAGGTCAGAGCCGTTATCCCCATTTCCAGATCAAAGGTTCGACAAACAATCAATAACAATGATCAAATTCTATCAACAAAACTGAAAAGCTGTAATAATATTAAACTTTGCATACCTTTTTCAAAAACTTGGATGTCTACCTTTATCCACATATGGAGTCTATTCTAACTAATCCTCATTTGTACTTTAATTCTCATTTAATTCCACATATGTGACTAGACTGTTTGCCCTTTTCACTTGAACCTAAAACGTCGACAAACAAAATGTCGGTCAGTATAAATGAATTATGTTGGTATGTGGGGGAAACAATAATCGTGCAATTAACTGTAACAACATATTGTAGTCAACTATGATTTAACAAAAAACTTTACATTTTAAATATAACTGCGCGATCTACACATATCCTATCCTCTGCGATGTCCCTGTAGTGGACCTGGATGCTACCTTACTTATGGTAGATCCCCAGTAAACCCCTCATGATCCTACCTAACAGGTGAATCAATTTCTAGGGTTGAGTCACATGGCACTACCTGTAGGTAGCCCACTCCTTAACTCGTGGTGCGCTAAAGAGTTGCATGGCACTACACGTAGGTAGCCCAATACCTAACTCTTGACAACCTAGACCTTGTTCTAGGTTACCCCTTTTTTAGCCTTTGCAAAGCCACAGAGGAGGACCCAGATCTAAGCCAGTTATATATATTTATAGTGATAATCATAGTCACTTTATAGTTGCATGAAATAAAAGTCATCCAAGCAGTTATTTTCAGGAAACCGATAAAAACGTTCGGGAATCACTGTGAAACTAAAGCGATTATCCATAAGCATAACCACATACCTGTCAGGTTGATTTGAGATAGAATAATCCAATCAAGAAATCCAAATAGGCAAGCAGGCACATTATGAGATCCTGAAATATGCATACAATTTCCTATTATTAATCATTCCATCAAGATCTATTAAACCTAGCTCGCTTCCTAGGGTTTCTAGTCCACTTTTAGGGTTTCCATTGCAATTATGGTTTCCCTTCATTTCTTACTATTTTAAACAATTACTCACAAACCCTAATTATCTCATCTATTCTTCATGAAAGATACTAAGGTTATCTTTTAACAACATATAACCATGATATCATAAAAAGCATAATTAACCATTAATTAAGTCCATTAAGCCTCTTTTACATTAAAGCTACAATTTTTATCCTTTTAATCCATGACAAGATCATTATGCTCATTTATCATCAATTCATAGTTCATTATGGTCTAATTCACATATGAACTCTATTTGTCATTAATTCTACCTTCCATTAGAAAACCCTAATTACTACATTAAGGGTATTTATCCACAATTAGGAACTTTTATACTTGAAATAGCTTGGAATTATCATATCTCAACTTTATTCACGATTTTCAATAATTAAAACCATTATGAGTCACATTTACTAATATTAGGGTTTCAAGGCCCATTAAAGCATATTTATCCACAGGAATTTCTAAATTAAACCAATTACGTGCAAAGTTCATCCTTTTTGTTCTCAATATACCTTTTTACAATTAACATGTTAATATCAACTTTAATCATCCATTAAACCCTACTGAATACATTAATCATCTCCAAATAGGGTTTCTTAATCTTTAATTCATTAAAGTTGATAACTTACACTACTTTTCGAATAGAAAGAAGAATTAGCCTCTAAAACCATTTTTAATGACTTCCTCTCATTTTTCTGAGCAATTTTCATATTTTATGCGTATCCATCCGAGCAACCGATATTTAAATACAATTTTTGCAAGATATAACTTACCAGAGCCAATCAGAGGGTGCCATGTGTCCCTTCCATGCAACGTGACTCGGCTATCTTGAAAACATTTCAAAATGACATCTTTTCCCTTGGTTAAGTAGGTCGGCTCTTCAGCCCATGGAGGGCAAATCCATCCAATGACCCAAATGGTCGTCTTCTACCTCTGGCGCCCAACCTGGCCACCAATGGCCGCTCTTCCACGGCTCACCCTTCCTTCTTGGGGATTGTTCCCCTTGCTCCTCCATGTCCCGACACACATGGAGCTCCTTCAAGCTACTGCCAAGGTGGCTGTTCCCAAGTGGGAGAAGCATGCGACCGCTGCCGCAATTGCAGAAGGTCATGCAGACTTCCGGTTGGAGCTGCGTGATGCCAAGGGTGTTAGGTTGGTAGACGATTAGTCCAAGGTGGCCGTGGAAGCTTCCCGCCTCCATCAAGATGACTCCACAACCCCTCGTCTACTGCAGTGTTGCTCTACCTTCTCGGTTAGGGTTTTGACGAAGAAGATGAAGAAGAGAGAGAGAGAAAGTTGCGTGTGATCTCTTTGGAACTCAAACCAGGGCTCTACCCATTATATAAGGAAGGGTATCCACGCCCTATAATGTTCATCCACAAGGATACAAGGCCTTTTCCCAATAGGAATCCAATTCCTTCATTATGAAGCAAGCTTCTCTCTCCTAAATATCTCTTTAATATTCTTTATTCTTTAAATATTAGGATTTCGAAAATTACCTCTTTCATTCTCTTTGTACTTGCCTTTTAATCCATTAGCCATGAAATTATATTTTCTTTTAGTAGAAAATACTTCCTTTTTATCAATACCACAAAATTCATTAATAATGTATCACATTATCCTCTTATTTTGCATTATTGGTATTTTCTCTTTCTTTCTTATCCATTGGGGCTCCTTGGACCCCACAAAACTCTAAGATTTCAAAATTCCTTTTTAAGGATACTTATTATCCTTCTAGATGCATCTATATTCATTATTTCTCATTATCTTATTTATTTCTTATTAAAATATCTCTTTTTGAGGATTTCTCTTTATCTTTCTTTTATTTTCCTCATTGGCATTCCTTTTATCATTAGGAATACTTTGGATATGAAAATCCACCAAGGATAACTCAATTATACCTCTTTCCACTTATTTCCCACATTTTATCATTGTTTTCAATTTCTTTCTTAATAAAGAAATATTTAATTGATCTTTTCTTTTCTTATTGCATTCTCTTTTCAACTTTGTACTCCTTGGAACCCAAGGAACCCAAGAGACATGAAATCCACCTTTGGATTAAATTCTTTTGCCTTCTAGAGGTTTCCACATCTTTCTTTTCTCCATTTCTTATTTCTAATGGAGTTTCTTTTGTATTTTCCTTGTTATTGGGCCCAATAGCCAATAAATCCCACAAAAAAACCAATAAGGCTATTGTAAACGAAACCCATTTATTCACGACAAATTATATCATTACTTGTTTCAATATCTTTAATATGAGAAATTACATTTCTCACCAAATGAACCCAAAAGTTGGGGTTGTAACAAAAGCTCATTTATGTACATGGAACCCTAAATTAATCAAATTATGCATAAAGTTCATCCTTTTAGATCTAATGCATTTTTTTATAATCAACATATTAATATCAACTTTAATCATCCACATAACCCCTCTCAATACATTAATCATATTAAATTAGGGTTTCTTAATCATTAATGGATTAAAGTTGATAACTTCCACTGATTTTCGAATTTCAAGAGGAATTAGCTTCCAAACCTATTTTTAATGGATTCCTTGCATTTTTCTGATCAAAATACATATATTATATGTACAATTCTGATCTACCAATATTTAGATATGATTTTTACAAAAAATTTCTTACTTGGACCAATGGTAGGCTGCCACGTCATCCCACTCATGCAACGTAGCCGCGGCCGTTTCAAACATAACCAAATGACCATATTGCCCCTGCTTAACTTGTCGATCCTTCACAGAGCGGAGGGGTAAAACCATCCAAAGCGTCCATTCATCTTCAACCTCACGCAGCCCTAACGTTGTCGCCCTAACTGCTCATGGCGCGGCCCTTCCTCCCTGTTCTAGACTCGACAACCACCACAACTCCTTTCCCTACATCCGTCATGCCTCCGCGCACCTTTGGGTGCCCTCAGCCTGTGGCCAAGGCGGCTGGTCCAAGCTGGCTGGGCTTGCAACCCGCGACCGGCCTGGTAGCCGCGCTGCTAGTGCTACGCATGGCCTAAAGCACGAGGACGACGACCGAGCTCCCCTCTGGCAACGCAGGGCATTGCGATTCAAACGTGACGACCTCTTGGCCCCTAGCTACCCCAGGGAAAGCACCATCCACATGGCTAAGGTTTGAATGAAGAAGAAGAAGGAGAAGAGTGAAGGAAGCATGAAATCCTCTTAGATTCGGCCAAGGGTTCTACCCCTTATATAGGGGAGGGTAGAAAAGCCCTAGGATGCCCATCCATGAGATCTAAGCCCCTTTCCCAATAGGAAACCAAGTTCCTTCATTAAGAAGCAATCTTCTCTCTCTTCATTATCTTCTTGATAATCTATATTCTTTAGATATTTAGGAATTCAAAAATCATCTCTCTTATCATCTTTATGCTTGACTTTTAATCCATTGGCCACGAAATTATACTTTCTTATAGTATAAATACCTCTTTTTAATAATACCACAAAATTCATTAATTATGTATCACATTATCCTCTTATTTTGTATTATTTGCATTTTCTCTTTCTTCATCTCTATTGGGACTCCTTGGATCCCAAGAAATCCTAATATTTCGAAATTCCTTTTTAAGGATACTTATTATCCTTCTAGATGCTTCTACATTCTTCATTTCTCATTATCTTACTTATTTCTTTATTCAGATTTCTCATTTCAAGGATTTTTCATTATCTTTCATCTCCTTTTTCCTCTTTCCTATTTTTTTTCATTAGAAATCACATATAAATGAAATTTATTCATTTGTGTCCATTAATGCCACTTTCCAGATATTTCTATGTATTTTTATAAATACTTTGCTTAATATTCATTATCTTGTATTTTTTTTCTATTATTTGGACTTTTCTTCCTTTCTTCTCTTTTATATCCAATATTGGATTAATCTATTAATAGGAATCATGAAATTCCTTTCAAAAGGGATATTTGCAAAGTAATCCATTGTTTGAAGCGAAGCATACAATCTTTTCAATTAAGTCCAATTCATAAAATCTTTACATTTCAATTATGAAAACAAATACAAAATTGAGGTTGTAACAGTTTCCTTCACATCCAAGTTATACATTAATTAAACCAATTTTAATTAATATTTCTTTTTCCTTTGTCATTATCTTATTATCTCGAGTCCCTTGGTCCTCAAGAAACCCTAAAGGTACGAAATCTCCCACTTGGAGGTTATTCTTTGCCTTCTAGAGGTTTCCAGCTCCCTCTCTTTATTCTCCTTTTCTTTGTTATTTAATTATCATTTGTATTTTCCTTTATCCTTTATTATTATTGGGCCCAATAACCAATAAGGCCCATTTATCAATCAACAAGGCTATTTGCACATGAAATCCTTTTAATTCAAACAATAAAGCAAGCATGTATTCCATTTATTATGAAAAGGAGAATTGCATGTTTATTACATAACTAGGGGAAAATGGAGGTTATAACATCCTCCCCTCCTTACAGGAATTTTGCCCTCAAAATTCAACAATCAAACAAACAAGTCAGGATATGCTTTCTCCATGTCCGTCTTCATCTCCCATGTGGCCTCATCCTCTCCATGGTGCTTCCAAAGATCCTTTACCATCTTTATATTCTTACATCTGAGTTCTTTCACCTTGGTATCTAGAATCCGCAAAGGTGACTCAGGATATGTCAGCTTCCCTTGAAGCTAAATAGGCTCAATGCTCAACATATGGCTTGGATCTTGCACATATCACTTCAGATTGGACATATGAAACACGTTGTGCATCATACTATACTAAGGGGGTAATGCCAAATGATATGCAACTTCACCAATCCATTCTAATACCTCAAACAGACCCACATATTGGGGACACATTTCCTCTGTTCTTGGCTATATCTCAGAGCGGTCAGATCTTCAAAAAAACATGCTCTCCTATAGTGAAATGCACATCAGTCCACTTTGCATGAGCATGTGACTTTTGTCAATCATGGGCCCTCTTCAGCCTTTACTTGATCAAAGAGACTTTATCAACATACACTTGGAGTTCATCTGACCTCAACAGGGTCCTCTCACCAACATCATCCCAGTGAAGTGGTGAACAACACGATTTTCCGTAAAGGGCTTCATACGGAGGCATCCCAATACTATCTTGGTAGATGTTGTTGTAGGCAAACTCAGCTAAAGGTAAGTACTGCTCCCATTAGCCACCCCAATCGAGCACACAATCTCTCAACAAATCTTCTAATGTCTAGATCGTTCTTTCCAATTGACCATCTGTCTGGGGATGATAGGCAGTACTAAACTTCAACCTCGTACCAAGTTCTTCTTGAACTTGCTTCCACAACATGGATGTAAACTTTGGGTCTCTATCAGAGATGATGGAACCGGGTATGCCATGCAAACACACTATCTCTCTAATACAAAGATCAGCTAGATCTGACACCTTGGCAGTGGTCTTTAAGTCAAGGAAGTGTGCTGACTTGGTAAGATGATCTACCATGACCCATATCACATCATGACCTTTCTTAGTCCGGGGTAGACCCACCACAAAATCCATGGTGATCTACTCGCATTTCCATTCAGGAATCTCTATTGACTATAAAAGTCCACCGGGTTATTGGTGTTTAGCCTTCATCATCTAGCATGTAAGACAACTGGCCACACATGCCACAATGTCTCTCTTCATTCCTGGCCACCAGAAAAACCTTTGCAAGTCTTTAAACATCTTGGTTGTTCCCGGGTGCACCCTATACTTAGAACCATGAGCCTCTTGTAGGATACGTTCCCTTATCGGTGAATCCACATGAACCCATATGCGATTCTTGAATATGATCCCTCTATGTGACGTCCCCGGATTTTCTCAAACTTAATCTGATGTGAGACGTCCAAATTGAAACCCTCACCTCAGCGAGAATCCCAATTTAAACATCCCACATGAGGCTAAGAAGAAGAAAATCAAGGGAGTCAGAAGGAAACACATTAGCACATGCACATGAACAATAATAAAACCACAACACATGTTCACCATTCAACATATAATTACAACATGAATTGTTACAACATTTGATATTACATATTGAACAACAAACTTCTAAACATATACATGTACTACAACTAAACTACATGATCTTAAGACAACAGGTCCACCTGTACATCAGCTCGCCACACAACTCTCAACTATCGTGGATCTTCAAGAGCATAACCACAACCTAAAACAAAAGATTACATGCGGTACACGTCAGCACAAGATTTCATGAATATTGTACTGAGTACGCCTACGTGTCTTTTATATACCTCTCATCATACCTTGGCAATAAGATAGAACTAATACTTGGCAGTTATAAAGAAATATAAGAAAAGCGTATACTTGTACAAAGATATTCATCAACAAAAGAGAACACATATTTTAAGCACATTTTCCATTATATCATCCATGCATTTACTACCTGAGAGTTGAATGCATTAAGGCCTTTATGATCTACTACCAAAGAGTTGGATCATTTCACAATGTGATCTACTACCAAAGAGTTGGATCACTTCCAAGTACTTTACTACCAAAGAGTTAAAGTACTTATTTCCAACACTTTACTACCAAAGAGTTGAGGTACTTAGATATAATGGAACAGATATATTATGTTTCATGTGTTCATAACAGTAAGTATGGAAAATCATGCAACATATCATACAAGAACAATCATTTCAATCAATACCATATGCCAAGTCTTTACTACCATATAACACAAGCATATTGTATAATAAGCCAAGTAAGAGGTAATGGCGTACCTTCCAAAGAGATATCCTAATCACCACATATCCCTAATATCAACTATATCCTTGGTTAAACCTGATTAAGACAAGATCACATACTATCATCAGGTTCTCATCATCTTACATCTCATCTTAACCCTAATTGTATCCATTTTAGGGTTTACTTAACTCATTAGGATATTCTCATTATTACTTGCATTCTTGTCTTAGAATTATCATACTGATGTCATTTTTCAGATTATGGTTCATCATCTGAACATTAGGTTCCATATCCTTTTTGTGCACATTTTAACCTTAGCTTACAACATTAACCTAAATGAGGGTTTTAAACCATGTATTAAGGGTCAACTTCATATAACATGGATTTCGTGCATATAACTGGTATCAGAGTTCCACATTAGCTTCTAGTTACTGATATTAGGGATTTCTGTAATTCTCATCATTTATTGAGTATGTAAGCATTTATTGCATTATCTTTAGTGATATTAGCCCTAATTAGCCATGTTAAGCAATTTACATAATTTCGTACATCAACATGACCATATCTGACATCATATGCATTCTATACATAATTTTGGACTAACTAATATTTTTCCATGATTTTATGTCATCATTTGCTATTTATTACTCATGGACTAAGTATTTTACAACTAATAAGATATCATTGATATTAGTGGATCAAAAGCCTGATATTATGATTCTATGTTGTTCTACACATTTTTCTGAGAATTTCGGTACCTTATTTGTATTTTTCTGATGCTCGAGCTAATTTCTATGAATTATGTAAGATCTAATAATTTCTGAAGAAAATACCTTAATCAGCCAATCTGGAGCCGCCACGTGTCCAACACGAGGCTCTAACCTTTGCAACACTGGGGTCCGGAAAATCAGAGGTCTTGAACTCGGTTTGATTTGGTTTAGCCGGTTCAGCGGTCTGGGCTCGGTTCAGAAGCCTGGACCCGCCCCCTTTCCCTGGTCGCGGGTGTCTCTGTTTCCTCTGTGAAACAGAGTACCGCCTCCAGCAACCTCTCCCGTGAGGTTTCCATGGTGCTCCGGGCATATTTGCCTTGCGAACCTGTTCTTGCTCAGTCTGCATCACCTATGTAGCCAGAACAGCATGCTCCTCTTCAGCTCATCATGCACATGCTACATCAACACCGCCTGGGATGTTGCGATGGAGGTAAAGGGGCGCACTGCCCCCTCTCAAGTGCAACCTCCGTTCGTCAGTGCCGCCATCAGCTCTCACTCTGGCGAGCAATCGACAGCTAGTCCTTCCTCCTTGTTGGCCTCCAAGATTGCTCCTCCTCCACGATCTGCCTCCGTGTGCACCTGCGTTCACGGAGTCGCAGTCGCACGACTCTCCTTTGGCGAGCGATCTGTCCTCCAACTGCTGCTCCTCATCAGAAAAACCGCCGCCCAACATTCCTCATGCATCTCCCAGCACCACCGGCTTCGAGGCCAGTGTTATTGTGGCTCCTCCTCAGGGATCATGGAGCTCGCCGCCTCCGGTCTCCATGACGGTGGAGCAAAGGGCAACATGCGTATGGTTTTGAAAGCCCCAAAGTAGAACCTGTAGGAGCAACAGATGACGTCCAGGAAGGCATCTATGGTCTCCGTTCTCAGTAGGTGACGCTCCACATACTCCAACGATCACCATCTGCAACTGTGAGTGGAGAGCAGATATGGAGGCTAGGTCTAATCTCTCTCACCTTCGTATCCTCATCCTAGACACCACATGTTCCGTACGGTGGAGAGGACAGAGAATGGGAGAGCTCGTTCTCCCTACTCTCTTCGTCAAACTCCCAAACTGAGGGGTCGGGCATTAGGTCTGGTCAAGGTGAGAAAAAACGTCCACTTCAAGCCCTTCACTGAGCCACGACCACATCGTGGGGCGAGTCTAACACTTCCCACTCACTGTAACCCCACGATCCCTCGTTTGACTGGAGGTAGGGGATGAAGATCCAACCATCAAGGGTACATCCAACGACTATAAAATAACTTGCCCAAAGCAGGATCCAGGCTCACTTAAGTTAGAGGGCCTCAACCATTAGATTAGAAATGAATGACCAAGATTTGTCCACATAGACGTAGCCCAAACTAGGGCGCGTGACACTCCATTTGATCAACAACTTAGGTCTATGAGACACCAAAAATTGTACATTATTTCATAAATTTCAAACCTTAATAACTCCCTCTAGAATACTCTGATTGTCACCAAATTTTAACAATAGCTTCTCTACCTCTCAAATTACATTCTACTCCAATTTGGTGACAAAACTCAACTATTTGATTATCCAATTAAATACCTCAAAAAGGCATAAACTTATGGATCTTGGTAATGTTATCAACCACAAACAACACTCAAGCTTTACGAAACACTTGGAACTCTCAAACTAACTCAAACATATGGATTCAATTATATCGTTGGACATTTTAGGATTCCAAAAATCCACTCCATCACATCCTACACACCTTAAAAGAAATTCCGTCCTCGGAATTAAGCCAGAAAACCCACTTTGTCACACTCTGTCTACTCCCACTGAGAGACGATTCTGTGGCTTCATCATTAAACCCTTCATCTTGTCGAGCTCGCCACTGACCAAATGCGTTGCCACGATCTTGCCTAACAACTCAGACTGGATCTGGATATTGGCCAATCAAACTCGATCTTCGAGCGGTTGTGGAGTCCACTCCACCAGCTCCTCCAAGCTCTTCCACTGAATGGACAAAACAACCGCACACCTGAGCTATTTCTGACTCAAAGCATCTGCCATGACATTCACCTTACCAGGTTGATAGGCTATGGTGAAGTCATAATCCTTCATATACTCCATCCATCATCTCTGTCGTAGGTTTAAGTCTCTCTGAGGCAGCTTGTACTTCAGACTCTTATGGTCGGTGATGATCTCGAAGGTAGCACCGTACAGGTAATGCCGTCATATTTTCAAGGCATGGCTGATAGCAGCCAGTTCTAGATCATGCATCGGGTAATTCACCTCATTGGGCTTGAGTTGTCAGGAGGCATATGCAACCACATGCCAATTCTGTTCCAACACACAACCAAGTCCCATCTTTTAAGCATCAATGAATATCAAGAAACCCTCATTTCTAGAAGGTAGGGTCAACACTGGGGCAGTGGTCAAATTCTCCTTTAGCTCCTGGAAACAAGCTTCGCATACATTACACCACACAAACTTCACGTCCTTCCAGGTTAACATGGTTAGCGGCAAAGCGGTCTTCGAGAAATCCTTGATGAAGCAACGGTAGTATCCGTCCAACTCCAAGAAGCTACAAATCTCAGAGGGGTTCTTCAGTGCAGGCCAGTCTCAAACTGGTGACACTTGGGATGGATCTACGACAATCATTCCTCCTGATATGATGTGTCTGAGAAACATAACTTGATCTATCCAAAACTCACATTTCGAGAACTTTCTGTTAAACTTCTACTTTCTCAGGATATTAATGACTCTACCCAGGTGGTCATGGTGTTGGGATAGGTCATCTGAGTACACCAAGATGTCATCTATGAACACTATCATAAAAGTGTCAAGGAAAGGCTGGAACACACTGTTCATAAGGTTCATAAAGACACTGGGTGCATTGGACAACCCAAACGGCATGACCACAAACTCGTAATGGACATATCAGGTTCAGAAAGACATTTTAGGTATGTCCTCACTTATCAATCTCACTTGGTGGTATCCTTACCTCAAATCAATCTTGGAAAAGACTCGGGCTGATTTGAGTTGGTCAAATAGGTCATTCTATTCTAGGCAAGGGGCACATGTTCTTAATGGTTTCCTGATTGATCATCTGATAATCAATACACATCTGAAGTGACCCATCCTTCTTCTTCACAAAGAGAACTAGTGCTCCCCATGGTGATGTACTAGGTCGGATAAAACCTTTATCTAATAACTCCTGCAATTGGGTTTTCAACTCAAGCAACTCGGCAGGGGCAATTCTATAGGGTGCCTTAGATATAGGGTTAGTCCTGAGAGCTAACTCAATGGAGAAATCTACCTCCCTCTCAGGAGGAATCCCTGGTAGATCATTTGGAAACACATCTGCATACTCCTGAAGCACCTCTATCTCCTCTAAGGATCGCCCCTTGGTCTCAAGTTCGGTAACTATGGCTAGGTAGGATCGACAAGCTTTGGATATCATCCACTCAGCCTTCAAGGCCGACACATAAAGGCTGGTAGTTGCATCTTTCCTTCCTTGAATGGTGAAGTGTGGATGGCCGGGTTTCCTAATAAGAATCTTCCTCTCTCTACAGTCAATCTGGGCTCTATAGGTGTAAAGCCAATCCATACTGATGATCACATCAAAATCATTCATATTGAGAAGGATGAAGTTAGTGGGAAGCTCATGGTTCAAATACTTAACTGGTAAGATAGGGTTTTTTAAAAGAGATGTATATATACGACCACTAGGGGTTGTGACATCCAAAACATAACCTCAATCCTTGATGTCCAAACAAAGCATAGTTGCCATATTTCTCAAAATAAAAGTATTAGTAGAACCAGAATCAAAAAGTGCTTTTACATTTTGTCCCATGACTTCCAGCAAGCCTACATAGTTCATACCATATCAGAAAGCTATTACATGTTCTACTAACTGAAAGGAAAACTCTATGGGTTATTACCCTCGATCAACCTATTACCATGTGCCTGAGTTTCTTCATTGTCGATGGCGAACATTGTATCTTGCCTCCTTTCTCCAGCAGGGGGTCCTCCGGCTGGTGCTCCTCCTCCCGCTGGGGGTGCTACTACCACCGATTGTGCTGCTACTGATCCTCTCGGATCAGGCTGAGGATAGTTGGCGATGAAGTGACCCTCTTACTGGCAATGGTAGCACACCCTCTTCTCGAAGCGACACTTCCCATGATATGACCATCCACAGGTGCGACATTTCAGAAAGAAATTCTCACCACGTGGCTTGCCTTTGTGTCCATGCTTTCCTTTGTCGTGGTTGCACCCTTGTCCCTTCTTGTGCTCATTCTTCTACCCTTGAGATCCTTCAGTGAAACCCAGGTAAGGCATCACCGTCCTTTCCATGTCTAAGGTGGTGTTGTAGGCTTCAACGAAGGTCTTCGGCTTACTGGCCATTACATGAGGCTTGATGGAAGGGTGCAGACACTCTATGAAATGGTCCACCCTCCTCTGTTAATCCATCATATGACCGTAGCGGTCCAAGATGTGGAACTTATGACCAAATTCCGCAACTGATGAGTTTCCTTGGGTCATGTTGGTGAACTCTCATTCCTTTTGCTTCTTAGCTAAGACGGGGATGAATCTGGTGGTGAAGATAGTGTTGAAGTTGGTCCACGCCATTGGTTCTTCGCTCAAGTCTCTCCCCATGTTATGGTTCTCCCACCATATCTTAGCTGTTCCTTCCAGAAGGTGAGGAACAAAAAGAACCTTCTTGTTTGGATGTACCTCAAGCATACGGAATCCATTCTCGACTGCTAACAGCCAGGCTTCTACTTTGTCAACCACCTCAGACTTATCTTCTCCCCAGAACTTCTCGATGTTCAGCTTGATGATGTCTAGGATGGTGGCTCTGAGTCAAGGACGAATGGGAAGTGGTTCACCATTCTCGTCTCTTACTATGACTCTGAGAGCCAGAGCCCTGATAGCCTTAGTCATCCACTTCTGCTGCTCCATCCACATAACATCAGTGGTGTGAACCACCATAGTCAGTTCTGGACCACCAGACTGGTCCTCCTCCATCTGGGCCTCTTCCTCGTACACAGGTTCCTCTTCCTGTTCCTTCTCCAGGTCTTCATAGGGTATCAGATTAGGGTTGGGGATCTCGCCTTCAACTTCTTCTGGTCTCTTCCTCTTCTTTGAGGATTTGTTATTGCGGTTCCTCCTTCTCTTCTCGATAGACCCCTTCTCCTTACGGGAAGGCCCACTACATTTGTCGGCATCCGAAATAGAAATGGTCTTCACATGAGCCATCTACATAAGCATACAAACAGACCTTTAGTCTATATTTAACTAATCATACTTATGTCGATGACATCTTATTTATGTATCATTTATAAATGTGGTGGAGGATTCCTTAAACCTTATTAGCCTTACCCATACCTCAAGAGGGTGAGGAAGAGAGAGAAAATCCTAATCCTTAAAATCCTTAACATAATTTGAGTTGAGAAGGGATGAACAAGATGAGAGAGTCCTAAAGGTATCATATTTTGAGTCAGATCCTAAGACATTGGCCAGGTAGTCACACAGATCTGGGAGTCCTCGTATTCCGACTAGCGGTGCGGAGGAAAATATTGCCAGCCCCCGGACGTGATCCTTTTCTAGACCTCTGTCTTTCGAAAAATCCTCTAATAACTCCCTCGGTTCTATGGAATTTGTAAAATTTAATAATTAAAGATTAAATGAGGAATTGATGCTCTGATACCAAATGTAATGACCCCACCTCCCCGTAACCCCCACTTAAGGGAGACCAAGGGGTCAGAGAGGTTATCCCAATAAACCAGATCAAGGGTTTGACAAATAATCAGTAATAATTATAAAATTCTACCAAACTACACTAAAAGATGGTATAAAATAAAACTTTGTATACCTTTTAAAAACTTTGGATATCTAACTTCTATCCACAGCTTGAATCTATTCTATCTAATCCTCCTTGCACTTTAACTCTTATTTTCACAATATGTCACTTTACTGTTTATCCTTTTCAATATTGTACCTAAAACACCGACAAATAAAATGTCAGTCAACATATATGAATATGCCGGTATGAGGGGACAATCAAAATTTCACACATAGGGCTAACAACCTAATTATCAAAATCAAGTTAATTAACAATTCAATTTACATTTTCAATGTGTCAAACTCCACCGCTTTTTCCCTAACCCTGAAATACCCTCTTTAGGGTTTCTCATTGACTTAAGGCCACCTTCTCCATCCTGATCTTGGTTCCTGGGGTCACCTCTCATGGTGCCCATTCATCACACAATATAGGCCACCTTCTCTATCCTGAGCTTGGTGCCTGGGGTCACCACTCATGGTGCCCATGGGTCTTCCCTCTTGGGCTTGACCTCATTGCATCTTACATCAGGGTGGCATGTAGGTGTGATATTACACACTATATCATAATTGTGATAATCATAGTGTCTTTATAATTTGCACATATGAACATCCAAATAGTTAGGTTTCATTCAATGCGATCAAACATCCAGAAAACCTTCGTGAAACTAAAGTGGTTAACCATGAATAACCACATACCTATTTTGCAGATCTCTGAGATAGAATCAACCAATAAGAGAAATCCAATCAAGCAAATCCAAGGATCCTGAAATAACATATAATCCCTTTTTATCAAGATCTATCCAAACCATCTTGCTTCTTAGAGTTTCTATTCCTTTTTAGGATCTCTCCCTCTTTTTTAGGGTTTCATATGCAATTGGGGTTTTGTCGTACTTTTAACACCCTCAAACCCTAATTATACAAAATTACTCACAAACCCTAAGGGGCCGTTCGGCCGCCGCCATTCCAATTACCGGGATTCATGTGCAAACTTTGTGCAAGATGAGTAGTCGATTATGTTATCTGGTATTTGATCTGGTACTTCCGCTCACAAAAATGTGAGATTCCAAATCCCGCCATGCACGACGGCAGTGAGAAAGCACGCCTGCAACCTAGGATCACACCTTTTACGTGCCTGCCTGCTGTGCGGAACAAGTGGCCTTTTCTGTCGGAGTGCTCACCAACTATAGATTAGAAAACGGACCGTGTGTATGAATGTCGGCACTTGGGATTACGGGGGCCAAACGGCCCCTAACCTTTTCATCTACTTCTCATAAAAGATCCTAAGATCATCCTTTAACCAAATATTCTCATATTTTTGGAATTCCTCTTCTTTTATCCACTTTTAGGGTTTCTACATATATTATCCACTGAATTAGGTTTAAAACCCTAAATCATGCAATTAATCATCTAAATCAGGTTAAGATTCAACATTATCATATAACATGTTAATAATACTCGAATTAACCTTTTACTACTCATAAAATTATCCATTACCATCAATTAGGGTTTCTAACCTAATTTTAATACCTTTTCCATCAAAATAATATAATTTTTCAAAACTATATGGATTCAAGCCTTCAAAATATTTTTATCTTATTCCTTGCATTTTTTTGATCAACTTTCATGTATAAAGTGTTTTCATCCGAGTTTCTATTTATTTCTACGACTTTAGCAAGAAAAACCCTTTTTCTGAATTAATTGGGCTGAGATATAAATTACTTGAAAATCATCGACCACGAGATCGGTGGACCGGTGATCCGCTCCTGGATCGGACGGTCCCTGTCGTGCATACCTAAAATAGTCACTCCCTCTCTCTCTCATTGTATCCACACTCGGGATCATGGTGGACCACGATCAGACGGTCGTCGATCGTCATCTACCTTCGACCATTCAACAGGTTGCGATCAACTCTCTAGTTGACTCTGAGTTTCAGACCACCAGCACAGAAACGGAGTTGCTCAGGAGCTCCGTCATCATCACCCAAACTTGAGAAGCCGGTCAATTGCTCAATGAAACTTGACCTTCACCACGAACAAATCGCCAGAGTTCCGCCGCTGCCCGCAGGTTGCAGAGGGGTAGGTTAGGGTGAATCTTGCAATTGACATCGTCGCTTGACTCGTTGTTTCTCTATGTAGCGTTTGGGATAGGAATTGGGTGTGCTGGTGCACTCGAGTACCCCCTCCCCCCTATATAGGGTTGGGTGTAGAATTCCAATGATTTGGGAACTTCTTCCCTCATCGACGATAGCGTGTGAACTTAGGGTCTAGATCCTTCTGATCACTCTCCCGAAGACGATGGACTAGTTTATTATTCGAATTATCGCCTCAGTCAATGGGAAATCAAATTCCCAATTTGTCTAGAATTCCCACTATGACTCGGGGTAGACAAATCATGACTACCCTTGGATCCGTAGTCCCTTGGACCACACGGGTCATCCAACGACCGTCATCGCTCCCCGAAATCCAATTATCTTAAAAATTGATTTAAAAAGGTGTTTTAACATGATAACTTGGAAAAATTGTTTCTCTCTCCTTGATTAATATTTTTCTCTCAAAATTTAGAAGAAACTCCATCTTTGCATTATCTAACCGATTATTAAATTTGAAAGTCCAATTCCAACAGATGAGAGTGTTTCCTTCACATCTAAGTTATACATTAATTAAACCAATTTTAATTAATATTTCTTTCTCCTTTGCCATTATCTTATTATCTCGAGTCCCTTGGTCCTCAAGGAACCCTAAAGGTACGAAATATCCCACTTGGAGGTTATTCTTTTCCTTCTATATTTCTCCACCTCCCTTTCTTTATTCTCCTTTTCTTTGTTATTTAATTATCATTTGTATTATCCTTTATCCTTTATTATTATTGGGCCCAATAGCCAATAATGTCCATTATCAATCAACAGGGCTATTTTCACACGAAATCCTTTTAATTCAAACAATAAAGCAACCAGGTAATCCATTTATTATGAAAAGGAAAATTGCATGTTTATTACATAACTAGGGAAAAATGGAGGTTATAACATATACTGTGTAGCTTATGTCCATAGGACAGCTCACTAATCATGGTTGGCATGTTATCTTAGGTTCTAACTCATGTTGTGTTTATGACTACGACACAAGTACTCCAGTTAGAACTGGTCCTTGCCATCAACATCTTTGGGAGCTTGACTGGCTTCACTTTCCTTCCTCTACATATGCTAGTCTCCTTTTGAAACGACCGTCATCAAACCAACAAACAAATCGTTACTGATTAAGCGGAATAAACAAAAATTTAAAACCATATTTTCAAGGAGATCCTTGTCCATAAAACCTTTACTAAAAGGTCCAAAACTCATACATATCATGATTTATATTGTATAACATTGTTTCATCTCATCTTGAGGACAACATATAATAATTGCTCTATCAAAACACATAATGGAGCAACATAAAACCTCGAGGCATACAAGATAAAATCTTGGATTGTTCATGGAACCATTATGAACCAAATCCAAGGACCTGAGAGTACAGAGACAACACATATGACTTCTATATACACGACACAACAAACATTACACTCAACCTGAGTTGTGACTGCTGCCTCAACTATTGTTCCTCCTCTACAGAAAGATCTCCACCGCTTCGTGCTTGTCCACCTAAAATTTTTAGATCCCACGGGGTGAGAAAACTGTCCCAGCGAGAGATATAGCTCTCCGCCGACCATATTATTATTGATGATAAACATTATAAAAATTGAGCAAGGTTCTTTTATATTAACATGCATGATTAATCATTGCTTGAATAGAATAAGATAATCTCCTTTCTTAAAGAGAACATTGCATCCACCCTTGGTAGAGTTTATAAATTGTCTATCTTCTTTGCAAGGAATGTAAAGAAACATAAATAACATCTATCAACTAAGATGTATAACTGAATTGCGCATCAAACAATGTTTTCCGTATTCGATCCTTAAGCAGATATGCTACATGGCTGAACATATTTTACAATCACATTTATGCCCTGAGGAGATAAAGCATACCCCATTCATCTGCAACCGACTATAAACTTCTTACAAGTCGGTACCATACAAGGTCAATGGAAGAGACAGTTTCCATGACCTCCCTTGTCTCAGTCAGTACGAGACCACTTAGGCTTAGCAGAGCATCTCCTGTCAGCTGCAATATAGCTGTACCAGGGTACGTAGGCATTCTCACTTAGAGCCACAACGTCAACTGTGCTCTCTTAGGGGAACATCTACAACAACAAACCCCAGTTATTGAGTTATGATCACTTAGGAATCGTACTCTGAGCCATGGTCACATAGGCACCATTCTCTGAGCCACGAGTTAGTTCACTTTGCTCTATTGAGACATTGTTATGAAATTACTGAGTCATGGACACTTAGGCTCCATGTCCCCACATATTCAAAAATATGCATTCCAGGTTATGCCGCGGGAAACCTGTTTCACCATTCAACAAGTTCTAACACTGATGGATCTATGGTCAGGGCAACGTTTTATAGTCCCTAATGATATATTACATGTATTACAACATCCCTTTAGCATCAAACAAGTAATCATTATTAATAACAACAAATGCTACAAAGAAAGGTGTAATACATCTATTCAAGTCTTTAAAACACATTTAGATACTTGGTACCTAGGATCTCATCCGATTATCACATCACTGGGGATCCACATCCCTTCATATCATTATCATCATGATTACTAGATCTAGGTATTCAAACACTTGAATCATCACACAACATGGTTATTTCTATAACAGATAATCATTACCTCTAGGTCCTCAGACTAAGGTATTCATTTTACTTGTTGTACAAGTATTCCATATGGCTCACAAGGCCAATACACATCTTGTCACCTCTCACTAGGCAACAACTTATTCACATGGCTCACAAGGCCATTACACATCTTGTCACCTCTCACTAGGCAACAACTTATTCACATGGCTCACAAGGCCATTACACATCTTGTCACCTCTCACTAGGAAACAACTTATTCACATGGCTCACAAGGCCAATACACATCTTCTCACCTTTCAATAGGCAACAACTTATTCACATGGTTCACAAGGCCATTAATCATTATACTTGTTATATAAGTATTTATCATGCCTTACAAGGCTTATGCAATAAGAGAAATACAACCTTCCCATCATTAGGGTTACGGTTTCTCTTTCATGTTTATATTATTATTACAAACCCTAATTAATTTCTCCACACATCTAGGAGCACATATTGATATCATAAGTATTCAATCATACTTATTTATTCTCATCATTTATCATGAAATGTTTATCAACACAAAGTATGTGTTTCTCTCTCATCCTCTCTAGGATGTTGAATACATCATATTTTTGATTAAATCCTCCTCTTTGAGGAATATTAGACCATCATTAATCATTCACATTATCTTTCATTAAACACCACATTCAACATATGTCACTCAATTAATCACACATGATTGAAGTGTCTCTTCCATATTGGGTATCAAGATGTAGGTATTATCATATTAAACTTTAAACCACATCCTTTACTTCATGTCATATATTCATATTGGGCATGTGGTACAACCACATCACCATGTCATGGTTTAGGATGTGTTCCCTAACCAACATATCATAAACCCACATAAGATGGACTATCACTTAGATATTATCATTTCAGATTAGATTTATATTAAATATGAGCTAGGTGCTTAACCCCATATCGGGTATAAGCTATATGCTTGGTGTCATATTGTGCATCAAGTATTCACTATATCGGGCATAGAGTATATGCCTCATCATGTATCATTTAAGTGGTATATATACAAGATACCAACTTAATTTACCATCTAGGATTATCATATCAGGCATCCATGTTAGGTATATTATCAGATTACCATGTTAGGTAAACCCTTAAACTCATGATCTCATCATTCCTTCAAGGATCAACATCATCATATAATTTCATGACATTTTAGATGTATTATTGAGTTCTCATACCACAACCCATTCCAATAGGGATAGGGTATATTGGGTTTCAATCCATTCTCTAGGATTCTACACCACATTTGGTAGATTATAACATACTATGCATAAAATATGATTTGAACCTTATATTGTTCACAAGGTAGGAGTAGGTGTTATTCTTAGCATCCAAGGGATGTCACCCATATCATACATATAGTATCATTCATCATTCATCTCAGTTTACCCATCATCTTGGGTTTCCAACTCTATGTTGATTAGAGTGTTCACTACCTCTATATCGTGTAAGAGGTGTAGTCTAGACTTGTATCATGCATAAGGATAAGTGGGTTACCTCTTATATCATGCAACAAGCATGGTACCATACAAGGTCAATGGAAGAGCCAGTTTCCATGACCTCCCTTGTCTCAGTCAGTACGAGACCACTTAGGCTTAGCAGGACATCTCCTGTCAGCTGCAATATAGCTGTGCCAAGGTACGTAGGCATTCTCACTTAGAGCCACAACGTCAACTGTGCTCTCTTAGGGGAACATCTACAACAACAAACCCCAATTATTGAGTTATGATCACTTAGGCATCGTACTCTGAGCCATGGTCACATAGGAACCATTCTCTGAGCCACGGGTTAGTTCATTGTGCTCTATTGAGACATTGTTATGAAATTACTGAGTCATGGACACTTAGGCTCCATGTCCCCACATATTCAAAAATATACATTCCAGGTTATGCCGCGGGAAACCTGTTTCACCATTCAACAAGTTCTGACACTGATGGATCTATGGTCAGGGCAACGTTTTATAGTCCCTAATGATATATTACATGTATTACAACATCCCTTTAGCATCAAACAAGTAATCATTATTAATCACAACAAATGCTACAAAGAAAGGTGTAATACATCTATTCAAGTCTTTAAAACACATTTATATACTTGGTACCTGGGATCTCAGCCGATTATCACATCACTGGGGATCCTCATCCCTTCATATCATTATCATCATGATTACTAGATCTAGGTATTCAAACACTTGAATAATCACACAACATGGTTATTTCTATAACACATAATCATTACCTCTAGGTCCTCAGACTAAGGTATTCATTTTACTTGTTGTACAAGTATTCCATATGGCTCACAAGGCCAATACACATCTTGTCACCTCTCACTGGGCAACAACTTATTCACATGGCTCACAAGGCCATTACACATCTTGTCACCTCTCACTAGGCAACAACTTATTCACATGGCTCACAAGGCCATTACACATCTTGTCACCTCTCACTAGGAAACAACTTATTCACATGGCTCACAAGGCCAATACACATCTTGTCACCTTTCACTAGGTAACAACTTATTCACATGGATCATAAGGCCATTAATAATTATACTTGTTATATAAGTATTTATCATGCCTTACAACGCTTATGCAATAAGAGAAATACAACCTTCCCATCATTAGGGTTACAGTTTCTCTTTCATGTTTATATTATTATTACAAACCCTAATTCATTGCTCCACACATCTAGGAGCACATATTGATATCATAAGTATTCAATCATACTTATTTATTCTCATCATTTATCATGAAATGTTTATCAACACAAAGTATGTGTTTCTCTCTCATCCTCTCTAGGATGTTGAATACATCATATTTTTGATTGAATCCTCCTCTTTGAGGAATATTAGACCATCATTAATCATTCACATTATCTTTAATTAAACACCACATTCAACATATGTCACTCAATCAATCACACATGATTGAAGTGTCTCTTCCATATTGGGTATCAAGATGTAGGTATTATCATATTAAACTTTAAACCACATCCTTTACTTCATGTCATATATTCATATTGGGCATGTGGTACAACCACATCACCATGTCATGGTTTAGGATGTGTTCCCTAACCAACATATCATAAACCCACATAAGATGGACTATCACTTAGATATTATCATTTCAGATTAGCTTTATATTAAGTATGAGCTAGGTGCTTAACCCCATATCGAGTATAAGCTATATGCTTGGTGTCATATTGTGCATCAAGTATTCACTATATTGGGCATAGAGTATATGCCTCATCATGTATCATTTAAGTGGTATATATACAAGATACCAACTCAATTTACCATCTAGGATTATCATATCGGGCATCCATGTTAGGTATATTATCAGATTACCATGTTAGGTAAACCCTTAAACTCATGATCTCGTCATTCCTTCAAGGATCAACATCATCATATAATTGCATGAAATTTTAGATGTATTATTGAGTTCTCATACCACAACCCATTCCAATAGGGATAGGGTATATTGGGTTTCAATCCATTCTCTATGATTCTACACCACATTTGGTAGATTATAACATACTATGCATAAAATATGATTTGAACCTTATATTGTTCACAAGGTAGGAGTAGGTGTTATTCTTATCATCCAAGGGATGTCACCCATATCATACATATAGTATCATTCATCATTCATCTCAGTTTACCCATCATCTTGGGTTTCCAACTCTATGTTGATTAGAGTGTTCACTACCTCTATATCGTGTAAGAGGTGTAGTCTAGACTTGTATCATGCATAAGGATAAGTGGGTTACCTCTTATATCATGCAAAAAGCATGACTTATATCGTGTATGAGCTAGAATCCATCTTCATATCAGGTTAACCCCATCTAGGATTTCATATTGGGTAGATGTATTCCAACCATATCAAGTTACACTTGGTTCTTGAATCTATACCTTGTATTACACATTAGGATTTACTTAAGTATAGATATCATGCATCAGAGGTGTGTACTTCAAGGTATCAGGTTCCAAAGATACATTACATGATCATATCATGCAAGAGAACTTGTTATTCTTTACTCATATCGGGTTACCCAACTTAGGGTTTCATATATCGGCTTTCAAGTATACTTCAGACCTTATATCGTGCAAAGAGTCTAATCTTGACTCCAGATCGTGCAAGAATATCATGCAATCATATCGTGAAAGAATATCATGCAAGCATATCATGTAATCATATCGAGCAAGAAATATATACACATACCCATATCAGGTTAGAGCTACTTGTGTGTAAGATTGAACCCGAGATCACTTTATAAAGTGATATCATCTTCTTCAAGCTCTAGACCTCCATTCTAAATATTATAGTTCATGGAAACAGGTCTAGGCAACTACTAGAACTCATAATTTCATCAACTATTTTAGAAGATTTCGGAATTAAAAGTAGTTCATTAATTGTAGAAATTTTGGTGACGAATAATAACATGATAGGGTTCAAGTTATATAACCCGACTTGTGATCAACTTCAAAGCTCCAAGTTCCAAAGCTTCACACCCTAAGGTTGAAGAAGAACCTCTCCAAGGTCTAGGGCCCATTCAGAATTCCTAAATCTTGGTGCTCAAGCTTTCCTAGCTCCTTGAGCTGCTTTCATGATACCTAAGGGTTCTTGCACGATATCTCCAAGGGGAGTGGTTATGAGGATCGTAAACTTTCATAAGTTGGTGAATGGTGAAGTATATATACTTGGATTCATGAGATAAAGCATATAAGAGGTGTCTTCACCTTAAGTTACTAGATGACACGTGGCCATGCATGCACACATGTATATCTTGCCATGAAAAAGTCTTGGGAATAATCTATAAACAATATCTCGGTCCTTACTTATCTTGTTGGGCAAGTTATATCATCTTAATCTCATTAAATAAGAAACCCGATACACTTTTTGTGAGTAGATTTGCAACTCGACATGATCCTCCTCCTTGAGGTTCTCTACCCATCATGGACTTTCCCAAGGCTCAAGAAACAGATACTAGACTCATACGTTGGATCCTTGGCTGATAGGGCTCCTTATATCAAGCCTACAACTCGATACAACACATATAAGGCTCTTGCCTTCAACTCATTCTTGGCCCTTCATTACCAAGAGTGTCACCACTCAAAGGTGATTCAAACATAGTGCCCCCTTATTTCTCTTTCCTCCCAAAGATACATAGAGGAAGTAGGGTTACACTAGAGGTGGTTATTTTTCATTCCAACTCTATTCCTTGGGTAAATTACAATTTGTACCAAAATTGGTGCACACATCACAAGCATTATTCAAAGAAGTTATAACTTGGGATTTAGGCTTTCTACAAGCCACCACTTAGCATCATTCTCTTTATTATGATACTAAAACATTTATAACACATTCCACATGTGATATTTTGCAATGTAACCCCTCATCTTGGGTAAACTGCACTTTTCATACAGACTTTCATATAATGCACAAATAGTTTGCAATTAAGCTCAAAATTGAAAACAAACTTCACCAGAAGCCTTAATTTCTTTTCACAAGATTAGAATCAGTTTGTAAGTTTCTTACTTAAGCAAAACTTCTAGGGTTAATCCATAACCTAGGTCAGGGGTATTACAATTATAAACACCTAACAAGGATTTTGTCCCCAAAATCCCAGATGGAGGAAGGCAATTATTATTCATGCATCAAATCATCAAGTCTCCACATAACATCTTGATGTTATGGAGATGCCAAAGAACTTTGACCAACACAAAGACTAGTCATAAAAGATCATCATCAGATATCATACATGATACATACTCAGCTGTTCTATCCATCACTGACTGTGAAGTCAACTCTGTGTCAAGTAACACTTTCCAAGTCAGAAGAGTATTATGAAAAATTCAGGTGTCAAACCTTATTGACTCACATCTTTATGTGTGATAAGATTCTGGGGAGTCTTCTATACTCCTCACTAAGATTAGCATTTTTCTTTTAAGGAGAGATTAGAATTACATTTTTTCACCCACTTGGGACTACTAGTCTTATCGTATATCTTTAGTGCCACTCTAATCTGTTGACACAACACAAAAGTTACTTATGACTTGTACCAACTATCCCGTTAGCTATTTATTTTCTTTTCATAAGGAGAGGCTACTTATTAAAGAAGAACTTAGCTTAGAGATATCTCTATATATTATGAATAATCTGTTTCAACAGATCTAGATAGGGGCACCTTAAGGAATTATCTTTAGCTTGATAACCTTTTTCTCAAAACCATTCTACAGTTGTTTCTTCAATTAATACATCTTTATCAAGGTTATGTTTATGCAGAGCATAAAGCCCCACCATCTAATTTTCCTACTAGATTTATCTCAAGATTGGCCCTTCTAGGTTTCCAAACATTATTCATCTTATCAGGAGTCATATTCTCACTTCCCCATATCACCTGGCACTCCTTGGATACTAGAATTTCTTACCTTGGTATCCTTCACATGTGTTGAAAACACATCATATTCTCATCATCTCCTATGAACTTTCAGCGTTCATAAGTCATTTATACTTGTTGCATCTCAGGTTGCTTGCCTTCTGCATAGGAATTATATGGATGATTACATATCATCATCCCTTTCTTTATTATTGGCTAACATGTTTATGAACATTTCATGGTTTTATCACATTCCCCATTTCCATATTATGGGAAAAGTTCTTTACTATTCACACAGACTTTATCAAACATGGATCATTTCCCTTGTTCTCATTCTCATTTCATGATGATTATACTCTTTACTTCCTCATACACACAGGCTGATCTGAGACCATCTCAGATTCCACTTTATTGCACTTAGGATGTGATACAAATGTCCATACCATATTTCCACTTTCATTATACTCACTAGATTGTATCATAATGACTACTTGATTAGAGTAATCAGAAAGATAACAATCTAAGAGTTCCATACTCACCTTATCTTTAATAGTTGAATACCTGGCCAGGGTATACAATTACTGAGATTAGGTAGTATGCACTTTGTTTTCTATCACATTCCTTACATTTCATACTTTCAAAAACATAGGAATTTGCATCCATGGATTTCCTTAAGGCATCACATATATACCTTATCCTCCTTCACACAGATAAGAACAATTATAGAACATTTAAAAGAATACTGAACAGAATATAAATTCTAGTTATCATCATTTCTTCCCTATGTTCCCATAGGACAATCAATAGGGAGGTCCATAACAACAATCCTTTTTATGATTATCAGATAACATCAAGATAAGGCATATCAAAATGAAAAAAACTCTATCTGACTGTTACCCCTTGCGGTCATCCACCGCTTCAGGTTGACTCAACACATAGAGTCTAGTTGTTTCATGTTATTTCTTTTGCCTCTTTACATTATTGGGCTGTAACTTTCATAAGCCCTATCGAGTCTAGCTCGGTTGTTGAGTCATTTCTTCCCTTCTTTTCAAACAAAAGAGTTTAGTATGCTCAACATGTCCATATCTATATGATGTCCTGTCCTCATATCATGGTCTTATCGGTCTTATTACCAATGTAAATGCTAAGTCAGGAGTTCTTATAAGTAGAAAGTTAGGACTTTTTCCCTCACATAATGACTACTGCCCTGGTGCACTAGGCATTTACTACACTGGTGGCACTAAAACTTTGGCTTTTAGAACAACTAGGCAAATGTCTCTAGAATTGTAGAGACCTTTCCTTCATTCTCAGCTTAGTGCCCTTCCTTGGGAACTACCATCAGAGATGTAGTATCTGTCTATACTTATGGAAGAGTCTACTTTCTTGCCATATGTCAACCCTTCCCACATTTTTCACTATTCCAACATGACTATGTCATTCAGGAACCTTTTCAAAACCCAAAGTTTCTATATTGAGGACTGGTAACCTCGGTTGTAATGCTAGTATCTAGTCTACTATATGCATCACTGTTGTCCTAACTTGCCTCACAAAAGCATAAAAAGTAGGATTCTCTATCCTGATTGGGGGAAGATGGGAATTCTTAGGCACTCGTTCTTCTCTTGCCTGATCCCTTGCACCCTCTCCTAGTGAAACAACATTTCTCTCAGAAATGTGTTCCTCGTGTTCCCCAGTCATTTATAAACTTTACCCTTTCTTCTGCATAAGCAGAAGTCACTATAGGGTAAACTAGAGGACACTAATATAGACTCAATACCTTAGTCCTTTGTCTCTATAGACTCAGTGAACCTCAAGCTCTGATACCAAAACTTGAAACGACCATCACCAAACCGATAAAAAAATCATTACTGATTAAGCGGAATAAACATAAACAACAGATCAACAAAAATCACGAAAATTTAAAACCATTTTTGCAAGGAGATCCTTGTCCATAAAACCTTTACTAAAAGGTCTAAAACTCATACATATCATGATTTACATTATACAACATTGTTTCATCTCATATCAAGGACAACATATAATAATTTCTCTATCAAAACACATATTGGAGAAACATAAAACCTTGAGGCATACAAGCCAAAATATCGAATTGTTCATGGAACCATTACGAACCAACTCTAAGGACCTGAGAGTATATAGATGACACATAGGACTTCTATCTATAAGACATGACAGATAATACACTCAACCTGAGCTGCCACTGCTGCCTCAGCTGTTGTTCATCCTCTGTAGAAAGATCTCCACCACTTCATGCTTGTCCACCTAATTTTTTTGGATCCCATGGAGTGAGATAATTGTCCCAGCGAGAGATATAACTCTCCGCTAACCATATTATTATTGATGATAAACATTATAAAAGCTGAACATGGTTCTTTTCTATTAACATGCATGATTAATGATTGTATGAACAGAATAAGATAATCTCCTTTCTTAAGGAGAACATTGCATCTACCCTTGGTAGAGTTTATAAATCGTCTATCTACTTTGCAAGGAATGTAAAGAAACATAAATAACATCTATCAACTAAGATGTATAACTGAATTGTGCATCAAACAACGTTTTCCATATTCGTTCCTTAAGCAGATATGCTACATGGCTGAACATATTTTATAATCACACTTATGCCCCGAGGAGATGAAGCATACCCCATTCATCTCCAACCAACCACAAACTTATCACAAGTCAATACCATACAAGGTCAATGGAAGAGCCGGTTTCCATGACCTCTGTTGTCTCAGTTAGTACCATACCACTTAGGCTTAACAAGACATCTCATGTCCACTACAATATAGCTATGCCAGGGTACGTAGGCATCCTCACTTAGAGCCACACAATCAACTGTGCTCTCTTAGGGGAACATCTACAACAACCATCCCAAGTTATTGAGTTATGATCACTTAGGCACCATATTCTGAGCCATGGTCACATAGGCACCATGCTCTGAGCCACAGGTCACTTCACCGTGCTCTATTGAGACATTCTTATGAAATTACTGAGTCATGGACACTTAGGCTCCATGCCCTCACATATTCAAAAATATGCATTCCAAGTTATGCCGCGGGAAACCCATTTCACCATTCAGCAAGTTCTGACACTGATAGATCTATGGTCAGGGCAATGTTTTATAGTTCCTAATGATATATTACATGTATTACAACATCCTTTTAGTATCAAACAAGTCATCATTATTAATCATAACAAATGCTACAAAGAAAGGTGTAATACATCAATTCAAGTCTTTAAAAAACATTTATATACTTGGTACTTCGGATCTCAGCCCATTATCACATCACTGGGGATCCTCATCCCTTCATATCATTATCATCATGATTACTGGATCTGGGTATTCAAACCCTTGGATCATCACACATCATTGTTATTTCTATAATAGATAATCATTACCTCTAGGTCCTCAGACCAAGGTATTCATTTTACTTGTTGTACAAGTATTCCATATGGCTCACAAGGTCAATACACATCTTGTCACCTCTCATTGGGCAAAAACTTATTCACATGGCTCATAAGGCCATTACACATCTTGCACCTCTCACTAGGCAACAACTTATTCACATGGCTCACAAGGCCAATACACATCTTGTCACCTTTTACTAGGTAACAACTTATTCACATGGCTCACAAGGCCATTATACATCTTGTCACCTTTCACTAGGCAACAACTTATTCACATGGCTCACAAGGCCATTAATCATTATACTTGTTATACAATTATTTATCATGCCTTACCAGGCTTGCAATAAGAGAAATACAACGTTCCCATCATTAGGGTTAGGGTTTCTCTTTCATGTTCATATTATTATTCCAAACCCTAATTCATTGCTCCACACATCTAGGAGCACATATTGATATCATAAGTATTCAATCGTATTTATTTATTCTCATCATATATCATGAAATGTTTATCAACACAAAGTATGTGTTTCTCTCTCATCCTCTCTAGGATGTTGAATACATCATATTTTTGATTAAATCCTCCTATTTGAGGAATATTAGTCCATCATTAATCATTCACATTATCTTTCATTAAACATCACATTCAACATATGTCACTCAATCAATCATACATGATTGAAGTGTCTCTTCCATATTGGGTATCAAGATGTTGGTATTATCGTATTAAACTTTAAATCACATCCTTTACTTCATGTCATATATTCATATTGGGCATGTGGTACAACCACATCACCATGTCATGGTTTAGGATGTATTCACTAACCAACATATCATAAACCCACATCAGATGAACTATCACTTAGATCTTATCATTTCAGATTAGCTTTACATTAAGTATGGGCTAGGTGCTTAACCCCATATCGGGTATAAGCTATATTCTTGGTGTCATATCGTGCATCAAGTATGCACCATAACGGGCATAGAGTATATGCCTCATAATGTATAATTTAAGTGGTATATATACAAGATACCAACTTAATTTTCCATCTAGGATTATCATATCAGGCATCCATGTTAGGTATCTTGTCAGATTACCATGTTAGGTAAACCCTTAAACTCATGATCGCATAATTCCTTCAAGGATGAACCTCATCATATAATTTCATGACATTTTATATGTCTTATTGAATTCTCATACCATAACCCATTCCACTAGGAATAGGGTATATCAGGTTTCAATCCATTCTCTAGGATTCTATATCACATTTGGTAGATTATAACATATCATGCATAAAATATGATTTGAACCTTATATTGTTTACAAGGTAGGAGTAGGTGTTATTCTTAACATCCAAGGGATGTCACCCATATCATACATATAGTATCATTCACCACTCATCTCGGTTTACCCATCATTTTGGGTTTCCAACTCTATGTTGATTAGAGTGTTCACTACCTCTATATTGTGTAAGAGGTATAGTCTAGACTTGTATCATGCATAAGGATAAGTGGGGTACCTCTTATATCATGCAACAAGCATGACTTATATCGTGTATGAGCTACAATCCATCTTCATATTGGGTTAACCCCATCTAGGGTTTCATATCAGGTAGATGTATTCCAACCATATTGGGTTACACTTTGTTCTTGAATACATACCTTGTATTATACATTAGGATTTACTTAAGTATTCATATCGTGCATCAGAGGTGTGTACTTCAAGGTATCAGGTACCAAAGACACATTACATGATCATATCGTGAAAGAACACTTGCTATTCTTTACTCATATCGGGTTACCCAAATTAGGGTTTCAAATATCGACTTTCAAGTATACTTTAGACCTTATATCGTGCAAAGAGTCTATTCTTGACTCCATATCATGCAAGCATATTGTTCAAGCATATCATGCAAGAATTTCATGTAAACATATCGGGCAAGAAAATTCAACACATACCCATATCGAGTTAGAGCTACTTGTGTGTAAGCTTGAACCTGATATCACTTTATAAAGTGATACCATCTTGTTCAAGCTCTAGACCTCCATTCTAACTGTTATAGTTCATGGCAACAGGTCTAGGCAACTACTAGAACTCATAATTTCATCAACTATTTCAAAAGATTTCAGAATTAAAAGTAGTTCATTAATTATATCAATTTAGGTGGTGAATAATAACATGATAGGGTTCAAGTTATATAACCCGCCTTGTGATCATCTTCAAAGCTCCAAGCTCCAAATCTTCATGTCCTAAGGTTGAAGAAGAACCTCTCCAAGGTCTAGGGCTCGTTCACAACTCCTAAAGCTTGTTGCTCAAACTTTCCTAGCTCCTTGAGCTGCTTTGCACGATACCTAAGGGTCTTTGCACTATATCTCCAAGGGGAGTGGTTATGAGGATCGTAAACTTTCATAAGTTGGTGAATGGTGAAGTATATATACTTGGATTCATGAGATAAAGCATATAAGAGGTGTCTTCACCTTAAGATGCTAGATGACACATGGAAATGCATGGTTGACACGTGGACATGCATGCAAACATGTATATCTTGCCATGAAAAAGTCTTGGGAAAAACCTAGAAACAATATCTTGGCCCTTACTTATGTTGTTGGGCAAGTTATATCATCTTTATCTCATTAAATAAGCAACCCGATACACTTTTTGTGAGGAGTTTTGCAACTCGACATGAGCCACCTCCTTGAGGTTCTCTTCCTGTAATGGCCTTTTCCAAGGCTCAAAAAACTGATAGGAGGCTCCTACTTTGGCTCCTTGGCCGATAGGGCTCCTTATATCAAGTCTACAACTCGATACAACACATATAAGGCTCCTGCCTTCAACTCATTCTTGGTCCTTCATTACCAAGAGTATCACCACTCAAAGGTGATTCAAACATAGTGCCCCCTTCTTTCTCTTTCCTCCCAAAGATACATAGAGGAAGTAGGGTTACACTAGAGGTGGTGATTTTGCATTCCAACCCTATTCATTGGGTAAATTACAATTTGTACCAAACTTGGTGCACACATCACAAGAATTATTCAAAGAAGTTATAACTTGGGATTTAGGCTTTCTACAAGCCACCACTTAGCATCATTCTCTTTCTTATGATACTAAAACATTTATAACAAATTCCACATGTTATATTTTGCAATGTAACCCCTCATCTTGGGTAAATTGCACTTTTCACTCAAACTTTCATATAATGCACAAATAGTTTGCAATTAAGCTTAAACTTGAAAACAAACTTCACCAGAAGCCTTAATTTCTTTTCACAAGATTAGAATTAGTTTGTACGTATCTTACTTAAGCAAAACTTCTAGGGTTAAGCCATAACCCAGGTAAGGGGTATTACACTTTTCCACCACCATCACCTTTGCATCAGTTGTATCATCCATATCATATTTTTCTCAATATCATCACCCTCTGGGTCATCTTTGTGGGTCAATTTTGTCATCTTTAGTTCCACATAGTGTGTTAGATTTTGTGTCTGGTGATGTGTATTTAGACTGTATGGGTTTTAAGCTTGGCAAGTAGCTACAACTTCCCTATCATACTAGCGAATCATTGTCACAATGTCCATT
Organism: Alisma plantago-aquatica; assembly: GCA_963693085.1. Classification (NCBI taxonomy): domain Eukaryota; kingdom Viridiplantae; phylum Streptophyta; class Magnoliopsida; order Alismatales; family Alismataceae; genus Alisma; species Alisma plantago-aquatica. The sequence goes on from OY856409.1 coordinate 1,829,501,147, forward strand.
TGATCTTGTTCATTATGATGTATGGGTAAATCTCCTTTTGTTTCTAAAGGGGGTCATCACTACTATATACTTTTTATAGATTATTATTCTCACCACACATGGATATATTTTATATCTTTTCTCCATGAGGTTTTATCCATCTATAAGAAGTTTGCGACCATGATCCACACTTAGTTTTCTTGTCCTATTTCTGTTCTTCATGTTGATTACACTAGGGAGTATTTTTCAAGAGACCTACATACTTTTCTTGCTAAGCATGACACTCTTTTCAGTTTTCCTATCCAGGTGCCCATGCACCAAATGGTGTGATTGAGCAGAAGCATCACCATCTTATTGAGAGTGTATGTGCTCTTACGCTTTTTTCTATCGTCCCACCTCATTTTTGGGTTGAGGCTATTTTGACAACCACCTATCTCATCAATATACAAACTTCCATTGCTCTTCAGGGTGGGTTCCTATTTGAGCGTCTTTATAGTATCACTCCTAATTATTCAACCCTTTGCCTCTTTAAGTGTGTATGCTATGTCTTATTGGAACCTTGTGGGTAAGCTGACATCTCAGTCAGTTGAGTGTGTTTTTATAGGTTATAGTACTGAGTATAAGGGATATCGTCATTGGGATCCTATTGGTTGACTGATACACATTTCTTGATATGTGACCTTTGATGATATGGTTCTTTCTACTCTAGCACCTCTTCTAGCTCTACTCTAGGTTCTCTTTTTGAGCCACTATCTTCCCTAATTTTCCTGATACACCTATCTCTACTTTACAACTTCCACCATTGCCTCTAGCTTCCACTGCCTCCACATCTCACATAGCATCAGCCACCACCAGCTTCTCCAGTGCTAGCTACATCGCCTCTAGCACTAAAGATATGATGAATGCATTTTCATCTGAGTCTTATCGCCTCATTTGGCCTAGTTTTGCCCTGATTATTCACATTTACTAGCTCTATCTTCTTATATGTGAGATAACTTGGTTTAATTACTTTAATGAGCCTTTTTTGGCCTTATCTTTTCATCTGCAACTTATATTGGCTTAATTGATTTTACTTCTATTTTTATTGAATTTTTGCACCTCTGTGTAGGTCACTTTGAGCATTTGGGCTTGTCTTCTCAGCCCAATACTCTATTTTGGGCCTTCGTATGTTCGAGCATGCTTGGTAGCAGCAACAGTCAGTGGGTCCCCTTCTTCTCCCAACATGACCTAATCGCAATCGCGATTTAGATCCTGGTCATGATCTTTTGCTAAGCTACATGTCCGCAATTCCATGATCGCGCCCGTGGTTCTACCCTTCCACAATCGCGACTCCACTCGAGATCTTCCCCGCGGTCCACATCTATCCAACCACATCCAAGAATAGCCGCGACTAAGGGAGCTCTGCTACATCGCGACCAGGGCATTTGCCTGTGGCCATGACCTGCTGCCGATCCCGACCGCGGTAATCCGCCGTTGCAACCGCGACCACCCTCATGCACAAACCACGATCGTGATTGCCTTCCTTCTGCCCGCGGCTTTGAACCGCGACCCGAGGAGATAACCTCCATGACCGCGACTAGTTCAAGCTACCCTCGCCTCAACCTGGACTACACGACACAGTAGCCGATCCCTCTCCAACATCCGCTGCGGTCTCTTCCCTCCAAAGGCACCACAGGCAACTTCCTTGAATCGTGACTGTGCAATTTGCCGTGACCACGACAAATGCCGCAACCACGAAAAAAGCCGCGACCACGAAAAATGCCGCGACCATGACAAATTCTGCGACCACGACATTTGCCGCAACCACGACAAATGCCGCGACCACGACAAAAGCCGTGACCATGACAAATGCCGCGACCACGACATTTGCCGTGATCACAACAAATGCTGTGACCACGACATTTGCCGCGACCATGACAGAAGTCGCGACTGTGACATTTACCACAACCACAACAAAAGAAGCGACCACGACAAAAGCCGCAACCACGAAAAATGCCGCGACCCACTGCAGAAATGACAAGGTCTTGATTTTAAGTCGGTGCGCAGCCTGCCTATAAATAGAACTCGACTCCAGTCAGTCAAATCATCAACTCCAGATGCCGTTAGGCTGCAGGTCTATCCTGGGCCTAAGAAGACGATCTCCATAACCAAGAACCTACCCCCGTGGTGGTTTTGCAGCTTGTTCACCCAGATCTGGAGTGAAGACTCAAATCTACAAGCCACCTCGTACAGATCTAGATCTAGATCTGGGTCTGGATCTGATGCGTCTATGCCATTTCTACACCACCATCTCATCCATGAGCTGCTGCTCCTACTGCAAGCAAGGTCCGCGAGAAGAAAGAGAAGGTGGAGAGAGAAGATCCACCCCGTGTGCCATGGTGTTCTTCCCTCCTCGTCTAGATCTACCTCGACCTTGTGTAGAAGACCGTTCCTCCACAAAGCTGCGATCATCTTCCTCACCATGCTCGTGGTGGAATCCTCTCTTTCTCTTGTTATTCTTGTTTCTCTCACCATGAGCGAGTAGTTTACTTTTGCTGGGGTGCGGGGACGAACCCCGCTGCCCATGCTTTCATATCTCACTGTTAAACATTCCATGGCATGTATATAATCTTTCATTTCGTTGTTAATCTTCGATGAGTGCTTGTGGATTTATCACCTACTTGCATATATCTTGTTCGTTTCCTATGTTACGAGAACTTCAATGCGTAGGTTTTGAATGTCGATTAACGCGGTTGACTCCCAAACTAGAAATAGAATGGGATTCCTTGAGGTCGTAAGTGTATGATCCGTGTGGTGACGAGCCATCTAGCCCACGGTGACGCTTCTGTGTGCCTGACGCCTGTATAGGGGGCCCACAACTTCATTTGGATTTCTATATCTTCGGAGTCGTAAGTATGTGATCTGGATGGTGACGAGACATCTGATACCTAAGGTGATGCCTACGCGAACCTGACGCCCGTATGGGGGGTTCTACAACAGCTCTATTTGAATGGTTATATCTTACCTGGATGTTTGATGTTTGGATGTGATTGCATGTGTAGTGCTGGTGAAACCTGGGACCATCCTAGCGATTTCCATCATTAATCTTTAATCAACCTTTAATCCTGCTCTTTTACTTTCCTCGTATTTAGTTTAATTAAAATCAACCAACCTTGTTCTAAATATTAGTCTTGATTCAAGTAGATTCGACTAGAGAAAGATTCTTAAAAATGTTATCCCTTGAGATTCGATCCTCAACTATACTGCGATAAGACATGTCCGCTTGCGGGTGGTATTATTGCACGTTGTTTTGGTTAAAAACTTAGGGATTTCAAACCTAAGTGAGTTTGTTAGTGCGATAATATAAACCACGTCAAATTCTGGCGCCGTTGCCGGGGACAACAGAATCATCTATTTAAATCTAGTTATTTTGAGACTAATTTATGTTTTTCTTTTACTTTTGATTCTATCGATCATATATACTTGAATTTGGTCCTACTCCGTCCATCTTAACAACAAAAGATCTTTCCATCCTAGGTACCCACAAAGTCTAGTGTATGTGCCACTCAGACGGTCTCGGACTCTCTGCTAGCTTTGACCCTGAGATAGACAGAACCTTTCGCTGTCAGTACAGAGAGAAGCAAGCAAGAATGGCTCAAGAGGAGGAAATTGCTAGAAGGGTAGCTCAAGCCCTTAATGCACAAAGAGATAGGCTTATGCAAGAAGCCCGAGATGCAGTCGAAGGAGAAATCCAAGCAGCCCAAGCAGCACCTCAACAAGCAGAGTTACAAAAGGACCTTGGGGAGTTCTCAATCCCTAAAGCTGCTGACGTTCATCACCCAGTGCAACCTCCTCCCATCAACGCTCTGAATTTTGAGATAAGAGCACATTGGGTTACATTGCTTTAAAACAGTCCTTTCTATGGTAAGCAAGGAGAAGATAGTCAAGAACATCTTCTGAGATTCATAGATTTATGTGCCATGACAAAGCAAAATGGAGTCACTGATGATGCCATCAGACTCCGCCACTTCAAGTACTCTCTTGCTGATAGAGCAATGATTTGGTATAACTCTTTGCAATGTGAACCCATCACCACTTGGGAACAACTTCAAAATGTTTTTCTCGAAAATTTTTATCCACCTTCTCTCACCTATGAAATTAGGGGCCGAATAACACAATTCACCCAGGCCCCTGGAGAATCCCTAGATGAAGCATGGGAAAGATACAAAGAGCTTCTATGCAAGTGTCCACATCATGGCATTCCAAAGAATCAACTCATTGAAATCTTTTATAGAGGTGTGGACGATGATATTAAGAGGTTTTTGGATTCCTCGTCTGGAGGAAACTTCATGCGTCAGAGTTATGATAGCGCATGGAAAGTTGTCACCCTTGGAGATGAAAACCAAGACAACTGGGGTAGACCTGTTGGAAAAGGAGTGTTGAAGGTAGCTATGGCCGAAGCAACACCCGAGTACAAGTCTATCGCTGAATCTCTCAAACTCCCAGTTGCAAACCAAGACCATCTAGAATCGTCTCTCGCAGCCTATGAAAGAAGATGTTCGCCCCCTCAACAATAAGAGCAAGTTAAGTCAGCTTCACTCTTCTGTGAAGCATGTAAAGGAACTGATCATTCTACTCTAGCATGTAACATTCTCTATGATGTTGTTTTGAGCAATACATGTGCCCAAGGAGATAATGGTCAAATGGAAAATCTGAATGATGTCAACACTATCCCTGGTCAAGGGTATTATAATCCGAATCAGAATAGGAACCATCTAGGTTTTCAATATGGAAACCCTTCGGGAGCGGAAAACTCGCGACAACTTGGTTCAAATACTCAACAACGAGGCCCTCCAGGATTCCAGTATAACCAACAACCAAATTTCGGGAATCAAGGGAACTTTAGAGGAAACTACCAGAATAGAAACTACAACAATTATCAGAACAATTCTCAGTTTCAGAACCCCAACCAAGTCCCCTATCAACAACAACAACAAGGGAAACAAGCCGGTCCCATCCATCTTGATGACAAATTGTCAACTATTAAGAAGATGCTGCAGTCACAACAGATTATGATAGCTAACCAGCAAGCCCATCAAAAGGCTATTGAATCTCAACTAGCTCAACTTGCAGCTAGCATGAAGCCACCTGCTGGAACCTTTACCGGACAACCAGAGAACAATCCTAAGCACCCGGAGCAATTAAAAGCTGTCACCACCAGGTCTGGAAAAGACTATTCTGACCCCCCAGTTAAGATACCAATAACTGAAACAAACGATGATGACTTTGCGAATGTCCAAGACTATAAAATACCTGAGTCTAAACCGAAGGAACAACCAACCGCTGATAAGATAGACAAAGCAAGATTGGAGGAACCATTGGTTACAGAGGTAGAAGACACACCTGAGTCGGATGTGCCAGTATACAAGCCTCGTCCTCCTTTCCCAGCTCGCTTGAAGCAGACAAAGCTCGATACTCGATTCAACAAGTTTAAAGAGGCTATGAAGAAACTTCATGTAGATATACCCTTTCTAGATGCACTGGCCGAGATACCAGCCTGGACTAAGTATTTAAAGTCCCTCCTCACAAGGAAGTACATAACTGAAGAATACGAGACTGTTAAGCTAGCAACAACCACTTATGATATCATCCAGAGCAAGATTCCCAAGAAGCAGAAAGACCCAGGATCCTTTGGGATTTCATGCCATATCGGTGACTCTTCGTGTAAGAAGGGATTAGCCAATCTCGGTGCTAGCATTTCTATCATGCCACTTAGCCTTTGCAAGAGGCTAGGGTTTGCAGAATTACTCCCAACTGGAATGACCATTCAACTTGCAGATAACTCTATGACTCTTCCTTTGGGAATCATCGAAGATGTCCCTGTTAAGGTTGGAAAAGACTCTTATGTCCCTTGTGACTTTGTCATCATGGACATAAAAGAAGATGCCAGATACCCTCTTATCTTTGGCCATCCGTTCCTCGCCACTGCAAGAGTTTTGATTGACGTTGAAGTAGGGTCCTTATTCCTCAGACTAGGGAAAGAAACCCTCGAGTTCAAAGTTTTTGAAAGCATGCGAAGACTGCGCATGCAGGAAGAAGTCTATCTGATTGATTGCATTGAGCAAATGTCTCTCCTCACACAAGAGGAATATGAACAAGATGATCCTTTAGAAGTGGCACTAACAAACTCATCTGCCAAAATTTGCATCAACAAACCAGTTAAGGATTGTATCCTTCACCTCGACTCTGTGGAAGAAGATCCTGAAGCTATGTTCGAGGAACTCAAAGCTGTGAATGTAACTGAAGAGCCATGTGAGAAGCCATAAGCCCCTAAAATGAAGCCCCTACCCGTGGGACTTAAGTACGTGTTTTTGGATGATCTCAAGGTTTGTCCAGTTATTATCAACTCTGATCTAACGACCAAACAAGAAGATAGACTCTTGAAAGAATTAAAGGAAAGAAAGAAAGCTATCGGCTACAAGATGAGTGATCTCACCGGGGTCAGTCAAGCGCTTTGTATGCACAAAATCCCTATGGTGGAAGACCACAAGCCGACTGTTGAGCATCAACGGAAGTTGAATCCTAATATGAAGGAAGTAGTCCGCCGCGAAGTTATCAAGTTGCTCACCACCGACATCATCTATCAGATATCTGAATCACCGTGGGTGAGTCCTGTGCATGTCGTTCCAAAGAATGGTGGCACTACTGTGATTCGGAATGAATAAAATGAACTCATCCCCACTCAAATGGTCACCGGGTGGAGGATGTGCATCGACTACAGGCAGTTAAACAAGGCAACACGTAAAGATCATTTCCCGAAGACTTTTCTAGATCAAGTCTTAGAGCGATTGGCTCACCAGGAATATTTTTGCTATCTCGATGGTTACTCTAGATTCTACCAAATTCCTATACATCTAGATGATCAAGAGAAAACTACTTTTACTTGCCCCTTTGGGACATACACCTTTATAAGGATGCCATTCGGGCTCTGTAATGCGCCTGCAACGTTCCAACGCTGCATGGCAACCATATTTGCTGGTTTAACCGAAACTATTATGGAAGTTTTTATGGATGATTTCTCCGTATATGGAGATTCATATGATTCATGCCTAAGGCATCTCTCCCTTGTCCTCAAACGATGCAAAGAAACACATCTAGTGCTTAATTGGGAGAAATGCCACTTTATGGTAAAATAAGGTATTGTCCTCGGCCATAGGGTCAGTAATCGAGGAATCGAAGTTGACGAAGAAAAGATTGAAGTGATTTCTAAACTCACTATCCCAACCAATGTAAGAGAAGTCCGCACATTCCTTGGTCATGCAGGCTTCTATAGAAGGTTTATCAAGGATTTCTCCAAGATAACCAAGCCCATGACAAACTTGTTGTTGAAGGACTCTGACTTCCATTTTGTTGAAGAATGTATCAAGAGTTTCAACAATCTAAAGCATGACCTTACAAAAACACCCATCATTTGAGCCCCAGATTGGGATCACCCATTCGAAATTATGTGTGATGCCAGTGATTACGCTGTGGGTGCCGTTTTGGGACAATGTATAGAGAAGAAACATCATGTCATCTATTATGCATCGAAGACCCTTGACGAAGCTCAGAGGAACTATGCAACTACCGAGAAGGAACTCCTAGCAGTCGTATATGCCTTTGATAAGTTTAGATCCTACCTCATTGGTTCAAAGGTTATTGTCTACACCGATCACACTGCTATTCATTATCTTCTAAAAAAGAAAGATGCAAAACCAAGGCTAATAAGATGGATTCTCCTATTACAAGAATTTGATCTTGAGATTAGAGATAAAAGAGGCACATAAAATGTTGTAGCAGACCACTTAAGTCGTATCCACACTTTGGAAACTGAGAAGATACCAATTAATGACTCTCTCCCAGATGACCAGCTTATGAAAGTCTCAGAAGCTACTCCTTGGTACTCAGACTATGTGAACTACCTCGCCGCTGGTGTCATCCACCCTGAGTGTACTGGAAATGCTCTAAAGAAATTCATGCATGATGTGAGGCAATATCACTGGGATGAACTGTACCTCTTCAAGCTTTGTGCTGATGGTCTCTACAGACATTGTATCGCTGAGGAAGAAGCCCAACTTATTTTAGAACAATGCCACTCAGGCCCAGTCGGAGGCCATATGAGTTCTAAGAAAACTTCTTTGAAGGTTTTGCAATGTGGTTTCTTCTGGCCAACCATATCCAGAGATGCTTATAACTTTGTGTTGTCATGTGACAAGTATCAGAAAACAGGAAACATTACGAAAAGAGATGAGCTGCCACTTAAGCTATGGCAAGAAGTTGAGATTTTTGATGTTTGGGGAGTGGACTACATGGGTCCATTCCCACCCTCACATGGATTTTCCTACATCCTAGTCGTGGTTGATTATGTCTCCAAATGGGTAGAGGCAATACCAATGGTTACTAGCGATTCAAAACCTGTCATTAAAATGTTCAAAGATATCATTTTTCCCCATTTTGGAGCTCCACGCACTGTGATCTCTGACGGAGGTTCTCATTTTATGGAAAGAAGCTTTGAAGCATTGTTGAGAAGATATGGTGTAACATACAAGGTAGCTTCCCCCTACCACCCACAAACAAGTGGGCAGGTAGAGGTTTCAAACCGTCAACTCAAGGCTATCCTGGAAAAGAGAGTAGGACACAACCGAAAGGATTGGTCAGTGAAAATCAATGACGCTTTATGGGCCTACCGAACTGCATTCAAAACTCCTCTTGGAACAACACCCTTCAGACTCATTTATGGAAAATCATGTCACCTGCCCGTGGAACTAGAACATAAAGCATGGTGGGCAATCAAACAACTGAATTTTGACATGAAGAAAGCAGGCGAAGCCAGGATTCTACAACTTCAAGAGTTGGATGAACTTCGAATGACAGCTTATGAGAATGCATGAATCTACAAGGAACGCACGAAACTTTGGCATGATGGTCATCTGAAGAGAAAGGACATTCAAGTGGGAGACCAAGTTCTGCTATTCAACTCGAGACTGAGGTTATTCCCAGGGAAACTCCGCTCTCGATGGTCTGGACCATACATTGTCAAGAGCATCTACCCACATGGTGCATTTACCTTATGGAATGAGAAGTCAGGTGATTTTGTGGCAAATGGACAACACTTGAAGAGATATTTCACCACAGTCGATACCAGCACTGAGGAATTGATGAATCTATCCAAACCGACATATCTACCTAAAAACTGAAGAAATCACGTCGATCCATCGACGTAAAACAAAGGCGCTTGTCGGGAGGCAACTCGATCTTTAACTTAGCTTTTACTTTTAATTTTGTTTTTAGAAAATTTTGCACCTGATAGACAATGCATCGCAAGATGCAGTCTTAAGTTTTGATAGATTCCATTTTGAGATTTCAGATGGAGGACGCGTCGCCAAAAGGAATGCAACCACATATGATGGACCAACCGGCATGAATTTTCCCCTCCATCTCAGATTTAGAGTTTTCTTGGGATGAGAAAATTTCTAAGTTTGGGATGGAGGGTGGGTGGTACATACTTTACTTTCCACCCTCTCCTATCCGTTTCTGACTTAAGATCTCATCGTTGAAATTTTGAGCAAATTTTTCAAATGTTTCAAAAGTTTTCATAGCAATTTGTGTAGAAACTTGATGAAGTTGTGACACTTTTGTTTCAATCAAAGCCTTTACCTAGCCGGATATCCCATTTTCCCATGCAGTTTTGAATCATTATACCCTCCTTATTCGAAGCGAAGCCTCAAGGAGAAAAATTTCTGAAACTAACCTATGACTAGAAATCACCGTGTGAAGCTTATGAATCCTAACATCATGATCAGTAGATATGGCAAGTATCTGTCAAACTGAGAGGGATCAAACACGTTGTGCTTCCTATCTGACTAGTGGAACAATAGCATGGAATCTCCACCGGATCCTCACTAAGTCATTATTTGAGCAGAGTATGATAAGGAGAACAACCCGGTGCACTGGATTGTAAATCAAGTTGCATTCTGATCTGAACTCTTTTCTACACTTCTTCTATCATCTTCTTACCCCTTCGTTCATAAAAAAAACAAAAATAGCCAATATAGTGCCAAACCCCAAGTTCAGGGTGGCACACCCTCTCTCTCTTTCTGCTTCTTCTATACCCCTCACTACGAAATAGGGGCATATCAACAAGAAAAGATGCCTAAGCGCACACAAAAAGAAATGCAATCTCAAGTCGAATATAGGAGAGATTCGCGCAAAAAAATGCAATCAATGAAATTGCAAATCATATAATAAAAATCTTGAGTCAAATAGAGGAGAGATTTATTTCTTCCTTCCATACCACCCTTCACTACCTTTTCCGCCTACTTGCACAATGAATGCCTACTCTCACCAACATCCTAAAAACACCAGTGTCAGATCAGGTGCACACTTGTTGTTCTGTAGGTATCTCTGGACTCTTACGAAACTCTCTGACATGCTTGATTTTGGAAAAAGTAGAGAAGAAGTGATATTGGGAAGTGAACTCAGAAACGAAGATATGGTAAAATGTGTTCTGTGATCTCAGGATGTTGAGACACTTAGTCATACTGAGCAGAAAAGAAATAATCGTGATGTGAAGATGAGGGAATCACATGAGTTGAAAGTATTCATCCGGAGAGTGTTTTAGATTTTGTGTTACTCGAGGACGAGCAACGTTTAAGTTCGGGGTATTTTGATGAATGCATTTTCATCTGAGTCTTATCGCCTCGTTTGGCCCAGTTTTTCCCTGATTATTCACCTTTACTAGCTCTATCTTCTTATATGCGAGATGACTTGGTTTAATTACTTTAATGAGCCTTTTTTGGCCTTATCTTTTCATATGTAACTTATATTGGCTTAATTGATTTTACTTCTATTTTTATTGAATTTTTGCACCTCTATGCAGGTCACTTTGAGCATTTGGGCCTTGTCTTCTCGGCCCAATACTCTATTTTGGGCCTTCGTATGTTCGAGCACGCTTGGTAGCAGCAACAGTCAGCCGGTCCCCTTCTTCTCCCAGCATGACCTAATCACGATCGCGATTCAGAGCCTGGTCGTGATCTTTTGCTAAGCCACCTGTCCGCGATTCCATGATCGCACCCGCGGTTCTACCCTTCCATAATCGCGACTTCGCTCGAGATCTTCCCCGCGGTCCACAACTATCCAACCACATCCAAGAATAGCCGCGACTAAGGGAGCTCTGCTACATCGCGACCAGGTCATTTTCCCATGGCCATGACCTGCTGTTGATCCCGACCGCCACAATCCGCCTTTGCAACTGCAACCACCCTCATGCACAAACCGCGATCGTGGTTGCCTTCCTTCTGCCCGCGGCCTTGAACCGTGACCCGCGGAGATAGCCTCCATGACCGCGGCTACTTCAAGCTACCCTCACCTCAACCTGGACTGCATGGCACAGTAGCCGATCCCTCTCCAACATCCGCTGCGGTCTCTTCCCTCAAAAGGAACCGCGGGCCCTCTATACCCTAACCGCGGGCAAATTCCTTGAATTGCGACCGTGCAATTTTCCGCGACCACGACAAATGCCGCGACCACAACAAAAGCCGCGATCACGACAAATGCCACGACCGTGACATTTGTCGCGACCATGACAAATGACGCGACCACGACATTTGCCGCGACCACGACAAAAGCCGCGACCACGACAACTGTCGCGACCACGACATTTGTCGCGACCACGACAAATGCCGCGACCACAACATTTACCGTGACCATGACAAAAGCTGCGACCGCGACATTTGCCACGACCACGACAAAAGCCGCGACCACGAAAAATGCCATGACCACGACAAATGCCGCGACCCAATGCAGAAATGACAAGGTCGTGATTTTAAGTCGGTGCGCAGCCTGCCTATAAATAGAACTCGACTCCAGTCAGTCAAATCATCATATCCAGATGACGTTAGATTGCAGGTTTGTCCTGGGCCTAAGGAGACAATCTCCATAACCAAGAACCTACCCCTGTGGTGGTTTTGTGGCCTGTTCACCTAGATCTGGAGTGAAGACTCAGATCTGCAAGCCACCTCGTTCAGATCTAGATCTAGATCTGGGTCTGGATCTGCTGCGTCTACGCCATTTCTACGCCGCCATCTCATCCATGAGCTGCTCCTCCTGCTGCAAGCAAGGTCCACGAGAAGAAAGAGAAGGTGGAGAGAGAAGATCTGCCCCGTCTGCCATGGCGTTCTTCCCTCCTCGTCCAGATCTGCCTCGACCTTGTGTAGAAGACCGTTCCTCCACGGAGCTGCGATCATCTTCCTCACCATGCTCGTGGCGGAATCCTCTCTTTCTATTGTTATTCTTATTTCTCTCACCATGAGCGAGTAGTTTACTTTTGTTGGGGTGCGGGGACTAACCCCGCTGCCCATGCTTTCATATCTCACTGTTAAACATTCCATGGCATGTATATAATCTTTCATTTCATTGTTAATCATCGATGAGTGCTTGTGGATTGATCACCTACTTGCATATATCTTGTTCGTTTCCTATGTTGCGAGAACTTCAATGCGTACGTTATGAATGATGATTAACGCGGTTGACTCCCAAACTAGAAATAGAATGGGATTCCTTGAGGTCGTAAGTGTATGATCCGTGTGGTGACGAGCCATCTAGCCCACGGTGACGCTTCTGTGTGCCTGACGCCTGTATAGGGAGCCCACAACTTCATTTGGATTTTTGTATCTTCAGAGTCGTAAGTATGTGATCTGGATGGTGATGAGACATCTGATACCTAAGGTGATGCTTACGCGAACCTGACGCCCGTATGGGGTGTTCTGCAATAGCTCTATTTGAATGGTTATATCTTGCCTGGATGTTTGATGTTTGGATGTGATTGCATGTGTAGTGGTGGTGAAACCTGGGACCATCCCAGCGATTTCCATCATTAATCTTTAATCAACCTTTAATCCTGCTCTTTTACTTTCCTCATATTTAGTTTAATTAAAATCAACCAACCTTGTTCTAAATATTAGTCTTGATTCAACTAGATTCGACTAGAGAAAGATTCTTAAAAATGTTGTCCCTTGGGATTCGATCCTCAACTATACTGCGATAAGACATGTCCTCTTGTGGGTGGTATTATTGCACGTTATTTTGGTTAAAAACTTAGGGATTTCAACCCTAAGTGAGTTTGTGAGTGTGATAATATAAACCACATCAAGATACCACCTTCCTATCTAGTTGAGGATCTTTTCGAAGCACTATATTCTTTTGGTGAGCCATCTTGTTAGCTACCTCTTTCCAGATATGATGTTTGTGATCACCAGTCCCTCTCGCCTCCTAGTTGTCATGCCCTTGCTATTATCACTCTTGTAAAACCTACTTCTTACAATAATGTCATCATTCATCAACAATTGCAACATGCAATGACAGAGGAGACTGCATCCCTCAAGCATACTAGCACTTGGGACATTATGCCTCTTCCTATGCAGGTTTGTCCTATCACATCCAGGTAGGTGTATAAAGTTAAGACTCATTTTGATGGCACTCTTATGTGCTATAAAGCTTGTCTTGTGGCTCGTGGATTTTATCTGAAGCATGGACATGATTACTACAACAATTTGTTCTTTTGGCTCACATGACAACCATTCAGACACTTCTTGGCATGGCCTTTGTTTGAAAGTGGACTATCTCCCAACATGATGTCAAGAATGCTTTCTTAATGGTGAGCTGCATGAGGAGGTTTACATGCAAGCACCATTTGGTTATTCTTGCTCATGATGCTGCTCTTGTTGTCCAGACCTAGCCTCATGGTTGAACACTTCTCCTTCTTTTTGTTGATGATGTGATTATTACTGGTGATGATTCTCAGTCTATAGATTTTGTGAAGGAGAAGATTAGTGGACAGTTTCCTATGTAGGATTTGGGTCCTCTTCACTACTCCCTTGGGATTAAGGCTTCTTCTACACCTGAGGGTTTCTTTTTTTCCCAAATAAGTATATACAAAATCTTCTGGATCGTGCTTCTCTCACTTACCATACACTACTGAGACTCATATGGATCTTAACGTCCACCTTTGACCTACTGATGGAGATCCTATTGCGGACCCCACTCGCTACTGTCATCATGTTGGGAGTTTAGTTTATCTTAGTGTCACTTGTCTTGAAATTTTTTATCTAGTGTATATCTTGAGTTGGTTGGTCTCTGCTCTGACTCAACTCTACTACCCTCATTTGCTTCGTGTTATATAATATCTATGTGGGATTATCGTTCGACATATTTTCTTCCTGCGCTTTAGTTCTTTTCAGCTCTAGGCCTACTTTGCTGCGACCTGGGCTACTGATCCCTCTGTTCCTTGGTCTCTTTCTGTCTATTGTGTTTTTATGGGTGCTTCTCTCATTGCTTAGGAAGCTAATAAGTAGAAAGTAGTTTCTCGTTTGAGTGTAGAGGTTGAGTTGTGAGCTATAACTTTATTGACAACAGAGGTCACTTGGCTACAGTGGTTACTTAAGGATTTTGGTGTTTCTATTTCAGAACCAACTCCTCTTTTATCAGAAAATACATGTGCTATTAGCATTACATGAGACCTGATAAAGCATGAGCTTGATGCACTGAATATTAGTCGCTTTTCACGGGCTATTTTATTATGTATTTCATTCAAATTTGCTCATTTGGACCTTATTTGTGCATGGTTTCTTATTATTGGCTTGTGACTTACACTTGCATCAAATAGTGTTTATTTCCACCGTTTCATATTGATTTATCATAATATGTGGGATTTATGTTCTACTTTATTGAATTTTAGGTAAATTGACAAGTCCTGGATCAGGTCGGTGCGACCGATAGCTCTGTCGGTGGTACCGACAATTGAGGAAAAATAATAGACATGAGTTAAAGATGCTCAATAGTGTCGAAAAAGAAATTGGTGCTACAAACATGATCAATAGTAACGTAACCATAGTGGTTTGGTGCCACCGACCTCTAGTCGGTGGTACTAACTTGTATAAGGAAAAAATGTCAGGAGATGTTAGGGAGAAACTCGGTGCTATCGATGCCTCAGTCGGTAGTGCCAACACTCACAGGGAGTCGTGATCCAGAAGAGGACTCTGTGCCACCGACATCCTTTTGGTGGTATCAACTTATCACGATCAAACGAGATTAAATATGGAAATTAATCCAACGACCACAAGTTAATGACGCCTAATGTCAATATTATGACTAGGGAGGATTTTGTCCAGATTTAATAATCACATTGTTGTTCGTTGCACAATAGAGGAGCGCCATGAGAAGAATAAGGAAAGGGGAAAGCTATGTTCCGGATGGTACAAGCACTTCTGATGGACAAATTTACAACTGAAAGACAACAAATCGCTTGTTCATCAGGGGGAATCAATCGAATCATCTTCTCTAAGGATTTTCATTGATTCTTTAATGTTTTTCCCATCTTTCTCTTCTCCATCTATTTGTATGGCACTTGAGATCATACAGGGCTAATCCCCTAAGTTTTAGGTCGAGAGTAGCCCTATTTTGTGCTTTATTTGACAATATGCATTAATATATATGTTTATCCAAATTTCTGGACATAAATCTATGATTGGATTATGAATTATCTATGCCTAATCACCATAGTTGATTTCTTATATACAAGTATACTATTCTGCTAGTGTCCCTCGAGCAACGAGATCCAGGATCACAAGGATATGCAAGTTTCAGGAAACGGATGATCTAGGAAGTACATAGGCATACCTATCATTCACTCTAGAGTGATCAAACGGACCTATGCAAGTATCTTGGGCAGAATTGAATAAAAAACTAATGGGTGGGCAGCAAGAACCCTCTCTCTAGCCAGCCGGTGCTGCCTGGCGAAGTCTACATTGGAAGCTATTCCGACTTATATTATGCAAACTCATGCACTTCCTCTGAGTTTATGCTACAGGATAGATGGATGTATTAGGCGTTTCTTATGGGGAGGAGGTCACAAGGCAAATCCTTTGTCTGTTGTGGCTTGGCACAAAGTTACTAGCAGTAAACTCAATGGAGGACTCGACCTCAGGATCATGCGAAAGTGGAACACAACTGCCAGTGTCCCTCGAGCAATGAGATCCAGGATCACAAGGATATGCAAGTTTCAGGAAACGGATGATCTAGGAAGTACCTAGGCATACCTATCATTCACTCTAGAGTGATCAAACGGACCTATGCAAGTATCTTGGGCAGAATTGAATAAAAAACTAATGGGTGGGCAGCAAGAACCCTCTCTCTAGCCAGCCGGTGCTGCCCGGCGAAGTCTACACTGGAAGCTATTCCGACTTATATTATGCAAACTGATGCACTTCGACATTTCCAGCAGTAGGAATACAATTTGGTGCAAGTTCATTAAGAAACGGTTTGATACTTATGGCGAGGGGAAAGGGGCGCATCTCTCACGTTTAGTGCAATCTACTCTCAAATGTAAACAGATGATTACGGAGAATTCATACCTTGTGGTTAGAGACGGTAGACAAGTAAATTTCTGGCATGATATCTGAGTGGGTTCGGGAATCAAGCTAGCAACTGAGGCACTACATACTATCCCAGAGGCCTTAACAGATCTGAAAGTAGTGAGCGTAGTCTTGGAGAATGGGCGATGGGATGAAGAATTTCTCAAGTTTAGGCTTGCACCGAGGATGGTTTACAACATTTTGCAGGTGGAAGCTCCAACTAGCACGACCCTACATGTCAGAGTCTGCACAGGAATGATGAACGAGACTTACTAAATCTGCATATACAATATTAAGAAGTAATCGAGAGCTCAATACAGAAGGTGAATGGAGCTTACTGTGGGGAACGAGAGTAGCTGCGAAGGTAAAGTTTTTCACCTAGCTTGCCATGCATGGGGCTCTTCTGACAAACCAAAGAAGGGTACAGCGAAAGCTGACCAATGACGGTAATTGCGAGAGGTGCAAAATTAGTGAGGAAACCTTAACCCACACATTGAGGGACTGCCCATATTCCAAAGAGGTATGGAAGACCATCCTCAGTATCAATCCAGCAAACGATTTCTTCCAGACTGGCTCAGATATTTGGTTCAGAGAACAAGTGAAAAGCAGCGGGCCTAAGCTACAGACATTTCTGATCACCAATTGGATGGTGTGGGGAGCAAGAAATGCCCAGGTGTTTGAATGCACCACAACCCCCACCCACCATCTAGTACAACGGATTGTACGAGAGATCCAACTAAATAAGAAATCATGGGACAAAGATGAACTGAGACCAGGCACAAGGTCGGTGGATAGGCAATACTGGACACCGACTGTCTGAGGGATACCTGAAGATCAATACTGATGCAATGGACGAAGTATAAAACCACAATAGCTGTGATCGCCCGGGACCATGAAGGAAGATGGGCAGGGGGGCACGCGAGAGAGATGAAAGCTAACTCAACTCTGCATATAGAAATTATAGCATTGGACCTGGCATTTGAGATGGCACATAATAACAAGGTACCTACTTTGATTATTGAAACCGATTGCAAAGTGCTTGTAGAAATGCTGCAGGGCCAGCCGGAGAGCAACCCTAAGTTCACTAGGTTCATTGAAAGAATACAAAGGAGAAGCTTGGAGAAAAGAGAGTGGGCTATTAGATTTGAAATGAGGGAGTGTAACAAAGCTGTTGATGCCTTGCAAAGTACCACCAAAAACACACCGTTGGTTTCTTCAATTACATGAGACCCCCAGAATGTATTAAAGCTGTTTTAGATGGAAATAATTGTACTGGTAGTAGTACTACCATGTTTGAATTTCAATCTAATTCTGAACCTTGTACATGTTATCCTTAGTGGTATGCATGAGGAGGGTGAGATGAATAAATAGCCTCCTGACTTTCTCCAAAAAAAATAGTTGATTTCTTAGACTGTTAATTGCTTTGAGCGAGGGATTAAGGGTTGAATAAGTCTAAGATTTACATGGCTTAGACTGTACCTTGAGAGTGGGATTACGATTGTGAAGGGTCTAGCCAAGATGTATCATTAAAGCACCTAACTAACAATCAAATCACCACAATAGTGGATTTGTATTAGAATGGATAGTCAATTACGCTGTAAAAATGGGTAATTCTTGCTATAGGTCCCTTGGTCCAAGGTTAGGAGAACTAAATATTAATATGTAATGTCATTTGCAGTATGAAAAATGTTGAAAGTGTATTACTAAGGGATGCATTCCACTTGTGATCACAACCTAAGTAATTTAGCTTTAATTATTGCAATTAGTCAGTTAATCACACAATCACTTTTTCAGTAGGTCTAGCTGATCGAGTCATAGTTAGTAGTAGTTTTTGGATTCATGTTTCCCCATGTCCAATATTCGAACCTCTTTTGTCCTATATGTGCAATTGAGTTCAATACGTATAGTAAACACGCATCAAATTTTTTGGCGTCGTTGTCGGGAAACGAGAATCCAACACCATGAGGGTTGTGACCGGTCACTCTAGGCCACATTTTTTCTTCTTCTTTTCATTATCATTAATCTAAAAATCAAATCTTCATTTAATCACTAGTATCTATTTCTCACAGTGATCTTATTATTTTTAGGTACTAGTGCATGATTCAAAGCATAACCATTGACTACAGATAGTCAAGTCCAGAGAGTTCTAGCTAGGAGGGACTCTTGCGTAGGGAAAGAGAAAATAGTGATTCTATGGGAGGACTCATCCCAAGTCCACCACCATAGGCGACAAAACCAGAACAACCATAAATGGATGATGGTAATGTGGAAGGTGAAGAACAGTCTATCTAGTAGAAAATCAAGGCATCCTCAACAACAACTCAACTGTGACTAATAAAAAGGTAGGTAGTGAATGTGAGTAGGTACAAGATAGATCTTATCTGGTGGCATTATTCAAAGATAAAGCATTACATTGCCACAACATGGATGATCCAATGGTGCACATTAAGAAATTTGTGGAAAGTTGTGACATGTTGAAGATTGATTGGATCCCGATGGTAGTGGTATATCTAAAGTTATTGTCTTACTCACTATCAGACAAACTAAATGCATGGTTTCTAAGTCTCAAATCTGAATCAATAGAAACCTGGGACCAAATGATAGACGTCTTCTTAGAATGTTATTTTCCATCCCAGAAGACAAACGAGCCAGTTGGGAAGATATATAATTTTAAGAAGCATGCAGAGGAGTGTTATTCAAAAGTGTGGAAGAGATTTCAAAACATGTTGAGGAAGGTCCCTCATCATGGGATTGATCTTTACAACTGAGAAAAGGCATTCTACTATGGGCTGCATAAGTGAAAAAGAACCTCACTGGATAGTGTAGGGTTCAGATTTTCCCTCAACAACAAGGCATCCAGGTACCATGAAATTCTAAAGAACATGGCTAAAAATTAGTCATGGGGAGATGATAGAGAAGCTCCGGTAATAATCAAAAGTGTTAGGGAGTCCAAAGTTATCAAAACACTGAGTGAGAAGTTGGACAACCTCGCCAAAAAAACTAGATCATAAATCAAGTAGTTTATCTGGAGGCGAGGAAGAATAATGCATGTACCTACGTTAGTAGGACGCCCCCCAATAAGATAGACATAAGGAAGGCTAGTGAGTCAAAATGAGAGCTTACTGGACCATACAAAACGGGTAAAACAAAATCATGAGGTTCAGATCTGTAGTATTGAAAATCACATTTCACAGCTAGATGTAGAGGTGGAATCCACAAAGAAGCCCAATCAGTAGGGATTTCCTGGGAAATACATAGATATCTCATCAACATCACCAAATAAACTTTATCTGTATTGTTAAGGAGCCAGAACATACCATCGAGGAGTCACCAGAGCAGAATTATCCAAAGCCAAATTGGGGGTATGTGCCAAAAGTTCCATTTCCCCACAACCTATTTGGAAGTCCAAGGAGATGCAGAATGCCAGTGCGCTATGCTCATACATGCACCTCAGTAGATTTAGGGTCAACGAAAAGTGACAAGGATACCAACTTCAGAGTTCCACCTCAGTTCTAGAAAAGTTGTTTGTGCAACAAGACTAGGTGAAGGTTCTACTTTAGAGTGGAGCAATCACAGTTAATCAAGAGGCACCCACAATTTAGAAGGAGCAGCCACATGCCATTCCATCTATAGGAGATGTGCCAAATTCTGTCCTAGAAGGTGGCATTGAAGCAAGCTTAGGGGAGGAGATCCCTAATGTGCCATACATTCCTCCACATAAGCGTGTAGAGAAGCCACATGTTCCATTTCTGGATATTCTGAAGTCGAGAAAGGAGGAAAAGCTGTTCAAAAAATTCCTAGACATCTTCTGAAAGATCCACATCAACAATCCACTCATGGAGGTGATAGAAAAATTCATGCATATGGGACATTCTTGATGGATATCATCAATAAGAAGAGATGAATAAAAGATACATATGTCTAGTGTGTTGATGAAGTGGTGAGTGCAATGAACCGAGGAATATTGGGAAGGGTTATGGATATGTACAAGATGCGGGGATCTGAGATGCTGTTAGGAAGGTCGTTCCAAGCTACGTCCATGTGATTTTTTCCATGGGGAGAGGATAATTGACACTCGGGATAGATGATTATAGAGTGGAGTTCAGATTTCTAGATAAATCTTCACAACCATCCCGTCACAACCCAAGATAAAGAAAATCACCTTGTCGAGCCTAGTACATTAAACAAGGGCGCTCATGGGAGGCAACCCAATTATATTTCTATCATTTACATTTTGTTAGGACTTTTCATTATTCAAATTTCTTGTTTTTCTTATTAGAAATTTAGTTGTTATAAAAAGGTGCCTTTATGCGTTTGTTTGGTGTGCAAGTAGAGTTCAATTCAATACCAATGACACTCAAGGTGGTGGTACTGACTCCTTGTCAGGTCAAAGTCTATCAAAAAATGGTACCACTGACTTTTCTCAAAAAAATCACAAGACTCCAGGAAACAAAGTCAATACCACCACCACCAAAGTCGACACGACCGACTTTTCTCAGCAAAAATCATAGATCTTCAAGAAAAGGTTTTTGATACCACAAACACACATGTCCGTGGAACTGACTCATATAGCTCAAAGAAGGATAGATAATGTCATATCTTGGTACCAACGAGACACAAGTTGGTGGCACCAATAAGAGGGATATATGCTAGCATACTGGATACATAGAGCCATCGATGCCTCCTCCTCCTCCACCCACCAGAGCAAATGGTACCCACATTCCACCTCTAGGTTTGATTTTTGACTATGAGGACATAGTCAAGCTCAAGCTTAGGGGGTGTTGGAACAAATTTATCTTTATTTTGTTCTTTAATTTGTTTTTAGTTTTTATTTATTTAATTTTTAGGATCCACATCTATCAAGTGTAGTAGTGGAACTTAATTCATGATTCTATCATATTAATGGGTGTACCTCTACAATGGAAATTAAAAGAGAATTTTTATATAATCACATCTTTTAAGATGAATTTGCAAAGTCTAAGGCAACATCAACTAGAGGAAGTGTATGGGTTAGTCATCTTGAGGACACTTAATATGAATGAAAATCTTAATTTATCTAAGAATTGGGGATTACGATGGGATTTGAGCCCAAACTGACCAAACGAGTAATGGGACCTTAAATGGGATTTTTAGAAAGAAACTCGAAGGTTACCCCTACACACAAGTTGATAGAGAGGGACATATCATAGTCTAAGACATGCATTGTCTCTTAATCATCTGATTCCACATGCTTTTCATGACATTTCATCCACCACCTTATGATGATCAAGTAACCCAAATTGTTTCCTCTTGATGGCATTGTATATCATGAAAGGTGACATGATAGTTAGTTTCATTTGATTGCATTAGTTATAAAAAAAAGAAAAAATGTGCATAAGAATTAGTTGCAAAACAACAAAATACATGTAGATTGCATATCATATGCATGATTCATTCTTTCATCATGTACCCATGTTGTATTCATCAAGAAAAAAAGTGAAAGGATACACATCCATACCCCTCAAAATAAAAAAAAACATTAAATTGTTATAGTGAAGCCCAAACATACTCTTCAACCATGCTAAAATAGTGGGCCAATGAAAAAAATATAATATGAAAAAGAGGGAGAAAAGGATGCCTTGAGGTCAGTTTTGAATTTTTCTTCAAGAAGAGATGAAAATAGCTAAATGATGTATTTTTTATCCCACTCTCATCAATCAGATCAGATTTTTAGTGCATGCATAATTCCACCCAAAACTAGTAGTCATTAGTATTCAAGCATTTCTTACTTCCCTCAATTATAGGTTCATCATGTTTTATTATTGCATAAATGATTCAAATGCTACTTGTTATTCTTCATAAGCCACCTATTTCATTCCACCCATTGCTCTTATTGGTAGGAAAAAAATATGATTAATCCCCTCATTCATTCTTATAAGAGGAACGACTTCCAATTAGTGTGGTAGTTAGGAAAAGAGGAATGTACATAGGGAATCAAATGATGCACCGACTGAATGCCCTATTGCCTACAATATTAACTTCTCTATTGATAGTGTTTCACTGGTCTAAGGGTGGACATTTTTAATTAATGTTTTTGGTCATTTGAGAGTAGTTATTTGTTCAGTGGTCAGTAAGGGTCGGTTTGGGACCAACAAATTGGGGTAGTTGAAAATGAAGTTGATATTAATTGTCCTTTTACTGACTTATCACAAATAGATTTGAGGGTAGTGTTGCTCAAGGATGAGAAACATGTAAGGTTAGGGGATTTTGATGCACTGAATATTTGTGGTTTTTCACATGCTATTTTATTATTTATTCCACACACAATTAATCATTTGCACCATATTTGTGTGTGGTTTATCATTATTGGCATGTGACTTACATTTGCATCAATAGTGTTTATTCCCACCATTTTATATTGATTTATCATAATGTGTGGGACTTATATTCTTCTTTGTTGAATTTTAGGTAAATTGACAAGTCCTAGATCAGCTCGGTGCTACCGACAACTCTGTTGGTGGTACCGAAAATTGAGGGAAAAGAATAGACATGAGTCAAAGATGCTCATTTGTATCAACAAAAGGAATTAGTGCTCCTGACTTGATCAACAGTAATACAACCATAGTGGTTCGGTGCCACAAACCTCCATTCGATGGTACTAACTTCTACAAGAGAAAAATGTCAAGAGATATTAGGGAGCAACTCGGTGCTACTGACACCTCAATTGTACCGACACTCATAGGGAATCATGACTCAGAAGAGGAATCAGTGCCATCGACATCCTGTCGGTGGTACCAACTTATTGTGATTAGACGAGATTAAATATGGCAATTAATCCAACAACCACGTATTAATGATGCCTAAAGTCAATCTTATGACTAGGGAGGATTCCGGCCAGGAATAATAATCACATTTCTATTCATTGTAAGATAAAGGAGATCTGTGAGAAGAGGAAGGAGAGGAGAAATCTACATTCTAGATAGTTCAACCACTTCTGGTGGATAGATTTGTAGCTGAAAGATAGCAAATCACCATGTTCATCAAGGGGAATCAACCAGATCATTTTCTCTAGGGTTTTCATTGATTCTTTAATGTTTTCCTCATCTTTCTCTTCACCATCTATTTGTATGGCACTTGAGATCATGCGAGGATAATCTGCTAAATCCTTAGAACCTGGAAGTAGCCCAATTTTGTGTTGTATTTGAAACTATGCATTAATATATATGTTTCTCCCAATTTCTAGACATAACTCTACAATTTGTTTATGAATTATCTATGCCTGATCACCATAGTTGATTTCTTAGTCCATTAATTTCTTCAAGATAGGGATTGAGGGTTGGACAAGTTGTGGATTTACATGGCTTAGACCGCACCTCCTTACGGATGAGAAGGGTATCATTAAAGCAACTCACTAACAATTAAATTGCTATGAGAGTGGGATTTGTATTAGATTAGGTAGTCAATTATGATGTGAGAGTGGGTAATTATTGCTACAGGTCCCTTGGTCTAGGGTTAGGAGAACTAAGTATTGATAAGTAATGTCTTTTGTAGTATGAATCGTTGTGAAACTGTATTCTTAAGGAATCCATTCCACTTGTGATCACAACCTCAGTAATTTAGATTTAACTTATTGTAGTTAGTCAGTCAATCACTCAATCACTTTTTCAACATGTCTAGATGATCGAGTCATAGTTAGTAGTAGTCTTTGGATTCATGTTTCCTTGTGTTCAATATTTGTGCCTCTTTTGGCCTATATTAATTCGATACGTGCACTTGTGTTTAATGTGTGTAGTAAACATGCATTAGAGCTCACAAGCATATTGGTGTTGGTGCTTCATACACACTTTCACTGGTAGAGGATCAAGTTTTTGCTCTTCATTATGTGCCTTTGGAGCTTCAGTTGGTTGATTCTTCACCAAGGCATAAACTTGAGCTCAACACAACTTCTATCTCTCCAAACTTAGTGTTGTGGGTCCACAATGAGTTTAAGGGAGTGTGTTAAAGTTGTATTATGCCTCTTCATATTATGTCTCTTCATATTACGTCTCTTCATGTTATGCCTCTTCATGTTATGCCTCTTCATATTAGACATCTTTATATCATGCCTCTTCATATTACGTCTCTTTGTAGTACCCATTATATAATTGGTTTCCTACATATATGCCACCACCTATACATACATACATACATACATCTGGAGGAGACAGAGTTCGCACAACTGGAGAACGTCTGGGAACACATGGTGATGGTTTACACCTTAGGTAAACGTCCCTTTTACCACCTTCTCCTGGCCTGGATCAGATGAACGTGGCGGCCAAAGGGGTCATTCGAGCTCCTCTCGAGTGATAGAGGGATTTTCGTGGTTCGATTCTCTATGACGGCCGATAAGCAAGATGTCTTGGTGATGGGACTGCGGTGGTTCGACCACCAGCTCGTGATAGCCAAACACTACAATCATGGAGACGAACTGAAGAAAGACTCCTTCGTGACGGTACCAACCTGGATTACACTGAAATCATTTGGTCGTTCTTAGATGAAGGTTGCTGCCGGCACAATCGCGGCTGGGGCGGGCCGAGTCCTCCACGTCGATGACAGATCTGTTGAAGGAGATGATCCAAGAGTGCTGATTGAACTGGAGGTTGAAGGAGAAAGACCTTCACGGGTTTGGCTGAACGTGAAGGGGAGGGAACCAATCCCGGTGTCCATAGAATATGACCACATACCAGTTAGTTGCTGCACTTGCCGCGCTTTCGGTCACAGTACACAACAATGCGAGGCTAACTGAGAAGAAGAGAAGGTAAGCAATGATGAGAAGAACAAGGCCAATGCTGGAAAGAAACCCGTCTGGGTTGAGAAGAAGAAGAAGTCCGTTGAGGGAAAGCCGACTGCTAATGACGAGAGCAATGTGGATGGCAAACAACAATACGAGGATCCATCACAGACAGAAGATAAACATATGAAAGCTACGGCTGAGGTGAAAGCTACGACAGTGATTAGTGTGAATGGAGGAGAAGAAGCTGTATAAGAACACGCTTCACCGTCTGTGAACAAACCAAAGAATGGGAACCCGAGCTCAACAAGCCAAAGAGAAGAGGGTGAATTTACACCTGCTTCGAGGAGTAGAAGTAAGGGTGGAATCCCAAAAATAGAAGGAGTTGGGTCCATACTCGACAACACAAACATATTTGAGGCCTTAAGTGAGTCAGACGCAGAGGAACCTGAACAGGTGGCACCGAAGAAGAAGAAAGAAGGAAATAAGAAGAAGGAGCAGCCCAGGCGAACTCGGGCGAACAAGAACCCTTAATATGTCTATCTTAATGTGGAATATTAAAGTGGGGTGCGACAAGAATAAGAAAAAAGAAATCCAGGACTGGATTGGTTCTATGGGATTCTCTATTGCAGCTTTGGTTGAAACTAAAATAAAAGAGAATAATAAAGCAAGCATGGGCTACCTGTTCCCACAAGGATGGAAACATATTTCTAACATCCAACATTCTGAGCTAGATAGGGTGTGTGTGGTGTAGAAGCCCAATGCATGGCAGATGACAGTGCAAATGATGTCTGATCATCATATTACTCTGGATTGCAGGAACACAACAGGTTTGCACATGTGCTTGATAGTTGTTTATGCTCATAACGATGCAAAGAGAAGGAAGGAACTATGGTATGACTTAGCTCTTATATCCACACATATAACGATACCGTGGTTGGTGGTAGGTGATTTCAAAAATGTTAGATTACAAGGTGAGAAAGTTGGAGGCAGACTTGCTCTACGGGTTGTGATTGATGCTTTTAACACAGCTGTTGATAAAGCGGAACTGGTGGAGTTACCTATGACAGGAGGTGAGCTCTTCATGTGGAATAATGAACAAGACCCAGAGGACATGATAGCTAGCAAACTGGATAGGGCATTGGTGAATGAAGAATGGCTAAAACTATTTCCTAATGTACATGTGAAGGCAGGCGGATCTGAGCTATGTGACCATGCTCCCCTTCTTGTGCAGCTCTTTGAAAAGAAACAAAAATGGAGACCTTTTAGATTTCTCAACTTCTGGATGGAGTGGGATGGATATGACGATATTCTCAAGGAGGTATGGAATACACATATACATGGGAACCCTATGTTTGTCTTTGCAAAAAAGTTATCTCTGCTGAAAACAAGCTGAAAAAGTGGGCTAAGGAGAAGGTGAATATCCCAAATTTAATATTGTCCATAAAGAAGGAATATAGCGTGGTGAAAAAATTCCTCATGGTTGATCCACTCAAAGGAGAGTTAATAAAGAAGGAGAGGGAGTTAAAAATGATGCTAGCTGATCTCAAGAAGGCTGAAGAGAAATTCTATTGGCAAAGAAGTAGGGAGAAATGGTTGGAAGACAGTGACAGGAACACCAAACTCTATCACATGGTGGTGAGAAAAAGAGAGGCCTCCAATGTTATATGTGAGATTATTGATAAAGATGGGCAAGTGATTAACAGGAAAGAAGATATTGAAAATCAAGCTGTACAATTATACAATGAACTCTATAATAAAAGTTTCAAAGAACAAGAAGTGGAGGAAACCATTGACTGGAAGTACAATCTCTCTAGCACCCACAACAATATTCTCACAAGGGAGGTCACTGAACAAGAGGTCAAAGAGGCTTTATGGAGCATCGACTGCAATAAATCCACCAGGTCAGATGGATTCAATGCTTTCTTCTACAGGACGACTTAGGACACAATAAAAGAAGACCTTATGAGGTATGTGAGATGGTCCCTTGAAGGAGGTAACATGGTTAGACATGTTAATCATGCTTTCTTGGTCCTCATTCCAAAGAAGAAAATCACGACATCACTCATAGATTTTAGACCTATTGCTTGCTTCTCTATCCAATATAAGATTATAGCTAAAATTCTAGCTGCAAGGTTGAAGATGGTCCTTCCTTTCCTTATCTCTGAAAACCAAGGAGCCTTTATTTCTGGCAGGAGTATTAGTGATTGCGCTCTTCTTGCGGAAGAGTTCTTAGCTGATTACAACGTGATGAGAGGGAGAAGAAAGGCTTGCTTAAAGCTTGATATTTCTAAAGCCTACGAAAACATAAGATGGGAAAAACTATGGTGGATCATGAAACAAATCGGCTTCTCTGAGAGATGGATACAATGGATGCAGCAGTGCGTTGGCACAACTAGTTTCTTGGTGCTAGTTAATGGCTCATCGACAAGTATCTTTAAAGGCAACAATGGTTTGCGGCAAGGTGATCCTCTTTCTCCCCTTCTGTTCACTATCATCATGGAATATTTCACAAGAAGGTTGAAGATAATTGAAGAGAAGAAGGTGATCAAAGCCTACACAGTACATGGAATGAAAGTTATGAGCCACCTCATTTTTGTTGATGATGTATTGTTATTTGCGGAGGCTAAAGTGGACATGTTATTGAAGCTGAAAATTTTTCTGGATGACTTCGGGGAACAAACAGGATTGCAGATCAATACAAACAAAACTCAACTTTACCTCTCAAAAAATTGTCATCAAATGGAGATCAGATTACAAGAAGCCATGGGGGTGGAAATTGGCAAATTCCCAACCAAGTATCTAGGCTTTCCGCTTGCTGGTGGCAATCTAAAGGTGAAGGACTTTGCTGATTGCATTGATAGACTGGATGAGATGATTGCAAGATGGCCCACAAAGAGAACATCCATGGCGGGGAGAGCTACCCTTATTAGAGTAGCCATCGAGGGGCTTCTTATCTTTTGGGTGCAGTAAGGGGAGATACCGGGTGTAGTTCTTGATAGAATGGAAATGAAAATCTCAAACTTCATCTGGACAGGGGAGTTCCATCCCATGCGCAACACGAGGTTGGCTCTTCCCAAAGACGAAGGGGGTCTGCAGCTAAAAACTCCAAGGGATATTGCTAAATGGGGGACCTTAAAGAGAATCATCTTGTATCAAATAGGTGGTTCCGTATGGGGAAGATGGATGAGGAAAAGATACCCGCAAGGATTGGATTTCCAGCCACGAACTCGAGAAGGTTACACACCATTCACATGATGAGGAACCTATGGCCACAAATCAAGCACAGGTTTGTTCATGATCAAACTGGGGATTGGCACTTGATAAATACCAAAACTGATCTATGGGAGATCACGAGAAGTAGGGCTGAGAAAGACATGACAATGGCATTGATTTGTACAGGTAATTATATTCCTAAATGGTCCACGTGCATCTTCAAAATTCTGCATGGAGCTCTTGCTACTCTTGACAAGGTGCATGAGTGGAATAGCAATATTTCTGTTACTTGTCTTCTATGCTAGGAGAAGGAGGAAACCCATAATCATCTTTTTGGTGGCTGTGATTTCACAAAGAATTTATGGGAGAAAGTGTGTAAAGAGTTTCACCTAAGCATTGAGCTTAATGAAGATGCCAGAACAATGATCAAACGATGCGCTAATGGAGGAAAAAAGTTACTCTTATTTGCTGCCCTATGTTTCCATATTTGGAATGAAAGAAATGCATGCAAGCATGGTGGACTAGGTAGTTGTGTGAGTACTATTGCTGCAAACATTTGTAAAAATGTAAAAAGGAGACTACATAGTAGCTAGATGGGTGAGTTGCTCACGTTCATGATGTATAGCGAGTATAGGGCTATATGTAACTTTTGTCCCCCTACAATTGTAGGGGGGAGTCGGAATATATTTACCTGATTCCGATATATATATATATATATATATATATATATATATATATATATATATATATATATATATATATATATATATATATATATATATATATATATATATATTGTCATGTTGGCGTCATAGAAATACAATCACTATTCATGAAAATTCCAACCTTATTTGCTAATGTACCATTTCCACCACTCCCTCACCCTTGGAAAAGGTGGAATGCCTTCAATGTATAGGAAAACAATGAGTACACATTGGAAATAACATGATCTATCTTAAGATTGAAGTGCATGTCATCTCTATGTAATGCCTCATCATATGCTTGACATAATGTGTTCACAGCTCATGAAAACTAGGAACACTAAGGATCCTAAAGATCTCACAAAATAAATTGGGATCTTCCTAGCTTCCCTATTTCTTTCCTACAAGCATTATGTGATAGCCATCAACCTTGAATGTCCCTAACCCCATGAAGCCTCTATTTCACTAGTTACATAAGCCATAGCCTTGATACGAAAGCCTAAAATTGCATGTAAGATTATCCAAAGAGCTTATAACATATCAATATGTTGTAGTGAAAGAAAGATGTAACATTTGTCCATTGACTTGAGGCAAACTTACTTTGTTTGACCTTATAAATGGTTATCTATATGTCTCTATCAAATAAGATTTTTTTTGGTATAAAAACTAGATGAATCAAAGCACACACTCTTGTGATGAAGAAAAAATCTTTGATTTATTTTCATTTGGAAGAATTCAACCCTAATAGTGCATCAAATAACTCAATTTGGCTTGTGAAAGGATTTATGATCATTTGAACCTTAATCCATGCCATCTAACCTAGTGTAGTTATGATTTCTTGAGGTGATGATTTAACACTTGAACTTCAAAATTCTAATCTTAATGAAGAGGTTTATATTTCAGATACTTGACTAAGTTCATGAGATACTATTATTTGTTTGATCCACATTACGTATCAACCAGATTTGTTTGGTAAGGTTACATTGTAGCACTCCTCCAAGATGGTAAACACTAGTAGAATCATGAACATATGTTGTTCATAATGTGAGTCCCTCTACTGGAGAAGTTGTCATAAAAATGACAATGAAACCAATCAATATAGATGAAATACAATGATTTGACTAAATAGAACTAAACACCATGTTTGTAAAATGAAAAAGTAAATGTAAGGTTTTCTTCATTAAATAAAAATGAAAACTTAATACAACATTTATTGATCTAACCATAAAAAATTCCTACCCTAGAGAAACTGGACCTTGAAGGCCATATGCAAGCTACCAAGATATGTCCTTGAGTTTAGATACTTCTTAAAGTGCTTACTTAAAAGCTCATGTCTCATTGTTCTAGGGGCATCTCATTACGTAGACCTGAAAAAACCAACACAGATAGTTAGTACATGACGTTGTGTAGTTTCTATCAATGAAAGATAAATATAGGACTGAAATATACAACTTCATATTATAAGAGTTAAAAGTTTCTTGAAAGATACTATATCTCACTACATTCTAAATTGAAATGTGTGACTATATAACTTCCATATATGATTGTCCATTTAAGGACATATGATTCTAGGAAAGCCTTTCATTGCTAGGAAATCCCTTAATTTAAAAGTTTCTGGGAGTATTACAAGCCATCTCAAATTTTTATTTATTAATTCAAGCTTTCTTGATCTTAGTGGGATTTCTCCATCATAAATGTTGGTATGTATGCCCAGAGAGCCAATCATATGATGATTGAAATGTGGAATTAAATACGTGATTTGATAATTATAAAGGTAATTCCATTTATTATGTTTATCTCAACATGAGATGATGACATAAACATAATAGATGTCTAAAGAATGATGCTACTCGATGACATATGTCTTCATGTGTGTGACTTGAATAATGATATCATGTAAATGTTAAGAGTACATACATTCTTGTTATGTCCCTAGTCAAATATTACTATGGAGGCTAAATAGACAACAATAATACATAAGACTAGAGTATGTGTTGACTGATGATAGAGTCTAATGAAACATGATATGTGATATCAAGTCAAGCATACAAGTACATGTTAGAGAACAATGTATCAGACAAACCCACCATGACAGTGATACATGGAGACCATGGAATGGTAGTCAAAATCATCACTCATAGTGATAGTTGTAATTGTTGTTCTTAGACATTAAGTCACTACATTCATCACATATCATTCATTTACTTTGACATCATTCACCGTGATCCTGAATAATGGTTTCCATAAAGGTGGTGCTTGGGTGCATTGTGACACATGGGGATTGAGTGTGAGTGATGTAAATGGGATTTGTCCCTCCTATAGGAGATTGATATCCAAGGACTCTTAATAAGAAAGACTGAGAAATGTATGGACATACTCATGTGACTCAATATGTGATATGTGAGCTCATATGCATCTCATATAATCTACTCTAGTTAAAGGAACATGGATTGAACGTTGAGAGGATGACGATTCCATGCCACGAGTTTGATCCGAATATCAGAGATAAAGGAACTATACGATCATGGTAACACTGATCAAGAATTATAGGTTGTAGTTGTTCTCCAACTTTTCGAATTACTTGGGTAGCAATGATGTGTTTCTAGATACCACTCATTCCTTGTGATGTCATAATTGGTTATGGACATTCAATGCCAACGTATTTTTGGACCTATAGGGTCACACACATAGCATACACTTGGATTAAAGGATTATATTGATGAATGAAGTTCATATTGATTACTAAATGTGTTTAGGCATTCAATTAAACAACAAAGGTTCAAAATTGTTTGACTGGCTAAACCGACTGGTTCAAGTGTTTAACCGATAGGTTGGAGTGTTAGGTTAATTGGAATCAACATTGTCTATTCAATGGATGAACTAGGGTGTGAAATGGCTGGTTCATATAGTGAACCAATTGATTCATAGGTCCCAACCAACTGGATCATGGGATGAACCACCCAATTCAATGGTCAATTCGATTGGATCAAGGATTGGTGATGAAGACATATTGTGCATTAATCGTACATTGTATACCAATGTGATTTAGAATAGCAAACTGCACAAACTTACTGGTTCGTGGCATGAACCGCCCAATTCAATGGTATACGAATGACTGATCCTAGCCTCTCCTATAAATAGAGGGGTACTAGGGGCTTCTCATAACACGATAATTTCTCTGACAATAGTTGTCTTCTCTAGTTGTGGTAACCAATAGAGAGCTTGAGCAAGTCTTACCTGATAAAGGGAGGGATAGCAAGGGAGAGACAATTATGGGAGAGAGAATCAACTCTAGCAGGTGACATTTGAAAGGGACAACTCCTCCCCATTAGCTCTGGTAGCACAAAGTGGAGTTCTCGGTGGTCCACGTGGACTAGTCTAGATGCGGGAGGCCATTGTCTAGTGCTAGGAGGAAACCATCAACTGTTATTCATGGTGCTACACTAGGAGGCTGGTGGAGATGTTGTTTGTGTGCTGCTGATGAAGAAGGAGCAAGCTACTGCCTGAAGAAGAAACACGATTCTACTACAATGGTAATGTCACTGAATTTGCTTCAGGACTGAGTATAACTTTGCAAACCTTTCCTTCCTCGATACATTGTTGTTGACACGATCTTGTTGTTAAGGAGAATCATGCTTTATCGCCTAAATTTCCCTACAGTGGTATCAGAGCCACATCAATTCACAGTGTATCTAGATTTGAATTGATATGGTCAAATTTACTTTTATTAGTTTTGATGGTGGATGTGAAGCATGGTTATGGCCAATAATCCTGTATATGTGTGTGCATGCTTGTGGTTGTTTATTCATATTTATATCTCAGTTTTCATACTGAGCCTCTCTCTCCCTACCAAATGTAAATTAATACTCTTCTTCATGTTTACCCAAGACTGTAACTCGATGTTTTCACTTATACAATGTAATAAGAAATATGGTAGTTTTAATTTATATTTCATCATGAGAAGACATTCTACACAAAATGAACCCATCAGTTCATGAGACAAGACGATCGACTAGAGGATCGAGGATGCAAAATGAGAGGAGGATGAACTGATTGACTGGTGACCCAACCTACTGGCTGGAGGAGTCCAGATGTCGCTTGAACCTGAAGACAAAACGGTTGTTTCAGGAACCCAACTGAGCGACCCGGAGGCGAGCCGATTGGTTTAAGAGTTGATCCAATCAACCAAGATTGGTTTGAGCATAGATCTTCATCAAGAACATGTTGCATATGA
Organism: Alisma plantago-aquatica; assembly: GCA_963693085.1. NCBI lineage: Eukaryota > Viridiplantae > Streptophyta > Magnoliopsida > Alismatales > Alismataceae > Alisma > Alisma plantago-aquatica. The sequence goes on from OY856409.1 coordinate 1,829,534,453, forward strand.
TGTGGGCCATAGGTGGTGGTATTTCCTCTTATCTCCAAGGAATTATAATAGAATGGCCAAAACCATCACTTTTTATGTTTTAATTATTGCATGTTATCCTTTGTGGTTATAGTATGTATATAGTACGTACTATAAGTATGTGGTGATTGGATATGTAAATGTATTTATATATGAAATCCCTCAATATAATATAAAGTCTTATATGCTTTCCATAAGAGACACACATGAAAATCTTGATCGACCAAGACTAGGTTACACCAAAGTATGGTGTTGTTTATCTTGTCAAAGTGTGATGGTAGGTATGTAGTTCTACCAAAGTAGGGTATGTACTCTATCATGTTGGCTTTTTGGTTAGGATTTAATAGGTGATCTTAATGGGATTAAGTTCTTAAAAGCCTACAAATGATTGTGACAAAGAGTTATGCAAACTAACTATCCAAGAGTTTCATAAGATCCAATTGACAAAAATTGTCTTCCAAAATAGTCAAGTTGTGGGCGATCAACCAAAGCTAACACACGATTTGATGAAATTTGGATCTTGGATCAGTAGAGTTTGTATGCTTCAATCTTCTGAGTTGATACATGGTAGTTATCAATTTGAACAAAATAGTGGGATTGATAATTAATTAAAGGCCTAACTAAAATTGTTAACTTATCAAAACAAACAAATAAAAAAATATTTTAAAAAGTCGCAATATTTTTCTATAGAATCTAATAGAAAACACAATTGCAACTAGTCCTTGAGTAGGACAAACCAAGAGGGATTTACTTCCACATTTGGTTTAGGATTTTGAGAAGCGTTCTCATAAATGAGAAAAAGCTCTATGTTCTTAAATGACCAGAGCCAGAGGAACCCACTCCAAACGTGCCTAAGGATAAAATGGATGCTTACTTGAAGCATGTCAATGATGTCAGAGACATCAAAGACCTTATTCTATGATGTATGAACTAAGAGTTGCATAAATAGAATGGATAAAATGGACATTCTTGAGATGGTAGCACATCTTAAGAATCATGTAAAGAAGGTAAGATGTATTGTCCCCAAAGTGTTGTTTGAGTGCAAACTGACAGAGGGAGATCCCGTAGCAACCCATGTGCTCAATATGATTGGCCATCTAGAAAGATTGGGATTTCTTATAGGTCAAGAGTTGACTATGGATATGATTCTACAATCGTTGTTTGAATCATATATCCAGTTTATGAATTTCTTGGCACAAAAATTAATGTCAAAGCAAGAATTAAGAAGGAAAAATATGTGATAGTGATCAAAAAAAGTGAATTCAAGGGAAAAGGTAAGGCCAAAAAGTGTTTTGAGGATAATCTAAAGTCTATGTCTTCAGTACTCATGAAAAGTAGAAGTTTAATGCAAAAGGAATCATTCTTTTTCACTTAAAGGAATAAAGGAAGTAGAAAGAGATAGAGATATCTACTTCAAGACCCAAAAGAAGTAATCTAGAACTATACCGAGCAAGAGTTTCTGCCATACAATCAGAATCTATCATTCATGGGCATATAATAGAATTGGCGAATTGCTATTATATAGTTGTCATTGATGAAAATATCATGTATCTTATTTGGACAAGAATTTATGTTTCATTTTAAAAGATAAGATCTTGTATGGAAATGGCCTATGTTTCACAATCTATATGTGATAGTTGCAAAGACAAATGTGTATGACACATATACTAAATGATTTGATGAATCAAACAATTAATACTTACATAATTTACAAGCACATAAATGAGAAATGCATTTTTGGAATCCATATGATGGCTATCTAGATTGTTATGGTTATTGAACCAATAGAGACATGCAAGTATTATATATTGGGCAATATGACAAGAGCATCTTCACTAGATGTAGTGGGAGATCAAGTATCCCATTAGGGCTAGTACATATTGATTTACATAGAACTTTTAGAATAAATGCTAAAGGTAGCTACCAATACGTCATTATATTTACTGATGCTATCAGTAGATATGGAAATTTGACTTTAATTAAATACAAGTTTGAATCTCTTGAAGTGTTCAAGGAGATCATAAATGAAGTACATAACCAAATTGGTATAAGTATTAAGATACTTCGATATGACTGATGTTGAAATATTTTAACCAAGAGTTTGAGAACCTTATGGGAGATCATGATAATGTATCATGATGAACTCCACCTAAAATGCAATGATATTGTATCATGAGAGTGTATTAGAAATAAGGAATCACACCCCGTCATCCATGGTGCCATTATCAATGAATGTAGCTGATTTTCAAATTTCTTTTGGGTACATGGTTAACACTAAACAATGTACCGTCTAAAGGTTCAAAAGACACCATATGAGATATGGCATGGGAAGTGTATGGAAATGTCTTTATAGTGATTTAGATTGAAGGCTTATATAAGAAAAAATTTCTTAAAATCTTTGTCCATAAATCACAAATGTTATTTTGTTAAAATACTACTTTTATCCCAATCCAACAACAAAGGTGTTTGTTTGTAGGATGGTTGTATTCCTAAAGAGGAACTTAATTCCAAAGGAATCAGTGGGATAAAAGTAGAACTCGAAATGTTTGAGACCAACAAGAAAAACATTGAACCTACAGAGGTACAGTGGGAACAAAGAGATTCAAAATTTGTTGTGGAATCTCAAGTTCCTTATGTCACAAACAACCTCATAGATCTACTAATACACACGTTGAGATTGAAAGATTAAGATATCTTATAATTCAAGAAGGCGATAAGTTGATTATATATGTTGAGTCAACAACCTACCTAGAGGCTATTGATGAACTAGAATATGAGAAATGGCTTGAGGCCTTCAGATCTAAGATGGAGTCCATGTACACGAAGAAGGTATTACCTTGATGGATCCACCTGAAGGGGTTTAACCCATAGGGTGCATTTTAGTCTTCAAGAAGAAGACCAACATGGAAGGGTAGTTTGGTTGCAAAGAGTTCCAAACTAGTTCAAGGTGTTAAACATGACAAAATATTTTCACCAGCTACCATGGTTAAATCCATCAGGATCATACTTTTTGTTGCAACTTATTATGACTACAAGATTTGGCATATGGATGTTAAAACCTCATTCCTTTATTGGAATAATTATGAGGATGTGACTGTAACACAACCTAAAGGTTTTATAAGTTCAATAATACAAATAAAGTCTATAAGCTACAAATGTCAATCTGAGGATTGAAACAAGCATCTCAGAATTGGAATCTTCAATTTGATAGGATAGTCAAAGAGTTTTGATTGAGTTAGAATGAAGAAGAAATCAATGATTACAAAAATATTTTAGTAGGAGCATGTGTATATTCAACATAATGATGGGGAATAACGTCCTTATCCTACAAAAATTAAAATGTGGCAAGGAAAGTGCCTTATCTATGAAGGGTTTAGGTGAATCATCCTATATGATAGCAATTGAGATCTATAGAGATAGATGTGCAAATATTCTTGAACTAAGAAAGAGAACATACATTGGAAATATTCTAGAGGGGTTCAACATGCAAGACTCAATGAGAGAAAACTTGTCCATGTTCCATGGAGTTAGTCTCTCAGGAGCCTAATATCCAAATTCTTGTGTAGAACAAGTACACATGGATAGATGCCATATGCATTCACAATTGCATTTATCTTGAATGCAATGTTATGTACTTATATTGTTATCTCGTATGTATTGGACATGATGAGAGGATATCATGTTGTTTCATCTGTATTGGACATGACGAGAGGATATATATACCTATCTAGCAATCTCGTATGAATTGGACATGATGAGAGGGTATATGTCAAATTCCAGTGAGAGTCACTAGATTACCATAAAGAACATCCTTTAGTACTTGAGAAGCACTAAAAGGATCACTTCCTAAATTATGGTAATAAGGAAGAGTTTGGTGTAAAGGGTTGCACTGATGCAAGCTTCCAAAATGACAAATAAATGATCACAATATAAATAGTGTTTGACCTTAAAACAAGAACTGTAAGCTATAAAAGGTTCCGAGCCAGAGACTATTGTTTAATTCTATAATAGAAGTCGGGTATCTTGGTGTTATGTGAACAACAGAAGATATTGTATGGATCTAGAAGTTCATAGAGATGAACTTATCAGAGGTTCCAACCATTTATGAAATACTAGGAATACTGATGACAACATGGAGCTACTGGTTAGGCAAGGAATCTCCGATAGCATACTACGACACTTCCATATCATGCAAAAAGTCACACAACAAAGAGATATGAAACTTGCAAATACTGACTTAAAGAAAATGTTGTTAAACCCTCTATAAAAGCACTTGCACAAAAGAAACATGATGGACATGTTAAGATCACTTGGAATAAGATTCATGGGTGATTGGATCTAAGTGCAAGTGGGAGCCTATTGGTATGTATGCCCACAGAGCCAATCATATGATGATTGGAATGTGGCATTAAATATATGTTTTGATAATAAAAAGGTAATTTTGTTTATTATATTTGTCTCAACATGAGATGATTACACAAATATAGTAGATGTCTAAAGAATTATGTTACTAAATGATGTATGTCTTCAAGTATGTGACTTGAACAATGAGAGCATACAAATGTTAACAATACATACATTCTTGCTATGTCCCTAGTCAGATATTACTGTGGAAACAAAATAGACAATAGTAATACATAAGACTAGAGTTTGTGTTGACTGATGATAGAGTCTCATTAGTCATGATATGTGATATCAAGTGAAACACACATGTGCATGTTAGAGAACAATGTATCAGAAAGACCCACCATTAGAGTAATACATGGAGACCATGGAGTGTTAGTCAGAATCAACTCTCATAGTGATAGTGGTAATTGTGATTCATAGACCTAAAGTCACTACATTCATAACATATCATTCATGTACTTTGACATCATCCATCATGATCCTGAATAAGAGTTGCCATAAAGGTTGTGCTTGGGTGCATTGTGACACATGGGGATTGGGTGCAAGTGATGGAGATGGGATTTGTCCCTCCTGCAGGAGATTGATATCCATGGCCTCTTGATAAGTGAGACTAAGAAATGTATGGACATACTCATGTGACTCAATATGTGATATGTGAGCTCACATGCATCTCATATAGTATTCTCTAGTTCAAGAAACATGGATTGAATGTTGAGAGGATGACAGTTCCTTTCCTAGAGTTCAATCTAGATATCAGAGACAACAGAACTACATGATCATGATAACATTGATCACGGGTTATAGGTTGAAGTTGTTCTCCAACTTTTCTAATTACTTGGGTAGCAATGATGTATTTCTAGACACCACTCATTGCTTGTGATGTCATAATTGGTTATGGACATTCACTGCCAATGTAATTTTGTACCTATAGGGTCACACACATAGGATACAATTGGAATAAAGAGTGTATTCATGAATGATATTTAGATTGATTACTAAATGTGTTCAGGTATTCAATTAAACAATTGAGGTGAAAAATTGACTGACTGGACTCTGAACTGTCCGATTCAAGTGTTGAACTGATCGGTTAGAGTGTCAGGTCAATTGGAATCAACATTGGTTAATTAATGGCTGAACCAGGGTGTGAAACAAGCAGTTCACATAATGAACCAACTATTTCATAGGTCCTAACCTTCCAGTTCATGAGATGAATCACCTAGTTCAATGGTCAATTCGATTGGATTAAGGATTGGTGCTGATGTCATATTTTGCATTAATTGTACATTGAATACCAATGTAATTCATAATTGGAAACTTCAAAACTTACTGGTTCGTGGCATGAACTGACCGATTCACAGGTGAATAGATCGGTCGGGAATGTGAATGACTAGTTCTCCGTGTATAGGTTCTAGAAAATTCATGAGTTTGACCCTTTCGACTCTCGCACAGACTAGGATCATGATTCGTGAATTTGACCCTTTCGACTCCCGCACAAACTAGGAACCCCGATCCTAGCCTCTCCTATAAATAGAGGGGTACTAGGGACTTCTCATAACACAATAATTTCTTTGACAATTATTGTCCTCTCTAGTTGTGGTAACCAATAGAGAGCCCGATCAAGTCCTACCTGATAAAGGAAGGGATAATAAGGGAGAGAAAATTGTGGGAGAGTGAATCAACTCTAGAAGGTTGATGTTCAAAAGGGAAAACTCCTTCCCATTGCTCTGGTAGCATAATGTGGAGTCCTGGTGGTCCAGATGGACTACTCTAGACGAAGGAGACCATTGTCTTCCACTAGGAGGACACCATCATCCGTTGTCTGTGGTGCTGCACTAGGAGGCTGGTGGAGACACTATTTGAGTGTTGCTGATGAAGAAGGAACGAGTTGCTTCTTGGAGAAGAAGCATGATGCTACTCTAAGGGTATTGTTGCTGGACTTTCTCCAAGACCAGGTATAACCTTACTAACCTTTCCTTATTAGATACATTATCATTTACGCGATCTTGTTGTTAAGGGGAATCATGCTTTAAAATTTTTGTTTCTGCTTCCTTGTCTGTCACACCGATTTCCCTATAATAACATGATCATTATTATTGATATTAATAATTTATTATTGATTTTTCATTAATTTTAACATGATATCTTTACTTAGACAAGAGGCTCATTAATATGATAAGAAACGGTATCAATATCTACAAAATACATGATGATAAGCACATCACCTTTTTAGAGAAAAGCATAGGAACTTATTATTATTAAAGCATGAAAGTTATTCAATATCATTCCAAATATTGAATGCTTCAAAGAGAACATAAAGTCACACTTATTATAAAGCACACAATCCATCCAATTTTGTAAGCAATGAACAAACATGTCTACCAAAACAAAAGCAAACCCTAGTTCAGTCCTCCTAATCTTAATTAAGTCCCGAATCCCCTAAATGTAATACTATAAGTAATTCCTAATTTAATCATCATATTGAAACCCTAAATCTATGTCTTTGAAATCTAGTGTCTGAATAGGGAGAGTAGGGGAGGAAAAGCACAAAATCAATTCTTATTAAGAATTCCATTTTTGTATATTTCTTATGTTTTTCTAAGGTTGGGTATAGTTTTAGTGTGTATTACAAGATTTGACAGTCAAACACAAATGTTGGATGTTTCTTTTTCATACACACATTCCACTTTTGAATTCCACACCACCATCAAGAATCTAGGTGCATCTAAGATGGAATGGTGTGCCTTCCTGAGGATATAGTGTCTTTGTCTCCATGGCATCTAACCAACTTCAACAACAAGGGATAAAAGATGCCATCACCAAAAATTATGTGCCACTTCAGTGGCTTCACTCTCAAGCAAGTTCAAACAACATGACATGACCCAATCTTTAGCACACCATTTCTCATCAGAGTGATGACTGGTGGGTCGACCTTGAAAGAAAAAATTACCTACTCAACATTACTATGTGAATTCCCATCAGTAGCTGCTGTCAATATCTGTCAAAGTGGCATGTCAACCCCTCGATACTATGCAATTAGTGTTCATTGCTACCAACACACAAAAACTTCTGAATGACACAATGTATCTGGACTTAGACATGACAAGACTTCTCGAGTTTCCATAAAAATATAATTTTAGGAAGGTGGTCAAACATCTTCAATTTATCAACTTCAAACTCCATGGGGGAGATCAAGGAGACCGTAGGCGGTTATACTCTCTAAGAACTAAATGTAAAAATAAATAAGGAGGAGTGGATTCCCTTCTCCTGAATGAAGAGGACCTACTATTTCATATCTGTAATGACCTCACTTTTCTGCAACCCCAAATTAAGGCAGGCCAAAAAGATGAGAGCCATTACCTAAAATTTTCCTAAGGATCCAGATTTTTGAACAAAAAATAATCAACAACAAATAATTTCCATTAACTCAAAAACATTATTTACAAGTTTTTCCTCTAGAAATTACATAACATTCCATCATCAAAATTATACATATGAGATCTATATGAGAAGTATCTATCTAATCCTCCTTACAAGTTAACTCTAATGTCTTCAAGTAATTTCATTTGTCCATCACATCTTGATATCATCTTATATAGCATGTACCTAGAATTCTATCAAACAAAAGAATGGATCAGTATAGCAAGTTATACTTTGTATGTTGGGTGGATGCACAAGTGTGCAAGTAAACTAACCACATATATTCCATCAAATATTTACAAATAAGAACATGCATTTTATAAACATAATCTTTCATTATGCGATACTCATAGTGTCATTACTACTGAGCTGAATGTAAGTAAACAACCAGTAGTTTAGTTGTTCAATCCTCGAGAAACACTCAACAAACACCGATAAACTAGTGTAGGTAGTCATAGGCATAAACACATACCTTAATATAGAACCATGAATATCTTGAAATAATTAATAATTGTATCCTATCAAGCAAGTAAATCAAGCAATCAACTTTAATCTATATGTATGTAAATCCTAAAGTGTCACCATCTCATCAATCACATTAAACCATACTTGAGCGCTAATCTAGGTTTTAGGTTTTCTTGACACTGAGTTATCAATAGGGTTACACTTTGAAATCCTTATCCTCATAATTATCTTTTTAATGACTTAAGAACCCTAATTCATATTAGTTGTTTCCATTACTATCAAATCTACCATATTACTTTATCATGAGAACTAGATCATATTAACTTCATTAATCAACATAACAAGACATGACATTGGTTTCGTAACCCTTATTTATTCACATGTATAGCTATCTACTTTTTTAACAAAAATTATCATCTTTATGATCATGGTCATCATGGAAATCAGATTATTCAACAAGATCATATAATAGCATAATAGAAGGGTTTTTAACATATTCAACGTTAATACTCAGAACTATAGTTTTTATACTTTAACCACCTTCCTAACACAAGTTGGAATTAATTTTTGAACAGGAAGCATAATTAGGTCTCAATTATACTTTGTTTGTTATCCTCTTATTTTTTTGATCAATTGTCATATAAAATTTGTCTTCATCTAATAAACCTAGTAGTTACTTTTTTGCAAGATAAAGATTGATTTGATTGCCTAAATAGTGTTTAATCACATTATCCATATTATTCAACATTGCCCGTGTGGCTGGGATAGAGAATGGCCTGCAATGACATTGCCAATGAATCCAATGCAAACAAGTTATGGAAAAGAGTAAAAGACCGAATTGCCCACTTACATGTATGTATATCACCTAGGGTAGGAAAGTATTTTCTTCTGAGTCCTGTCTCCTACATCCGCCTATCTCCTTCTTGTGAAATGAGTTCTTGAGAAAGTCAACTTAGTTGTTGACTCCAAGAATCTGGATGCCAAAGGGCCAACCGCCGATGCCACATCCTTTGTAAGACGTCAACAAACCCAACGACAACCTTGAATGCATTGGAGGAGAAGGAACTAGGTAGGTGAAGGAGTATCCATGGTGGAAAATAGGGAACTGAAGAAGAATCTAGGTGACTATTAGTGTGGCCTCTCATGTTCTGGTCTTGAAGATTGTTCCCCCAAATTCGAAAGGGGATCCTGACCCATTTTATAGGTGTAGGATATACAACCATATGGCCTAGTAGCTGTTCCTGAGAACCTACCAATCTAAGATTTGGCTATTACCTTATTATTCTATTGTATTACCAATTTTGGGGCTTGTTGGTTGCAGATTCAACTCCTAAAATTGATGGGAGTAATATCTTTCCAAATCATGAGCCATGAAGAGAGAGATGAATGTGAGAAGATCACAAGTCCCATGGTTCTTATTTTCTTTTTGGACTGAGGTAGAAAATAAAAGAGAATCCATTGATACTCAGATCAACGACCCATATCAACGTGACACATTAAGGGAGTATCACAAAGCAGAGCTAAGTTTAGGCTATTAAGCGGATTTCCAATTAAGGAAATGTATGCATTAATTTGCAAATAAAACCCTCACTCTTCTAAAATTTCTCTAGGCTGATAGGAACACACTTTTGAACCCAAATTTGGAAGATAAGTCATTATTAACTTTCTCAATATACATATAATATTTAGGATCAATTGGAACAACTTAAATAGCAAAATATTGGTCTTTTGTTAAAAGCTATAATTGAATGCCCATATTACATGGAAGGTCCTTTTTCCTCCATATTCTAGAATTTTCTTCTATTTGTTATTAACTTCAATTACACTAAAAGATAAACCACAATATTCTTGTTTGATGCCCCAAACATTGTGTTGCCACTTATGGATAGATAATTACTCTTCTAATTATCTAAAACTCCACATATCTTGTTTTCTTTTGGTAACTTGCATGTTATTCAATGTTTTAGTTATCTAGTTATCCACAAAATCCCTATACTTTATTTATGCACAAAAACTCTCTTTTCTATAGAATTCCACACAATTCTATATCAGTTGTCCATTACTTCCAAATTTCCTTTATTATTGGGTTGTCCATTGTTTCTTTTATCCAAGAGTATTAATGGATTTTTGCAATCCATAAAACACATGAAATTCCTTTTATTTCTTTAACTTGTGCCATAAGGACATTATTTTTCCACCAATAATACCATTGGGTATTTAATTACCAATTAATGCTTTATATTTCTATTATTCAATTTCATCAAAATCGAAGATATAATATTTACCCCTCCTTAAAAGGAATTTTGTCCTACAAATTCACACCTAGTAAGTTCATTGTGAATGATACCTCATTTTAGTTTCAAACCTTAGGCTTAGCAAACCTTCCTTGATATATATATATATATATATATATGTATCATCTTTTATAGATAAGCATATTTCTAACATTACCATTAAGATTGGTATCTGAATTTGATTCAAGGCATATCCACATCCTTAGTACTTACATGATATCATCCCTTGGTGATTACATTTTCATGTGTAATTTCAGTTTCACTTGGTGATTGTCCTTTCACCTAGGTTTCCAACCTATTATTCACATATGGGTGAGGTAACACCTCATAACCCTAGATCATGTCATTAAGTTCAACTTAAGGTATTTATTCTCATATGTCAATTTTAAGCACAACATGTGTCTACCATATCTCTCCCCCTCATAATGAGATGAAATAAGGGTTTGGATGTAGCTCAAAAACAAAGTTCATCCCATTCCAAGAGCAGGTACGATGCACACAACATTATCCTAAAAATTCATATTTAGGGTAAATCATTCTCAACATGACTTTAAACCATGATGCCTTTTTTATTTCCACAATATTCTTACATTTAATGAAGTCGAAAGCCTTTTTAACTCTTGATTTTGTACACAATTCTTTTCATTATTACATGACTTCTTGTATCTTTTATATTTACATCTCATGAATTATGATCCTTAGCCACTTCCTCGAGGTCTGTAGGGGTACATGTACTTTTTGGAGTGATCTCATCCTTATGCATGAAGGGCGTTCTCTCAAATTTGCCCATTGGGTCACATGAACATCATGAAGGTGGCCAATCCCATGTTACCTCCTGACCAGATGGTCTTGTGCATTTAGGGAACAATCAACTCCTAATCCCATCCTTCCCATGCACCTTTGATACTCCCTACTTGACCTTAGGATTTACTTAGGGATCTACCCTTCATAAGAGTTTCTTTGAGATATTACAACTGTAACCATTTTGAAGCACATTATTTTCATATGTAATTCTTTAAACCAGATTTCCACCATCTCTTATGATCCTCATTATTCAATTTATGTTGCCTCATTGAGCTCATGGAGACTTTCTTTTCCTGGCTCGATCTCATACTGCCATCCATTTCTATAGTGACTTTTCTTCATGTTCCTCAGAGATGGAATACTTGGGTTCAAAGAATCATACTCAATATACGTACTTTCATATTTTATACCCCTAACTATCCACTCTTTAGGTGAAAATAAAGGTTACCTCAATCTTTAAATTGATTTATTTAACTTACCTTTCTAGGAAAGGTCCTAACCTAGGGTGCCCTCTTGGCTCGTATGAGGAGTTTAGGCTCTCTAGACACAACCTGACCCTATAGGTCTAGGGTTTCTACCCCATAGGTCCTTTCCCACTCTTGGGTTTTTTGGGTTTTGTAGAGGCGACAGGCGTAGCAGACAAAAAAAATTCTCCACATACCCTATAAGAGGAACTCGTCGATGACAACATATCCAGGGAGAGGGTCTGCGGGATATACCTCATCCTGAGGCTATTCAAGTGATGTGCCTTGCTGCAGTGATGTGTGTCACTCCTAGTGTGCATAGATGGTCATTGTCTGTCCTCTAAACGCATGCAGCTCAGTGTCTACATCTCTACTTTATCCAAGCAGATTGATTATAACTCCATGTCACACTTCTCAAGTTGATAGGAAGAAGTAGCCTTCTTCTTGATGCTGTACTAGTGTCACGTCACTCTCCTTCTCTCTTTTTTGGAGATAATGATGACTAGGGTTAATGTACAAGAGTGTTATCTTAATGGTCCAACCGTCATGACCTTATAAATAGGAGACAAAAAGAAGTAGGGTTTCCCAAAACCTTTGTGTAATAGAAAAGGCTGTGACAACATTTAAAATGGGCCACTCATGGACTATTAAAAGAATATTCAAGTAATAATTAATTAACCAATGATGCTATTAAATGAATATTCAAGTAATAAATAAATAATCACCGGTGAGGCATAGCTTAGGCGGTGTGGCTCGCAAGGCCTCTGCGAGAGGTCACAGGTTCGACTCCTGGCTATGGCCTAAGAAATGATTTGCCCATAGCGTCAGCCGGCCAATGATGCTACTAGTTGGGGCCACCCTTATGGGTGGGTCAGGGTCCCCGAGAGTTTACGCCGCCTGCGGGGGTCACAAAAGTGGCACTCGTGCGGGGGTGGTTCTCTCGCAAATCAAAAAATAATTAATTAACCAATTAATCATATTAATTGATTAACTAATTTTTTTGTCTATCTCTAGTCAATCACCCTGGGTCGGCTAACCAACTTAACAAAGGAATCTAATTAATTGTCTTAAACACTTTAACCAATTAGCTAAATTTATATTCCAATATTATTCTAATAGATTACCTAAACATTTTAGTAATCAGTTTGATTCAGAACATTTACAATTATGTCCTCAAATATACTCTATTCCAATACATCCTATGCATTTGACCTAGTAGGCTCCAAATTATGTTGTCAGTGATATCCATAATCATATTGTGATTTCATAAGCAATGATTGGTATATAGAAAGACTTCAATGCTACCCATGTAATTGAAGAAGTTGGAGAACAACTTAACCTAGAATCTATGATTGGTGTTACAATGACTGTATAGTTCCTTTGTCTCTGATATCTAGATTTAACTCAAGGCATATAATCTTCATCATCTTCAACGTTCAATCCATGTTCCTTGAAATAGAGTAGGCTATTTGAGATATATGTAAGCTCAATATCACATATTGACTCACACTAACATGGCCATGCATTTCTCAGTCTCACTTATGAAGTGGCCATGATATCATACTCCCGTAAGAGGGACAAATCCCATCTACATCTCTCACAATCATTCCCATGTGTCATAGTGCAATCAAGAACCACCTTTATGGAAATCCTTATTTAGGATCATTATGGATGATTTCAAATCACACTAAATGACATGTGATGTGTCGTGACTTCAGTCTAAGAACCCCAATCACCACCATCGCTATGAGAGATGACTCTAACTACCAAGCATGGTTTCCATGTGTCATTCTCAAGTTGGGTCTATCCAATACTCCATTCCCTAACAAGTATCTATCTGCTTGGTTTGATATCACATATCATGATTAATGAGATTTTGTCATCAACCAACACACACTCTAGTCTTATTTGTTAATGTTGTCTATTAGCCTTACACAATACCATCTGACTAGGGACTCAACAAGAATTCATATACACCTGACATCCATATGATCTCATCGTTTAGGTCCTCAACCTGAAGACATACATCATTGAGTAATATCATTCTTTATACATTTATTATGTTACATCATTATCTCATACTGAATAAACATAATAAATTGGAATACTGCCTATATTATTAATCAAATCATTTACAAGATATGTCATTACAATCATCATATGATTGGCTCTCTGGGCATACAGACCAACATACTCCTACTAGCACTTAGATCCAATCACCCATGAACTTATTCCCAAGTGAGCTAACATGCACTTCATGCTTCTACTGCGAAAGTGCTTTTGTCAAGGAGTCAACAACATTGCTATCTATTAGTACTCTACAAATTTTCAAGTCTCTTCACTATATAGTTTCTTGTATGAGATTGAATTGCCTTCGTATATGCTAGGAATTCTTATGTGATCTAGGTTCCTTAGCTTTTGCAATAGCCCTATTGTTGTCACAATATAGCTCAATTGCATCACTGATGCTTGGAACCACCCTAAGTTATGAGATGAACTTCTTGATCCAAATAGCCTCTTTTGCTGCATTGGATGAAACAATATACTTAGCCTCCATTGTAGAATCTATAACTATCTCTTTCTTGGAACTCTTCCAGCTCATAGCTCAGATGTTGAGGCAAAATACAAATCCATATTGCAATCCATAGTCATCTTTGTTAGTTTGAAAGCTTGCTTCAGTGTAACCTTTTACCACGAACTCTTCCTCTTTGCTGTAGACATGGAACTTATCCTCAAGGTTCTTCATGATAGTCTAGTGAGACTCACCAGGATTTGAATAATATCTTCTCGTCATGCTCAAGGTATATGAAACATCTGGACGAGTACATAACATTGTGTAGATGATAGATTCAATTGCATAAGCATATGGAATCTTATTCATGTGTTTCCTTTCTTCATAGTAATTGGGACATTGAGATATAGATATTGCAACACCTTGAGATATGGGCAAGTTGCCTCTCTTCAAGTTCTCCATGTTGAACCTCTTTAACACTTTGTCAATGTATGTGCTTTGACTTAGTTCAAAGAGCCTTCTAGATAATATCTCTATAAATCTTGATTCCTAGGATGTAGGATGCTTCTCCTAAGTCTTTTATGGAGAATGTATTTCATAACCAGGTATTTACCATTTGTAAAGTAGGGATGTCATTCCCCATCAATAGTATGTCATCCACATACAATATGAGGAATACAATCATAATCCAACTAACCTTCTTGTAAACACATGGTTTGTCTTCATTTTGACTGAAGCCAAACTCTTTGAATGTTTCATTAAGTTGAAGATGATTCTTAATTCAATCCATATATTGAACTTTGTATCTTATAGACTTTATTTGCATCCTATGTATTAATAGAACCCTCAGGTTGTGTCATATACACATCCTCAAGAAGATTCTCATTAAGGAATGTAGTTTTAACATCCATCTGCCAAATCTCATAGTCATGATAATCTACAGTGGCAAGCATGATCCTAATGGATAACCATGACAACTGGAGAAAAGGTTTTGTCATAGTCAATACCTTGAATGTGTTTGAAACCCTTTGCAACCAATCAACCTTTATAAGTTTGTACATAACCATCCATGTCGGTCTTCTTCTTGAAGACCCACTTGCACCATTGAGTTTTACCCTTTCAGGTGAATCCACCAAGGTCCAAACCCTATTGGCGTACATGGATTCCATCTCATATATCATGGCCTCAAGCCATTTCTCAGACTCTGGTTCCTTACAAATTCTGGGTAGGTATTTGGCTCAACATCAATGGCTGACTCATTACCTTCTTGAGTCAATAGATAACTAAACCTATCTAGATCAAGGCGTTTTCTACTAGATATGTGAGGTTCCTATGTCACATGAGGAATTTGACATTCCATAAAGATTTTTGAATCTCTATGTTCCTCATGTACCTCTACAGGTTCAATGTTTTCTTGTTAAACTCAAACTTCTTTGAGTTCTACTTTCCTCCCACTGATTCCTTTGTAAATGAATTCCTTTTCTAAGAATGCAGCATCCCTAATAACAAACACTTTGTTATCAATGGATCATACAAGTAGTACCCCTTGGTCTCTTTAGGATAACCAACAAAATAACATTTATCTGATCTAGGGCCAATCTTTTTAGGAAACATTTTCTTGACATAAGCTTCACACCCCCAAATCTTCATAAAATACATTTTGGGATGCTTCCTAGTCCACATCTCATATGATGTCTTATGAACTAATTTAGAAGGTACACGGTTAAGTGTAAAAACTATGGTTTCTAGAGCATAACCCCAGAAGGAAGTTGAAAGATCGACAAAACTCATCATTGATCGCACCATATATAGCAATGTGTGATTCCTTCTTTCTGATACACCATTGTGTTGTGGCATTCCCAGTGGAGTCCATTTTGATACTATACCACGGGCTCACAGAAGGTCCTTAAACTCTTGGGTTAAGTATTATCCACCTCAATCATAATGAAGTTCGTTAATACTTTCACCAAGTTGGTTTTGTACTTCATTCATGAAATCCTTGAACTTTTCAAGAGTTTCTGACTTATGTTTCATAAATTAAACACAGCCATACCTACTAAAATCATTAGTAAAGGTAATGAAGTACTAATACCCACCTCTAGCATTTGTTCTAAAAGGGCCATATAAATCAATATGTATGAGTCCTAAAAGATCACTAGACCTCTAAGTGTTTCCAGCGAAGGGAGTCTTGGTCGTCTTTCCCAACAAACAAGACTCACATGTCTCTATTGACTAGAAATCAAAAGAATCCAAATATCCATCTTTATGGAGTCTAGAAATGTTTTTCTCATTGATGTGCCCTAGACAACAATGCCAAAGACATGTTTTGTTTGAGTTATCGAGTTTTAACCTTTTGGTATTTACATTATATACATTTGTCTCAAGATATAATAAGTAAAGACCGTAGGACATCGGGGCACTGCCATAAAAGATCTCATCTTTTGAAATAGTACATTGACCATTCTTTAAATGAAATTCATATACATCTTATCCATACAAGATACTAAAATAATGTTTCTATTTGTGCCAGGTATGAAATAACAATTCTTTAACTCTACTACAAGCCCCATGGGTAGAAATAAATTATAGGTTCCAACTGTAGTGGCATCAACTTTTTCTCAATTTGGAATGCGTAGTTCAATCTTGCCCTTTCATAAAGTCTTACTTATTTTTAGATCCTAGATATTCAAGCATGTGTGACATCCACATCAGGTATCTAGTACCCAAGATGAAGAAGTAGATAAATTTATCTCAATAGCATATATACCTGAAATAGAGATCATTATCCCTTCCTTATTCTTCCTCAGTTCCTCCAGGTAGAGAGTGGAATTCCTTTTCCAATGTCTAGGCTGGTGACAGTGGTGACAATTGCCTCCCTTGTTTACCTCTCCCTTTGCTTTAAGTGAAGAAGACTTGGGTTTATATCCAGCTTTACAACTCTTCTTAACTTTTCCTTGGCCCTTTGACTTCCCTTTTCTACTGATCAGCATCACAAAGTTGGGCTTGTCTTTCTTCATTTGCGCTTCAGCTGTTCTCAACATGCCAAGCAATTTTGACACAACTTGTCATAATTTTTCATGTAGTAGTTCATGACAAATTGTCTATATGAATCTAGAAGTAACTACAAAATCACATATGTGGCCAACTCTTGACCCAAAGGAAATTCCAATCTAGAAATCTTCTCCACATAACCAATAAGCTTGAGCACATGGAGACCTATTGGATATCCTTTTGACATGTTGAACTTGAACATCGCCTTGGATACATCATATCTCTCCTGTCTTGCCTGATCTTGGTACACATCCTTAAGATGTGTTACCATCTCAATAACATCCATATTTTCATGTTGTCTCTACATCTCAAAGTTCATTGAGCAAAACACCAAGCAGTTGACATTCATAATATCTTCACAATGCTTCTTGTAAGAAACTCTATTAGCTTTAGGTACATTGGGAGTAGGTTCATCTGGATCTGGTGTTTCTAGGACACAGAGCTCTCACTCGTGTGTGGGAACAATTCTTGGCATCCTGAACTAGTCATAGAAATTATTCACATTCATATTGTCCTTCTCAATGACCAATCACAAGGAAAACATGTTTTTCTTGTCATTTGATTCTACAAAAGAAATATTCAATTTGTCAAAACACTTTTGATTTGATTTAATTAAAGTAAGATTTAATGATATTTCACTAGTCCTTTAATTAATTACCTCTCCCATAATTTTTTTCAAATTTATAACCCTCAGTTAAGATCGCATCACACAATCTTCTAGTGAGCCAAGATCCATATTTCATCAAATCACAAGTCAGATTTGGCTGATCACCCACAACTTGACTATTTAGGTAGACAACTTCTTCCAATTGCATAATATGAAAATCTTGGATAGATGGTATGCACTGATCATTGTCACATTCCATATTTATGTTTTTATGAACTTAATCTCATTAAGATCACCTAGTTAAGCCTGACCCAAAAGCCAACACAATAGTATATGCACCTTTCTTTGGCAGATCTACATATCTACAATCACACTTCCATGATATGGATGCTACACCATGTTTTGGAGTAACGTACGCTTACTCGACCAAGTTTTTCATGTGTGTAGCTTAAGGAAAGCATCTAATAATTAATATTATATTTGAGGGGTTATATATATACTGATACATATTTAAACACCACATACTTATAATGTGTATCATATACATACTACCACTAACCATAGACATACAATTCACAAATAGAAAAGAATTGGTTATGGCCATGCTAATGTATTCCTTTGGAACCACAAAGGATTACTATCCACCTCTGGTCTTTCACATATGATGCAACAAAAACCCGTGAATATCACATGAACATGCATTTGATTAGCATGAAAGAGAATAAATTCATGGACGCTCCTTGGTCTTGGATATTCAATTTGCCTCTCCATGGACGTTCCTTGGAGTTGGATGTTCAAGCTACCTCTCCATAGCAAGTTTTCTAAAACTAAATCTATACCTATCTCTATTACATTATATGAAAGGAGAACATTGAGTTACATTCGTGGGAAGTTTAGAGAGAATATAGTTAATTACACTTGGAGATAATAGATAAGGCTTGACATGCAAGCTGAATATTTATACAAAAGGATCCATGCATAATGGTTTGCATCTAAGAATAAGATACACAACCTAGAACATCATTCACAAAAGGGGTCCTAGGCTATAACCATGTGTGCATTCGCCACACAAAACATTTTTCAATGGCGACGTGTATGATTTTATAGATGTATCTACACACACACTCACACACACACACACACACACACACACACACACATATATATATATATATATATATATATATATATATATATATATATATATATATATTAAAATTGTAGTCTTTTAATGTGGGACATTCCCGATTAAACAATTTTTGACTCCCATGCAAACTATGTGAGGTACATAGGGGAAGCGCCCCTGTGCAGGGTCTAGGGGAGGCTGCCCCTCGTGGGGTCTTCGGGGCAGCACCCCTGAAAGGTCTATGAAATTTTACTTCCATACACTACAAAAAATCATATTTTTTCATAGTCAACCCCATCCATCAGGTCAAAAACAAAAGGATTTGGGCATATATGGAATTAGGTTTAGATATGCACACTAACAATTTTAAGTTTGCATCACATGAAACTACATAAAATGGTATATAGAATCCAATCACATCAAAATTAATCTAAATGTGTCGTAGATCGACCTAGCTCTAATACCACTATTGGGTATTGTGGAGGCCGTAGGAATAGTGGAAATAATAAAAAATTCTCCACATACCCTACTGGAGGATCTTGTCGATAACAACATATTCAGAAAAAAGGTGCACATGATATATCTCATCCCAAATATAGTTCGATGACATTCCTTAGCGTGGTGATGTGCGTCACTCCTAGAATGCACAGATGGTCCTTGCCTATCCTCTAAGTGTAGGCAACTTAGCATCTACATCTCTACTTCATCAATGTGGATGGAATGGAATTCCACATCACGCTTCTCAAACCGGTGGGAAGGAGTAGCCTTCTGCTTGATGATGTGCTAGCGCCTTGTCATTCTTCTTCTCTATCTCTCTTGGGGATGATGGCGGATAGGGTTCACGTACAAGAGCTTGGCATTCTTCTTCTCTCTCTCTCTCTTGGGGATGATGACGGCTAGAGTTCACATACAAGAGTGTTATCTTTATGGTCTAGCCATCATGCCCTTATAAATAGGAGACAAAAGGAAGTAGGGTTTCCCAAAACCCTTGGGCAATAGAAAAGGTTGCATATACATTTAAAACAATCCACTCATGGATTATTAAAAGAATATTCTGGAGACAATTAATTAACCAATTAATCATATTAATTGATTAACTATTTTTTGTCATTTGACTCTAGTCAATCTCCCCAGATCAGCTAGATGACTCAATAAAGGAATCTAATTAATTGGCTTAAACATTTTAACCAATTAACTCATATTATATTCTAATATTATTCTAATAGATTACCTAAAATTATTAATCAGTTTGATTCGAAACATTTCCAATCACATCCACAATTATGCTCCTACTCGAATACATCCTATGTATGTAACCCGGTAGGATCAAAATTACATTGGTAGTGATATCCATAATCATATTATTATTTCACAAGCAATTATTGGCATCTAGCAAGACTTCATTTCTATCCAAGTAATGGGAAAAGTTGGAGAACAACTTAACCTACAATCTGCGATTAGTGTTGCAGTGACTATATAGTTCTATTATCTCTGATATCTAGATTGAACTTGAGGCACAAAATCGTCATCCTCTTCAATGTTCAACCCATTCTCCTTGAACTAGAGCAGACTGTTGAGATATATGTAAGCTCAATATCACATATTGACTGACACCAACATGGTCATGCATTTCTCAGTCTCACTTATCAAGTAGCTAGGATATCATACCCCCATAGGAAGAACAACTTACATTCATCCCCATGTGTCACAGTGAACACCAACAACACCTTTATGGCAATCCTTATTCATGATTAGGGTGGATGATGCTAAATCACACCGAATGACATGTGATGAGTGTAGTGACTTCAAGTCTAAGAACCACAATCACCACCATCACTATAAGAGATGAATCTGACTACCAGTCATGGTTTCCTTGTGTCACTATCAAGGTGGGACTCTCCAATACTCTATTCTCTAACAAATATCTATGTACTTGGTTTGATATCACATATCATGACTGATGAGATTATGTCATCAACCAACACACACTCTAGTCTTATGTGTTATTGTTGTCTATTAGCCTTCCACAATAGCACTCAACTACAGAAACAACAAGAATGCATATACTCTTGGCATCAATATCATCTCATCGTTCAGGTCCTCAACCCGAAGACATACACCATTGAGTAATATCATTCTTTAGACATTTATTATGTTACATCATTATCTCATATTGAATAAACATAATAAATTGGAAGATTACCTTTATTTTTTATCTAATCATTTACAAGATATAGCATTACAATCATCATATGATTGGCTCTTTGGACATACATACCAATAGGTTTGACCCACCCTAGGTCAGGACACTAGCCCTAAAAGTTGAACTAAGGGTTTCATATCATCATCCTTTTTTAATGCAACCCCAATCAACATTTCTTATTTTAATATCTCCACCATTATCCTCTTTTCTCAATGGTGTGCCCTCTCTAAAGGGAGCCTCTTTATGGGAAACCTTCTCTAAAGGTTTGGTCCCTGCAATGGACATCAGCCATGCCCATGTGATGACTCTATTCACCCAATGCTCTCTCTTTAACTTACCAGAGATTGATACTGGGTTTTAGTAGGTTACATACATAAAATGCATTATTCGTAGGTTGATTATGTTTATTAAAACTTTTCTCATTAATGACTTGTTCCACATGAACATATTCATGGAATACTGAGTCACGTAACTCATTTATTTTTATTTTTCTTATTCCTCTTCAAGGTTCATATAGGTAGTGTTCTATATCACCACACTACTCTCCTTCCCCATAATTAGGGTTTTGGGTTTAGGTTAGAGACTACACACTACCTCTTAGGGTTTATATGTCCCTTAACCACTAGGGTTCCTCTAAACCAACCCTAGCCCCATCTATAGTTTACCCTTGTAACTCATAAAATATTATTCCTCACTTAATCATTATTTCCACATTATATGCACATCATTATTCCACATTACCTATACATAATGATTTCCACATTACATGTACATTATCATTTTCACATTACATGTACATTAAGTGGCAGAGGATGCCTTAATCCTACTTCTTCTCAAAATCCTATCTTTAGATGAAGAGGGAAGTTCCTTTTAGGGTTTATTAAGCTAGAGGATGAGAAGTGGGTGAACCAAGATGAGAAGAAAACCCTAAAGGTATTTTAGTTTGGGTAAATCCTTCATACTTTGTCCAGGCAGGATACATGGGCCCGAGAATCCTTGTAAGCTAACTAGCAATGTGGAGGAAAGTTTTTCCAACTCTCCAGTCGTGGTCCCTTTTAGAAACCGTCATCTTTAGAAACTACCCTAATAATTCCCTCATATTTCTATAGATTACTTGAAATTATAAAATATTAAATATTACATGAAAAATTAGGGGCTCTAATACCAAATGTAACAAACTCACTTTTCAGCAACCTCCAAAAATATCACCTTATCTAGAATGTACCTCAAACTCTGTGAAACAAAAGCACATATCGGTATAACAAGTTATATTGTGTACATTGGGTGCATGCAAAAGTGTGCAAGTGAACTAACCATATATATTCCATCAAGTAGTTGCAAATATGAACATAAATTTTATTCACATAATCTATCCTTATGCGATACTCATAGTGGCATATTATTGAATAGAATGCAAATAAACATCCAATTGTTTAGTTGTTCATTCTTTGAGAAACACTCGACAAACACTAGCAAACTAATGTCTATAGTCATAGGCATAACCACTAACCTCAATGTAGAACCATGACGATCTTGAACTCATTAAGCATAGTATCCAATCAAGCAAGAAAATCAAGAAATCAACTTTAATCTATATGTATGTAAATCCTAAAGTGTCGCTGTCTCATTAATCACATTAAACCATACTCTAGACCTAATCTAGGGTTTAGGTTTTCTTGACACCGAGTTATCATTAGGGTTATGCTTCGAAACCCTAATTCATGTGACTGTCATTTTAATGACTTAAGAACCCGAATCCGTATTATGTGTTGCCATTAGTATTAAATGTACCACATTACTTTAGTATGAGCACTAGAACAGATTAACTTCATTAATCATCATAACATGATATGACCTTAGTTTCATAACCCTTATTCATTCACATGTATAGCTATATTATTTGTTAACCCTAATTATCATCTTGATGATCATGTTCAACATGGAAATCATATAATTTAACAAGATCAGATAATAGCATAAAATAAGGGTTTTTTAAAATATTCAACATGTTAATACTCATAACTAGGGTTTTATTCTTAGTCACCTTTATAAAACATGTTAGAATTACTTTTTGAATAGGAAGCATAATTAGGTTTCAATTATACTTTCTTTGTGTTCCTCTTGTTTTTCTGATCAATTCGCATATTTAACTTGTCTTCATCTGATAACCCTAGTAGTTATTGTGATTTTTGCAAGATAAAGATTCATTGGCCAATTAGTGATTGCCAAATCAACTTTAAATTAGATTATCCATATCATTCAACATTTCCCATGCCGTCGGGCCGGCCAATGGCATGCGACCACATTGGCAACACATTTCAATTTAGGCAAGTCAAGGAAAAGAGTAAAAGACTAAATCGCCCCCTTACTTATATGTATAGTGCCTGGGGTAGGAAAGTCTTTTCTGTGAGTCCCATCTCGTACCTCCTCCCATCTCTTTCTCACGAAGTGGGTTCTTGAGCAAGTCAACATAGTTGTTGACTCCAAAAATCTAGGTGCCAAAGGGCCAACAACTGATGGCACATCCTACATGAGATCTCAGTGAACCCGATGGTGACCTCATATGCATCAGAGAAGGAGTGGGAACCAGGTAGATGAAGGAGTATCCATGTCAACAAATAGGTAACTGAAGAAGAATAGAGGTGACCGTCGATGCATCCTCTCATTTTCTAGGTCTTGAAGATTGTTCCCCCGAGTTCACAAGAGGATCCTAACCCCTTTTATAGGTGAAAGATATACAACCCTATGGCTTGGTAGGCATTCTCAAGAACCTACCCATCCAAGATTTGGGAATTATTAAATTATTCTATGGTATAGACAATTATGGGGCTTTTTAGGTGCAGATTCACCTCCCACAATTAATGGGAGTAATATATTTCCAAATCATGAGCTATGAAGAGAGAGAGATAGGAATGTGAGAAGATTGCAAGTCTTATGATTCTTAGTTCCTTTTCAGACTGAGGTAGAAGATAAAGGAGCATCCATTGATTCTTAGATCAATGGTTCAGATCATTGTGATGCAACAAGGGAGTATCACCAACTAGAGCTACAATTAGGTTATTAAGCTGATTTCCTATTATGGAAATATATGCATTAATTTGCAAATAAAACCCTCTCTCTTCTTAGATTTCTATAGGCTACTAGGAACACCTTTTGACCCCAAAGTTGGAGGATAAGTCATTATTAACTTTCCCAACATACATCTAATTTTTGGGATTAATTGGAAGAACTTAAATATTCAAATCTTGCTCTTTTGGAAAAACCTTTAATTGATTTCCCATATTACATGGAAAGTCCTTTTTCCTCCATATTCTATACTTTTCTTCAATTTGTTATTATCTTCAATTATACCAAATTCATACCATAATATTCTTATATGATGATCCAAACATTGTGTTGCCACTTATGGCTAGATAGTTACTCTTCTAACTATCTAAAAGTCAACATATCTTATTTTCTTTTGGAAACTTGCATATTATTCAATGTTTCAGTTATAGTTGTCTAAAAAATCCCTATCCTTTATATATGAAAAAACCCCTCTTTTCTAGAGAATTCCCCACACAATTCTATATCAATTGTAAATTACTTTAGAAATCTTTTAATTATTGGATTTTCCATTTTTTTCTAAACCATTACTTTCAATTTTAGTAGCAACATTCATGGTTCCAACTCATTTCAGTTGAGAATAGTACTCCAAAATTCTTGGAAATGTTGAGGTTGCATTAACCAATTGGCGACTATAGTCGAGCAGGTAGGAGAAACATAAGGGGAAAAAAACTAGTGGAAGTGTATCCACAATTAAAAACATAAGTGTGGAGCGTGCTTTTATTGACTACACCTATCCAAAATAGAATGATGTTGAGTTTGGCAATTATTTGTCCTTTTCAACCATCCATATTTCTAGTTACCTTTCTAACCATCAAGAAATTCTGGTTAGATTTGAGTCTAATTGTCATAATGCAAATAGGTTCTCTAGGCTAGCTAATGAGGATCTAAATTATGTGGAGAATTTCCTATAACTATATATTATAGTAAAGATAAATGGTATGATAGATGATGATCTATAAATTTGACTCTTCCTTGTAATTCTAAGATCCAAGGAGAAGCAGTGGATTCAAGGACCAGAAAGGGAGTCAATTCAAATTTCGAAGTCCCTCCTAATACATTTTTTGTGAAAAAAATCCCTAAAAAGACCAATGAAATTCCTAGAAGATCTCTTGTTTCAAGAAATAAGATGGAGAAACACTTGCCAATTCTTGGGATAGATACAAAGAATTATTGCAGAGGCACAAAAACCATAATATGCATGCAATATATACAACTTAGCACTTTCTCTGGTGGTTTATCTCATGACACCACCTCCACTACTAATGTACTCTTAAGAGGAAATTTCATGACAAAAATTGATATTGAAGGTAAAAAAAGTTATTAAGATTCTATCAGTTGACTAGTTCTTTAGTTGCCCGGGCCATGGAAACAATAACCATCATAATGTGGAAGACATATAATCCCTTAATCCAAAGATTGATAGAGTCAATAAGTAACTGAATGAAATGAATGTCAATTTAGTGCACCAAGTAGTGGCATGTGAATTCTACAATGGCCCACATAATAATGTTGATTGTGGTGCCTCATCATTTGGATGCAGTAAGAACAAGTGAATTTTTTTTGTGCAACACCAAAGGAACAATCCATTTTCAAATTCCTACAATCCTAGTTGGTGGAATTACCCAATATTCTATTGGAGTGATAATAAACGACAACATAAATATAAAAAAATTTCAAGATGACCACCAGGGCCAACTAGATAAGACTGACGAACTTGAAGGTATACTATCTAAAATCATGGATACTACTTTATCATTTATGCAAAACCAAGCTACGTTAATTTAGGGATTAGATTACCAAATAGGGAAACTAGCTTTGGTATTTAGTGTACTCAAGGGGACTAAGGGGGTAATTCCAACCAATATAGAAGAGATCCCCTTTGAGAATGTTAACTCCATATGATACAAACATATAAAAAAATTTGGTAAGGAGAAGAAGTCACATAAAAACTACTAATGTTGGTGATTCAAACAAAATATATTTGAAAATATTTCCCAAAAATTATAGACAATTGAAAAGAAAAGCCTAGAAAGCTATACTAGAAGAAAATAAGGAAAATTGTATGTACCACTTCACTTGAGAGGAAAGAATGGAATAAGACAACCCTTTAGTAAATTGATCAATACCAAGAGCATAAAGGAAGGACATGAAGTGCATCCATCAAGGGAAATTGCAAAGAGTATCAGTAGTGATTAATATATGAAAGATTCTTTCATCCCATGGGTTTCATTTCATGATTATTCAACTTATTGAGAAGAGGAATATGAGCAACAACATGTTGTCATTACAATCAATGTGAGTACCTCCACTCTCCCACCAAGCAACTCGATCCTAGATCATTCTATGTTTCAAGTGATATAGCCCATTTATATTTCAATACTATTTTATGTGATTGAGGAGCTAGTATGAAAGGTATGCCTTTAATATCTTTACTAAGTTGGGTTTGAACAAACATTATAAAATTAAATTTTAGTTAATGATGATCGGTCACTCTTATGGAAGTCCAAGGTTGTAATTGATGATGTACTTATCATGACTGACAATTGTTTTTTTTTCCAGTTGATTTGTGTGTGCGGAAGATAAGGGAGATGGATCGGGAGATATCATCTTGGGATGCTCATTCCTCAAGAGTGTGAAAGTGGTAATTTAAGTTAAAAATTGGGTGATGAATGTCAACATATGCATTCATTTTCTCCATGATGCATCCAAAATATGAAATGGTTATGAAGGAGGAATAAAAGGAAACTGCAACCAACCACCTAATTTTGTTGAATGAAGGAGTCAATCTGATGTAAAGTATTGAGAAGGGCACTATCTTGATGAGGGACATTAATGACAAGCACTTGTGAGGGGAAGACCACTATTTGCTATTTTTTATCAAATTTTGTAGTTGTGAAATATTTTGATGCATGTAAATCTATGTGTGGTCAATCTTGTAGATTTGTACTCATGTTGATGCATGATTTTTATATGTTGTGATGCATATTTGAATATATGATATTTAACATATGCTAAAATTTGTCAAATTTGACATTTCTATGAAAGGAAAGGTCGATACATGTCCATTGATAGAATAATGTTCTCCTATGACATATGATTTCCTAGAATCCTCAATTGTAAATGTTTCTAATGTGAAAAGACTCTATGTGCCCACACTCGAACATGTAGTATGCCAATTTTGAGATTTAATTCAAGCCATTAAGGGATAAAATGACATTATTCACATGAGACACATCACATGATTCTACATGCAAAAATAAGAGGTATTGACTTTGATGCATCATGTAACACCTTACACAAGTTGTCTCCCTTGGATGGAAAAAAACTTCAAGACTATGGACCTAGACACAATGTATAACTGCCAAGACATGTCATGTCTCTTTGAGAAGTTCTAGAAAATAAAATGGAAAGGTGTTGATTTGGGCACATCAAATTGTACCCTGATTGACATCACCCATACCCTCCTTTCAAATGAACATTGACATTAAAGAATGAATCAATGCAACTTTTTTATTGCTTCATAGAGCATTCACCATCAATAAATGCTATTGTTTCCACTTGGAACCACACCCTAGTCTGCTACCATGTCCACCCATGGGTAGTCATCCACCTCACCCATGCCATACCTCAACTTTCCTTGCACAATATGACAAGGAGGAGCTAGGTATTAATCCCCAATTCCCTTATAATCATCGTCCTCTTCTTTCGTGAGTGAAGATGCTTGTGCACCAACATATTTTATAGAGCCAACCTTGTTTTTTCATCATCTTCACCTGCTTGAAACTGGATGGCCATCAACCACAACACCTCTTCTTTATTCACTCTTCTTGCCACTCTCCTTCATGATACATGTGGCCACTATCTTTTCTAGAACCAATTTTCAAGCACTTAGTAGCACGAACACGCCATCCATATCCTTCTCCCTTGGGTCAGTTCTATATTTCCTTCTCCTCTTCAAGTACTACTCCTCTATTACTGCTTAAGATCAAATTTAGGTAGGCAATAAGTATCACCCATTATCATATTCATCACTTAATAAATAACTCCCTCTTCTTAAACAACTCCCCTTGAGTGCAATGGTGCATGCCATGGGAAATAAGAGGTTGAGGGCTAAGTCCTCTAGGAAACCTGAAGTGAATGAAGATGAGTAAGGAACCTCTGCATTTATAACGTTCATTTTATAGTCTGAGGAAGGGATGCAATTTTTCCAAAACTTGATATCTCTCTATCTACACCCAATAAGGTTTCTCTTTGATGAAACCTTGGTAGAATTTGATCTATCTGACATGCACACTATGTTGCATAAGATTTTTCATCATCAATGTCGTATCTAGGGGTGATACAAAATCTTTCTCTACTCAGATTGTGTTCCTTAGCATTATACATACACAAGAACCTTAATTTGGCACCAAATTAATTGATTTTCATATGAATGGTGAGAGTTCACTTTAGGGGAAAGGTGGTTAGCTAACAAAAATGGGGTTCAAAGATGATGGGTATGCTTTGGAACATTAATAGTTTAATCACCAAACCTTTTGGTCAGAGATCACTAATAATTTATCATACGAGGTCAAAGAGGCTAGGGCTATCCATTTACAAAATGTTGTATTGGGATAACTCCACATGTTTCTATCTAACACAATGTTTGGGAGTAAGGAGATACAAGGAGTGGTCCAAAAGGACAAATTATTTTTCTTATGGTTCATGTTGAACAATAATAAATCCATGTAGGTGGGTATGTACTTCATAAGTTCTTGCAGGTAGCATCTAGTAAGTATAATTATGGTGACATAATTATTGAGGGATTGATTTATAAATTTGCAAAGAATCTGCACTTCAAGGCAGTAATATGACTTGCATAAATTTTTTAGTTGATGATACTATTTTGTACTTCAATTAGGGACTTAAAAGTGTTACTTCCATATTCATGGACATCCACAATATTTCTTCTCTCTAACCAATCCACCACATGTTACATTTCATGTCTTGTGAAATTTAAAGTGCAATTACAATAGTTCAATGTAGATGCACCATAGCCCTCTTCTAGAGTCCTCACTCCCAGGTCCACCCTACACAACCACACAAATGGATCATATTTGGTCCACCCATGACTCAAAACATATGTACAACTATATGTCATATTCCTTCTAGTAGTGTGGGAACTTATGGATTAGTAGGATGTTGAAATACATGCCCTCTGCCTTTTCAATACCAGGAATTGTCCTATGTCTTTGGGAGGATAGATCCCTATCACTTCATTCAAGGTCACTACCTAGACTGGTATGCCCTAGATCTCCCACCAGATGTTGAGTAGGATGCAACTTCCTAGCCTTATTGTATACATTAGTAGAAGGGGTCATTTGACCGTAAAGTACCCACATTATGGTCCCGTTGTGAATTGTCATAATTCTTTTTACAAGGTGGACATTGTATTGAATAATATTGGGGTGGTGTGGCAACTGAACTTATTTGAGTTATCTTTTTTTGATATTTTTATTATATGTTCTTCTATTCATTGCATCATATCGACTTTTGTGTTTCATCACACTTTGCATCACATTTTTTGTAAGCACATTTGTTTCATGTTATTTACAAGTGTGAAAGTAAGAAATGTTATAATTGAAAAGAAAATTGGAATTATAATCATCTTATGTGGAATATGTTTTGAATGGTGAATTTATTCATCAATTAAGCCCTTAATTGGGCCTTCATCTTGTGTCATGTTGCTCAATATTCTCATCTAGGTGTTTCATTATGAATGAGTTTCCTCAAAAAATATTATTTTGTGTCAAATTCACTTATGGGTCTTACTTGCATTTTTTATAGGTACTTTGACCACTAATTGATGGAAGGGAAACATTTGACATTGATACTAGGACTTACTCATCCTTAGACACTCTCAAGGTGATGCCAAGATCACCCCAACCTACCCCAAGTGTCAAGGAATGCATTAAAGAAAATAGCAACAAATATCACCAAGTTCAAGACTCAAGTACTGTAAATGAAAATTCCCAAAATGGAAATGCTACTTCACCACAACCATTCTACATAGGCTCTAAAGATAGGAATTTCATAACGTTGAAATAAAATATCAAGTTGGCCATCACAATCATGCTTCTCACCACAACATGGTAACTAACTTCATGCTACCACAGTCGTGGCACCCACCATGACCATGTTACCAGCCTAAATCTCCACTTACAAGCCTAATTTCTTCCACCAAATCACATGGCAATTCCAAATTCCCACAACCACTCCACTCCCTTTCTGCCATGCCATGGTGGCCTCCCACCCTATCTATAATGACCTCACCTTCCAACAACCCCCAATTAAGGAAAACCAAAAAGAAGAGAGTCATTACATACAAAAATTACTCAAGGATCTAGATTTTAATAAAAAAATATAAAATAGTAGATACTTTCATTCATTTCAAAAATTATATACAAGATTATTACATGAACATTCTATCCTCAGAACCGTACATTTGAGAAGAAATAAATAGCTAATACCCCTTTTATGTAGTTTCCATCTTTATCTTCATGTACTTAATCATGTATAACAACTTATACCTAAAATAGCGAGAAACAATTATGCGATCAGTATGTTGCTATAATGGTACGTGGGGTGCATCCAAAATGTGCAAGTAAATAACAACATATATTTCAACAAATATTTGCAAATAGAAATTTTCATTTTCTTCACATACTCTTCCTTTTATGTGATAATCATAGTGGTATTATGATTGAACAAATATAAATAAACAACTAATAATGGTTCAATCCTCGAAAAACCCCCTCAAAAAGTGCCAAAAACTAAGGCTATTATTCATAGTCATAGCCACATACTTTGATGGTGAGCAATGAAGATTATTATGCAAAATACACATCAAACATATTATCCAATCAACAAGCAAAACTAGCGATCCACATTTCGATCTCATGAACATAAATCCTAAAGTGTCACCATCACATATTAATCACATTAAACTCTACTAGACCCTAATCTCGGGTTTAGGGATTTCCTTGGTTTCGAGTCATTATCATGGTTATGCTTGATACTCCAATTCTCATATTCATTGATGTGATGACTAAAGAACCCTAATTCATATTAGATGTAGACATGATCATCATACTATTTTATCATGAACACTTAGATCACATTAACATCATTAATGTTATAGCAAGTTACATAATTGATATTCAATATCTTAATCACACATGTTAAGTATTATCCACTCTCTAAATCCTAGTCTCTCATCATCTTTATTATCCTTATCATATTTAGTTCTCATTTTTTCAACAATATAAGTTATTATGGCAAAGTAATTATTGTCACATATTCAATCACATTTTTACACAAATCTAGGGTTTAAATGCATTTAACACCATGTAAACCCATCTTTACACCACTTTTGCAAAATGAAGCATAATTAGGCTTTAAACATATTTTATTTGGATTCTACATGTTCTCCCGATCAATTTTCTTATAAAATGTTTTTTCATCAGAGCAGCTTAACAATTTCTACAATTATTCCAAGTTAACATTATTTGGACCAATTAGATTAAGCCATGTCATTATTTTATACATTATCCAGTAATACCTATGTGGTGGGCCTAACTAATAGCTCGGAGCCCTCTCAACCTCATGGCCCAACACGGATGACACTTAAAAACATAACAAAAAGACAATTATATCCTTACCTAGCTTCTTGTTGTCGGGGGTAAGGCTGTAATTTAACTCGATCTTCCCCTTCCTTGCCTGATCGAATCTCTCCGAGCAGACGAGTCATGTTGTATCGTCGGGGTCTGATGGTCATGGCCTATTCCTTGACGCCACCCTCCTACACTTCTTCCCTAGTGACAAGGCATGCACTTATCCTCCATGTCACTGGATTCTCCTATTGCCAAGACCTGGCAGCCCGACTTCTTCAACCTCTGCCACTAAGGGTTGTTGCACAAAGTCAGGACCAAGTGTGTCTGTGCCAATCCCTCCTGGTTTTCCAGTGAATGGCCAGAGAGTAGAGGTGACATTTGTGCCTGCACCTAATGTGCAACATGTCACCTCATTACCTGCAGGTCCTCCAGAATGAAGCAAGGGCATTGTCAGTTTCTTCTCACCATAGTCAGGCAGTGGCGAGAGGGTTTTCTCAGCCCAAACGATTTTATGGCGGTCATTCCTCACTGAAGGTCAACTCTAGGGGGGGGGTTGGGTTCCCGGGGTCAAGATCCAATTTTGACACAACTTGATGTCAGTAGGTTCAAGAAGATCAGATCGTAGCTCTTAAGAGTGGTGGAACGTCAAGATCTGTATGTGGGGAGTCATGTTCAATGCTGAAGGTTGGCTCTTATATGTATATATAGAGACCCTAGGTTAGGATCTAGGGTTGGGAGGAGAACTATTAGGAGATAGGTATATTTATTTACTACCTCCTTATTGGGAGCATGATTGACATTCTTTATGGAAAAGATTTTACTCACATTAACTAATTGACAGTTCTACTGTACATTTATTTATGGCTACGTAATTTCCAAAAGCTAAGTATTCCTTTCCCCACACTTCTTTGTTTGCTTCATATCTCCTTTGTTGTACGACCAAGTTGTGAAAAGTCAAAGGGATACCATTACTTCCTTTCCCAAAAACATTAAAAGACATCCTTTTATTTGAAAACTAATATTATGGGCAAGTAAGGAAAACATTTAGGAAAGAATACCTTCATCCCTCATACCATTATATAAAACTCTTGGCTCTTATCCAAAGGTCACAAAAAGGAACTACCATAATTTTATTAAGACTTTAGTTTGGCAACTAAAAGATATAAAAGAAAGAACTTAACTATTTGGTACACATTGGATATTTGTCCCTTTTCAGGAACCACTTTATCATTGAATTCGAAATTACACTTTTCTCTCTCTTTTTAGAATTTTCTTCTTTTCCATTTTTAATTTCAAGTATACCAAATGTTATATTAAATAATTTTGTTGCCAATATTGGCCAGATAATGACTCTTTTAATTATCCAAAACACTACATATTTTATTTTCTTTTGGCAACTTGTATATTATCTTATATTTTGGTTATGAAATATTCCAACAAGCCATTATTATTAATTCATGTACAAATTCCTTTTATTTAACTTGTTCCACAATCACCCATGCCAATATGGTGATTACCGTTCATATTCCGCTGATAATACCATTAGGGAATTTTCAAATCAATTTTACATAATTCGATTTTATCCAAATTCAGGATATTACATTCGCCCCTCCTTAAAAGGATTTTTGTCCCCAAAATTCACATCCAGTATAGTTAAGGTGAATGATAACCCATCTTAATATCACAACTTAACGTTAGAAACCCTACTTAGATTTTTTTAACATCATTTATTGATATGCAAATTCCACATACGATTACTAAGATTGGTACTTGAATTCAGTCCAAGGTATATCCACATCCTTAGAATTCTTCATGATATCATCTCTTAGTGATTACATTTTCATTTTGTAATTTCCATTTCACTTGGTGATTACCTTCTCACCCAGGTTCCCAACCTATTGTTCATTGATTTCCACATAAGGGTGGGGTAACACCTTCAACCTTAGGTCATGTTATTACAAATTAACTTGGGGTATTCATTACCATATGTCAATTTTAAGCATAACATGTGTTTACCCAATCTCTCTCCCTCATAATGAAATGAAATAAGTGTGTGAATGCATCCCAAACACAAGTTCATCCCATTCCAAAAGCAGAGGTGGGGTACATACACATTATCCTAGAATTTTATATTTTAGGTTGAATCATATGCAACATGATTCTAAACCATACATACCTTTTGATTCCCAATATTATTATATCATGAAGTCAATGCCTTTTCCACTCTTGAGTTTGTGCAGAACTCATTTCATTATTACATGACTTCTTTGTATCTTACAGGATTTCACCGTATCTTTTACATTTACATATCATGTATTATGAGCCTTAGCCACTTTCTTGAGGTCTCTAAGGGTATAGGTACATTTTGGAGTGATCTCATTCTAATGCATATATGGAGTGTAACGTCCCAGAAACCAATGACATTGCATATCAACTTGGTTTCTAAGGGTTATAGAATTTGAGTATCAAGACCAGTTAAAGATGCAACCCAAAAACAACTATATTGATAACATAGTCATTTACACAAGCATTTCTTGAAAGCAATTTTGTACATATGTTTACATGACCCTTAGGTCTAGCAAAACTACAAAACACAAAAACTAGATATAGTCTTGATAGTACTTCCAGGATCTTTCAAGATAGTCTACTACAAGATACATACATACACCTACATCCACATAATTAACCTATGGCAAGAATGATTTTCCATAGCCCAAATAGGAGAAAGAGAGTTAGACAATGATCCAAGTATGGCTAAATAAAAAAATATTGCAGCAAGACACCTTTAATATCTCACTAAGCTATATTCTTAATCATTTATTTGTAAGACAACTATATCACTAGAAAATAGACTTGATATCGAACAATATAATGAAACATAATCCATATATAGTGCTATTTGTGTATTTCTTTCATAATAAGTGGGAGACCTTATTCCATAAACGATTTTATCTACAACTCTCAGAGAAGGTGTCAATTCACCTTGGGAAACTGGCCTGCAACCACAAAAACTTTCTTAACCATGACTTTAGTCCATTAGGGTCACCAAAACACCTGTAAGTACCCTGGCACACCCCCAGCCACTCATGCACACTGCATGCTCTATTCAATGAATAAGATTACCACATGCAGCCACCGGTCGCCTTTCCAAGACCAGAAGAGGGTGCTCCTTGCATAAAATGCCACTTGAATAATCATTAGTTAGCATGCTTAATCTTTGCAGGAGATTATTCCCCATTACTAACTTGATCATGCCTGACTCTACATGACCAACCCAAGTGTGGGCCTGAGTATGGTAGAGAATTAAACTCATCCATCCCTGACTCCAAAGGACTTAGATTCGGATCCCAAATGTATTAATCCCCGGCCAAGACATGCCAACTCTGTTACCAACACATCTCCCAATATGAGATTTTTAAATCAAAAGAACATTATCAAAGATGTATACTTCCATATGTTTTCCAGTTAAAGTTCAAAAAGGTTAAAAGGTAGCCACGAATAAATGAATCATTAGTTGAGTATTTCAATATAACACCTAAAATGTAAACTTGGAGGATTGTGGAATTGAATCAGACAAATCTATGGCCAGAAGTGTGCAAGAGGTTAGGGTGTTCCCCCGTGCGAACACGGAACCAATTAAATAACCTTTCCTCTTTACTGGCTACAGGCATCAGTGAAACAGGCTTCTAGTCACCATAGAAATGTCTGATGGAATTCCACTTTCCAACAATATTACATGACTCAAATAATGGGGAGAATTAATGGAAAGGAAAATAAAAGAGTATAGAACTATTATCGACAAAGTCATGCTTAATTATCATCTAAAATCATAACTCAATTTTGAAGGAGGATAGGAACTAATATTTGTATGATCTTAGGGTAATGAAAGGAATTCTATTCTAGCTTATAAATTAGAATATTATTTATCTATTCTTTACAAAGCATCTACCAAACCATGCATATTATGCTTTTTATTTATGTTGATATCATTGGTCATTATCGAAACCATACTAAAAATATTAAACCATGTTAAATCATACTTTTTTATTAATGTTTATACCTGGGATTATGATAAGGTGATTATACTTAACTATACTAAACCATAATAAATCGTACTTTTCATAAGTGGTGATACAAGAGTTAAGTCAAGAAGTGAAGACTATATGAAATCATATAATAGATTAATTCACAAAGTGAAGATCATACAAAATCATACTTTTCCTTAATGATTATATAAGAAACTATTACAATGAGTGAGGACCATACCTTCCCCTGAAGCATGATGTTGAAATAGATTAAAGATAGGGAGAGAAGGTCAATTTCCAAGAGTATTTTGACAGAATTTCGGCTTACAATGAATTCTTATCCAAAGAGAGATAGCCTAAGATCAAGGAGAGAGAGAATTAGCATTTCAAAATGATATTTAGGAATCATATGTAGGGATCAATCCTCAGGAGGGGATAGACTATACTGCCAAAGTAAATCTCCTATTCAACATCTTCTCCAAGTAGAATTTCTTTATAGTTGTAGAAGAGGGAAAGGTTTATGGTTTCTAAAGAGAGAAAGAGGGTTACTTGTCTTTGAAGAATAGAAAGAAGCAAGGGGGACGTTTTCTTTCATGGAAGAACTTGAGCTTTGGAATAAGAATTAAGTTGAGTGGAGTTGGCTTCTATTTATAGGGATGTGGGAGGGTAGCATGGTCCTAATTGCAAAATGTAGATGGATGACACTTGGGTATATGTGTGTCATGTGTAGGTTTAGTGACACATGGGTGTGTATGTGTCTTCAAAAGAGAGAGAATTTGTGGTTATATGACACAATGGTTGCATATGTGTCATTTGAAGATATCTATCAAGGATTAGTTGACACATGGTGGGATATGTGTCAAACATTAGGATGTGCTAGGTGTTTGAAAGAGGAGCATGACACTAAGCTTCTTTCTTTACCAAGTAGTGTGTTTGCTTAAGCTACTTACTTGCTACCCAGCTACATGCTTGCCTCTATAAGAAACTTGCTTGCCACCCAGCTACCTGCTTGTGTGCTTACCCACCAATATATTTTTTTCCAAAATTTGGCAAAAGTACCGCAATTATATTTTCAATATATAAAAGCTTTTAAATTAATCAAAATGGATTATTTTAATATTAAAATTGATTTTACAAAAAAATCCTCAAAGAAGCTTGTTTTTATGAATAGCTCTAAATAAGGAGTTTTAACTTAATCAAGAGATTAGGATGTTACATATTCCACCCCTAAAAGAAATTTTCGTCCTCGAAAATTCTAAATCTTACCAAAAAGATATGTATACTTCTTTCGTATTTCAGATTCAAGCTCCCATGTTGCTTCTTCCAGTCCGTGATATTTTCATAGAACTTTGACAATAGATATGCTTTGATTTCTGAGTTGTTGTTCCTTATGGTCTAGAATACGAACTGGGATTTCTTCATAGGTCAAATCTTTGTGTATTTCCAATGGTTCAATATGGATGACATGAGATTCATCAGGTATGTATCTCTTAAGAAGGGATACATGAAACACATTATGAAGATTCTGATAAAGAAAAGGAAGATTTATTCGGCATGCCTGACTTCCAATTTCTCCAATGATTTCAAATGGTCCAAAATATCTTGGACTAAGCTTTCCTTTCTTTCCCCATCTGGAAACTCCTTTTGTAGGTGATATCTTAACATATACCAAATCACCGCATATTGTTTCTGTCTATTCTGGGCTATTTGTAGTCTTTTGCGTATCAGTCTTACTTTTTCAGCACATTGATGTACTAAATCAGGTCCTAAGACCTTAGCTTCATGGTCTTCCATATAATGCTTCATAAGGAGCCATTTGGATGCTAGCTTGGTAGATATTGTTGTAAGAGAATTCTGTCAAAGGAATATGTTCTTCCCAACTTCCCTTCCAATCTAAAATGCAGGCTCTCAACATGTCTTCTAAAATTTGTATTACTCTTTCAGACTATCCATCAGTTTGAGGATGAAAAGATGTACTGAAGTTGAGTTTTGTTCCCAGAGCATCATGGAGTTACCTTCAAAATTTGGAGGTAAAACGAGAATCTCTGTCAGAGGTTATAGAGATAGGTATACCATGTAATCTGACAATTTCATTCATGTATAGTTCAGCTAGACTATCCATTGAACTAGTTATCTTCATAGGTAAGAAATGGGCTGATTTTGTCAATCTGTCTACAATCACCCATACTGTATCACTTCCTTTCTTGGTTTTGGGTAGACTAGTGACAAAGTCCATAGTTATGTGCTCCCACTTCCATTCAGGTATTTCTAGTGGTTTCAAAAACCCTCGGGCCTGTGATGTTCAACTTTTATTTGTTGGCAATTCAAACATCTAAGTACATATTCAGCTATTTCTTTCTTCATGTAAGGCCACCAGAAATTCTTTTGTATACTCTTATACATTTTAGTTGTTCCTGGATGAATAGAATATCTTGATAAATGTGTTTATCAAGAATCTTCTTCTTCAACTCTGGATAATTTGGTACCCAAATTCTATTGTCAAACCATACCCCCTTTCTTTGTCAAGATTTAACCTGGACTTAGTCTTTTCTGTCTCCTTGATCATGTTTTCATACTCACAATTACCCTTTTGTGCTTGTAAGATTTCATCTTTTAGTTGTGACTTTATTGAGAAAGTATTTATTCGAATAGTTTCTTTTTCTATGGTTGGTCCCCATGTTGTCATTTCCTCTGTCATCCTCCATTCTTGGATCATTATAGCTGCTACTGATAATACTTTCTTTCTACTCAGAGCATCTGCTACCACATTTTCTTTTCCTGGGTGATAAGAAATATTGAAGTCATAGTCTTTTAGGTATTCCATCCACCTTCTTTGCCTCAGATTTAGATCTTTCTGAGTCATGAGATATTTTAAACTCTTATGATTTGTAAATATCTCAACCGATATTCCATAAAGGTAGTGACGCCATATCTTTAGGGCATGTATGATGGCAGCTAGTTCCAAGTCATGTGTAGGATAATTCATCTCATGGGGCTTTAATTGTCTAGATGCATAAGCGATGACATGGTGATCTTGCATGAGTACACATCCTAGCCCAACTCTATATGCATCAGAGTATATGACATATGACTTGCCATCTTGTGGTAAAGTCAAAATTGGAGCAGAAACTAGTCTATTTTTGATCTCTTGAAAACTCTTTTCACATTCTTCTGTCCACTCAAAGGATACCCCTTTCTTTGTTAACTTGGTCATAGGATTGGCAAGCTTAGAAAAATCCTTTATGAATCTTCTATAATATCCCGCTAGTCCAAGAAAACTTCGAATTTCAGTTACAGACACTGGATGTTCCCAATTTACTACTGATTCAACTTTTTGTGGATCTACTGATATCCCTCCAGAAGATATGACATGTCCTAGAAAGTTAAC
The DNA here is from genome assembly GCA_963693085.1 of Alisma plantago-aquatica. Lineage (NCBI taxonomy): Eukaryota > Viridiplantae > Streptophyta > Magnoliopsida > Alismatales > Alismataceae > Alisma > Alisma plantago-aquatica. The sequence continues at coordinate 1,829,573,994 of OY856409.1, forward strand.
TTTTGTCATCCAGAATTCACATTTAGAAAACTTTCCATAGAGTTGGTGGTTTTTCAAGGTTTCTAGAACAATCCTTAAGTGCTTTTTGTGATCCTCTTCACATTGAGAATATATCAGGATATCATCAATAAATACTATAACAAAAGTGTCAAGGATGTCATGGAAAACTCGATTCATTAGATCCATGAAAGCTGAAGGGGCATTAGTCAACCCAAAAGGCATGACTAAATATTCATAGTGCCCATACCTGGACTGAAAAGCTGTCTTAAGTATATCAGACTCTTTCACTTTCAACTGATGATATCCAGACCGTAAGTCAATCTTAGAAAATATTGTTGAGGACTTAAGTTGATCAAAAAGATCATCAATTCTAGGTAATGGGTATTTATTCCTAATTGTGACCTGATTGATTATTCTATAATCTGTACATAGCCTCATAGTTCCATCTTTTTTCTTGACAAAAAGAAAAGGATCTCCCCAAGGGGAAAAACTAGGCCGGATGAATCCTTTTTCTAATAGTTCTCCCAATTGTTTCTTTAGTTCAACTAGTTCTATTGGGGACATGCGATAGGGTGCTTTAGATATTGGTTGTGTTCCAGGTATCAGCTCAATGCCAAATTCTACCTCTCTTTCAGGTGGTAGTCCTGGTAATTCCTCAGGAAATACTTCTCGGAAATCCTTGACAATCTTAATTTCTTCTAGGGATTGTACTTTTTCATTTTCACTAACTAGGGTTGCCAAAAAGGTAGTGCATCCTTTACTAATCATCTTATGAGCCTTATGAGAAGATACTATACTCCATTTCTTTACTCCTTTCTTCTCATGGACTAAGATTTCCCTTTCTCCAGGTTTTCAAATTGTGACAATTTTATGGTGACAGTCTATGAGAGCTTTGTATGTATGGAGCCAATCCATTCCCAAAATGACATCTATCCCACTCATGTCTAATATTGTTAGATTAGATGGAAATGTTAACCGTTCTATTTCCAGGGGTACATTCTTTGCTATAGAATTGGCAACAGTTGAAGTGTTGAAGGGGGTTTGTACTTTTAAAGCATATTCCATAGTAGTAGGTGACAAGGATAGATTTATAGCATTAAGACTGGAGATGCATGAATGTGTAGCACCAGAATCATATAGTATCCTCAAAGGAATCCCAAAACATAAAGCATTACCTTCCACCAGTTTGTCTGATGCTTCAACTTCCTCAACATTTAGTGCCATTACTCTGCCAGTCCTATACTATAGTTGTTTTCTTTCTTGATTCTACCTAGAAGGTGTTACTATGTTAGGCTGTTTGGGATGAATTGGCCATTGTTCCCTAGTCTAGGACAATAAAGTTTTGTGTGGCCAAATTGCTTGCAGAAATAGCATTGCACATCATTCATATTGCAAGATCCTGAGTGTATCTTTTTGCATCTAGTGCATTCAACTGACATCCTCTTTACTGAAGGTTCGACCCTTCTATTAGCAAACTTTCTTTTGGACAGATTTGATGGGGTTTGGTAAGAATTTTCCTTTTCTAACAGCCTATTGGATGCTTCAATATCTGATGCTACACTGATCATGGCATCCATTGTTTTCAGCTATAAGGGAACTAACTTACTTTCTAATTCAGAAGAAAGACCTGTTAGGAATCTTGAAGCCCTCATTTCATCAGAAATCAATAGAGTACTTGCATATTTTTCTAGTCTTCTAAACTGAGTGATATACTCAGCTAGGCTCATCTCTTGCTTTTGCTTCAGCTTCATAAACTCATCAAACTTCTGCCTTTTTATATGGTCAGGAAAATATTGTCTGTTGAATTCCTCCTTATAAATGTTCCACGGAACAAAATCTAGATGTCTGAACTTGATGGTCTTAATATTGTCCCACCACACTTTGGCATAATTTTGTAGTTTGAAGGTGGCAAATAGAGTTTTGTTTTCTTCAGGATAGGAAAGAACTTTGAAAATCTCTTCAATTTCCATAATCCACACCTCAGCCTTATCAGGATCATCTCTTCCTTGAAAAGAGCTTGGGTTCAAAGATAAGAAGGTCTTCATGCTTATACCCTTGGTGTTATGACCCACGTCGAGGTTAACCAGTAAATACCTTAATTAATTAGTAAGCATCTTGATTAGTGCTAAGCACTCTGTTAAACATCATGGATAACCAAGATAAGCTATGTCGTGAATTAATAGTTGAGATGTAATCATCTGAGGTATCTTATGACAATTTCAATGTTAATGTTGAGTTAAGTTAAATGCCAAGATGCAATTGGTGCTTTGACCAGTTGTGATAAGATACTAATTGAGATTTCTTGCTTTGAGGTCGTAGTGGATTCCGTGATCGATGTTTTGCAAAAGAAATCATCTGATTCGGATCTTCGAGGCAAAAATCACAACCTTTTTGGTTTTCTTGGTCCTAAGTTGCAAATTCTCCAAAACTTGCTTTATAATTTCGTTTTTCTTTGTTTTTACCCTCTCTCGCTTATCCCTTTTCCTTCAGTCGGTCGATAGAACAGTAGCTGACAGTGCGGCGCTTAAGAGGGGGCGACCAACAGAGAAAAATAGGAGGCAAGCTAGGGTTGGTCCCTTGGCTCCCTTGGCCTCGACTCCACGAGCCAGCTTCTTCTTCCTTCCTATCTTCTTCCTTCCTCCCCTTCTTCCTTTGCCCTGGAACCCCCCCCCCCACCTGCTTGGGCAACCGTCTAGCAGCAGGTGCTGCATCGATCAAGCAGCAACGTCGGCCGGCCTAGCTGCAGCGGCCAGTGCCAAGAAGCAACACCTAGGAGCCATCGACGACGCCCATCGACCTCGGCTTGAGGTCCGAGCAAGGAACCGTGGTTCCTGACCAGTTTGAGTGTGGTCAGCAGTAGCAGCGCCCCAATTAGCTAGGGGCGACACCCTACTTTGCAGCAGCCGTAACAGCAGCCAGGGGCTCTCTTGGGCGTGTCCAAAGCCTCGAATCGACACCAGTGACTTCGGTTGGGAGCCTACTACTCAAATCTATAGCCATTAGTCATAGTTAGAACCTACCCCAGCCACCTTAGCTACTTGGCTGACGGCCAACAGCAGTAGTTGTTCTTGCACGATGCAGCAGCTAGGCCACTCAGTGGCGCGCAGAAACAGGGGATTTCCGTTTCTGCACAGGTTGCACGGCGTGCAAAGTTACAGAAAACAGGACAGAAAGTCAGCCAGTTTGCACGGGGTGCAGACCAGTTGCACGGGGTGCAAAGTTGCAGAAAAATAGAACAGAAGTGTTTTTTCCCAGATTGCACAGGGTGCAAATCAGTTGCACGGGGTGCAAAGTTGTAGAAAAGTAGAATTAGGCGTGTTTGTGGACGTTTTCGGTGTATACGAACACACCGAAGTGGGTGAGTAGTATTTCATTTATTTATCACCATCAAACTCGATTTCATTGTATATATTGCTTCGATATAATTAGAGTAAACTTCTAAACAATATAAATGAGATTAAAGAAATGTGTTTCATTCTATAGAGCCTAAATTACTTATTGTAACTGAAGAAAATAGCAAATGCTGTCTGTACTGATACTGCTGTGAATATGTTGAGCTCTAAATGAATGTCTGCTATTATGACAAGTTTAGAATGATGTGGAATTGTGTATAAAGTTGAAAGAGATAGAAGTGTTCTTAAATATACTCAATGTGCAATTAAGATTGAGTTATGACAATTTATATTTACTGCTTTAATAATGGTAATAGACTTAGGTGCCCTAACACCGTAGAACCCCTTTGAGAGGTCTGCATCTTAGGGGTGAAACTCGTGTCCAACATCAACCGGTTGAGTAATTCTAGTGGCACGAGGATTGATAGGCAGTGTTCAACAATAATCCGTGCGGTGTCACGGTGGCACTAGAGTAAATAGGGGTTATTCAACAATAATCCATGCGTGTGTCACGGTGGTAACCCAGTGTAGACTCTCCGCCTGTGTGCTCAGGTTAGAGGAGGAGTCTAGAGCACTCGGAGTTAGTGCAGTGAGGCTGGAGAGCCTGTAGGCCGGAGAGCCTGTGGGTCCTATAGCAGAACAGGACTGGCAGTCAGACTTAGCATTTCCCGGGTGTGTCGCTAAGTCTTATACGGTGGGATCGTAGTTCGCTACAGATCTTTGTATGCAGATTACACTGCATATGATTAGGGCATAATAATAATATAAATATGTAATCATATAGGATCACAGTAAATTTAATATGTTAAGAGATTTGAATTTTTGTGCCAATTCTCTATAATTGTTTATTTGTTTAAAATATCTGATGTTGCATAAAAATGAGACTGCTATCTGTAAATCTGCTATGTTATTAGAACAGCCCTGCTTAGTACTGCACTTATCTTTATTTCAATTTTATCTGATGAGTTGTTTAGTGATAGCTAAATGAAATGCTATTCACTGAGCGAGTAGGCTCATCCCTCTACTCAAACATTTTCAGGTCAACATCAGCAGCAGGAATCGGAAGAATCTTTTCATCCTAATGCTTAGTCTGTAGAAGGTATATGTAGTTAGTCTAGTTAGATGTCTCTTAGTTCTTTCCCCTCGGTCCTTGGGACATGGTGTGGGTGAGAGATAGTATGTATGATGAATGTGTAAAAGATGTAAATTAACTGTTATATTTTACTTTCTGTTAAACAATGTTACATGTTGTAAACTCTGTTTTTGTTCTCTAGCCAGTTTAATTGAAATGCTTCCGCAATAGTTTATTATGTTTTAGTTACAACAATAATCCGGATATCATTATGAGGTTTTAAAAAGAAAAAGTTCTCAGTGATTTGTTTATGTAATAATCCCTCCGTCGCGCCCTAATCTCATGATTAGTGGTTAGTGTGAGATCGGGGTGTGACAGCTTTGGTATCAGAGCATAGGTTGAGTACATGGTTATTCTAATTCAAGGTCATGGGACGATAAGAGACCAATAGGATTAGGACTTAAGTGTCTTCCTTCTAACTGCAACTTTCTAACAGGAAGTATTCTGTTATACTATTGCAGATGGCAGGAAGAGGACGTGGTCACGAGAACCAAGTATAGAGCTTAGGTTGAGTTGTTAAGAATCATTAGGATCAAAAGATAAAGTTATAAGTGAGGAAAATAATAAGTGATGTGTCTTTAGCTCTAGAAAGTCTGAGTATTTAGGTACCCTGGCCAGGTATCTAAGTACTTAGATTGACCAGTATCAAGCTACTCTGTCTATTCTTCTCTGGATGCCCTGGCCAGGTATGCAGAGGAAGGATAGGCTAGAGAGAAACCCTAGAAATCATAGGGTTAAGAAACTGGAAATTTATGTAAGAGTAAGAGATGAAATGTAAGATGTGATACAAGTCTTGCTTTATATTACTTATTTGACTAAAAATCACTAGAAATGCTCTTATATGCATGAAATTAGATTTTCAGTTTGTAAAGTAAACATGATTCTTTTATGTTGTTGTGTGTTATGAAATGATTTATTTATTGTTTATATTCTTTGTATTAAGTAGACCAGAAGTTATGTTTAAATGAGTTTGCCCTAAGTGGATATTCTTTCCACATGTTTGAGATTAATAGGAGTTGGTTAATCCTGAGTAGCTCTTGGCTTCAGGACTATAGGTTCGGCCTGGTCCGGCTGGCAGGATGCGTTATTGGGATCTAACGACTCTTATTAAATATATAATAAAAGTAGATTCTGGTTAATTTAGACCCGAATCATGGTGAAAAATGTATATACACTAAGATGTTGAGATATAAGGGAAAGATTAGAACAACTAAGAATTAGTTGGAACTGATATCGGAGACCCAACATTGGGACCTCATATGAGCAATCCTTAATTAGAAATAAAGGAACACAATAAGGTTCAGATTAAATTTAATGATTAGGTGAGAAATACCCTTAATGGTACTAATCAATAATGCATAACAAATGCATGGATCCAATACATGATTAGTAAACCCTAGTGGAGGGTGTATCATTGTGAACCCTGGTTGAGGGTGTATCCTTGTGAAACCCTAGTTGAGGGTGTATCATTGCGATTGTTTATAGGCAACTTTATAATAAAGTTATGCCTTAAACTAAGATAAGTCCATATCATGTGAGATAGCTGGACAATTCTAATGTGTGGCCTATGCATTATATGCTAAGGGTGAGTATTCTGTGATGGAATGCATTAAGAGGGGAAATACCTTAATACAAGATAAAGTTGGTTAACTCAAGAGGGTCTGAATTAATGAGAAATGGGGAACCCTAACCCTAATTTGGGGAAAAGGGAATGATAAGCCCTGTTTGATAGTGAACCCTAATTCCTGGTTAAGGAATGATGGTATTACTATTGTATCACATGATGTGATGAATATCTTGTATGACTGTTATCATGCCTAATAACCATGCAGGTATGATGAGATGATGAATATAGCCAAGTTTGGGCTGTGACATTTACATAATAAATGTTGATTGGCTTTTTGTGTGTTGATGTTGTTGTTGCTTAATAAAAGTAATAATGTGTACGGATTTTATGAGCCATGTGAATAAGTTGTTGCCTAGTGAGAGGTGACAAGATATGAATGGCCTTGTGAGCCATGTGTGATGCTTGGGTAACAAGTATCATGTTTATTTGTAGCATTTGTGTTAATACGTTATGCTAGAGAACTTGGTCGATGTTACATTTCTGTTATATATCTATAGTTCATTGATGATTATTCATATCTGTTGTATTCATTACAAGTAGATGGATGAACTTATGAGATCTAAAGTTTGATTTCAAACTAAGGAAGCAAAGTCACATCACAATAATGCTATGTTACTGATAAGGACCAAACCCTAGAATGTTTAGAGTTGAAGTAGTTCAAGGGATGTCGCTAGTGATTTGACTTTGAATGCTAGCATCTCTATAAAACAAAATCATGAGATTTGCACTATGAAAAGTAAACTAGTATTGATAGTAATCCAGGGTTTAAAGGTAATTAATCTGAAAGGTAGATAAACAATATGAAAATGATCCAGAGAAAAGAGTAAGATACAAATTTGAAATGTAACAAATGTGTTTGAAACAAAAGGAGAAATACAATATAAGTGAAGTGCGATATAAAATAAATTCTTACAGTAATAATAAGAATGAGGAATAATCTATTCTTACCTTGTGTGTTTCAATTTTTGGGATGTTTATTCTATAGGATCAAAATGAGAAGGATAAGTAACAAGAGGTAAGTAGCATAGAATGAGGAGAATTACTCGTCACATGATCTGGAATTAGTTGTTGTAGTTCATGCTCATAAGACATGACGTTACTATCTTTATGGTGAGGTGTGCCAGGTGTTTATAGATCATAAGAGCTTGATATCTTTACCCAGAAGGATCTAAATCTTAGACAGCGGAGATGATTAGAATTGATTAAGGATTATGATATAATGATAGATTGTCATCCTGGAAAAGTGAATGTGGTAGCAGATGCCCTGAGCAGGAAGTTAAGTTCAACAGCTGATGCATTCTCTATGGCATGTTTCGAGAGAGACATGCTAGTAGAAATGTGAAAGTTGAACTTAGACTTAGAAGTGATAGAGCAGAGTGATTTGATTGCACAGATGCAAGTCAAGCCTACTTTTTATGATTAGATCAAGGAACTTCAACAGAATGATAGTGAGTTACAGTAGATCATGCAGGATATGACAAAGGGAAAAAGACTAGAGTTCAGGTTTTCAGATAATGGTGTGTTGTATCAGCATGACAGGTTGTGTGTACCTCGAGATGGTGATATGAAAGAACAGATTGTTGAGAAAGCACATGCGTCGGTGTACACTATGTATTCAGGCAACACTAAGATGTATAGGAATCTCAAGAAGTTGTACTGGTGGTCAGGTATGAAAAAGGATGTAACTAAGTACGTGGCCAGATGTAGTGTGTGCCAGTAGGTTAAGGCTGAGCATTAGAAGCCCACATATACTTTGCAATCTTTTCCTATACTAGAATGGAAATGGGAACGTATCACAATGGATTTTTGTGGTAGGGCTACCCAGGACACCTAGAGGTTGTGACTCAATATGGTGATTGTGGATAGATTGACTAAGTCTGCTCACTTTCTTCATATCAAGTCAACCTCTGATGTTCCGAAGTTGGCTAAGATATTCATGGATGAGATAGTCAGGTTGTATGGTATCCCAGTTTCAATTATATCTCATAGAGATCCTAAGTTCACATCCAGGTTTTGGAATTAGTTGCATCGTGCTTTGGGCACAAAGTTAAGATTTAATAAAACTTCTTACCCGCAAACAGATAATCAGTTAGGGAGGACCATTCAAACTCATGAGGACATGCAGAGAGTAGTAGAAAGCTGCATAGGATAGACAGAAGAGTTATGTTGAGATGAGACGTTGACCTCTTAGAGTTTGAGGTTGGTGATGAAGTGTATTTGAAAGTTTCACCATGAAGAAGAGTGTTGAGGTTTGGTAAGAGAGGCAAACTGACTTCTAGGTTTATGGTCTCATATCCTATCATTGAGAGGATTGGACCTGTAGCCTATAGGTTGGATTTGCCATCCGAGTTGCCCAATTTACATGACGTGTTTCATGTATCGATGTTGAAGAAGTGTTACCTTGGTACAGAGAAGATAGTGGACTTATAACCTGCTCAGCTCAGACCAGATGTATCCTATGTTGAGGGATCAGTATAGATAGTTGATTGGAGAAATCAAAGAGCTCAAGAATCGAAATACCGTTAGAAAAGGTTTTGTGGAGAAACCACAACTTAGAAGAAACCACGTGGGAGTTTGAGTCAGTAATGCATAACAAGTTTCCTTTTCTCTTTTAGGAATTTCGGGACAAAATTCTTATAAGGGAGGGAGATTGTTATGACCCACGTCGAGGTTAACCAGTAAACACCTTAATTAATTAGTAAGCATCTTGATTAGTGCTAAGCACTCTGTTAAACATCATGGATAACCAAGATAAGCTATGTCGTGAATTAATAGTTGAGATGTAATCATCTGAGGTATCTTATGACAATTTCAATATTAATGTTGAGTTAAGTTAAATGCCAAGATGCAATTGGTGCTTTGACCAGTTGTGATAAGATACTAATTGAGATTTCTTGCTTTGAGGTCGTAGTGGATTCCGTGATCGATGTTTTGCAAAAGAAATCATCTGATTCGGATCTTCGAGGCAAAAATCACAGCCTTTTTGGTTTTCTTGGACCTAAGTTGCAAATTCTCCAAAACTTGCTTTATAATTTCGTTTTTCTTTGTTTTTACCCTCTCTCACTTATCCCTTCTCCTTCAGTCGGTCGATAGAACAGTAGCCAACAGTGCGGCGCTTAAGAGGGGGCGACCAACAGAGAAAAATAGGAGGCAAGCTAGGGTTTGTCCCTTGGCTCCCTTGGCCTCGACTCCACGGGCCAACTTCTTCTTCCTTCCTATCTTCTTCCTTCCTCCCCTTTTTCCTTTTCCCTGGAACCCCCCAACTGCTTGGGCAATCGTCTAGCAGTAGGTGCTGCATCGATCAAGCAGCAACGTCGGCCGGCCTAGCTGCAGCGGCCAGCGCCAAGAAGCAACGCCTAGGAGCCATCGACGACGCCCATCGACCTCGGATTGAGGTTCGAGCAAGGAACTGTGGTGCCCGACCAGTTTGAGTGTGGTGAGCAGTAGAAGCGCCCCAATTAGCTAGGGGCGACACCCTACTTTGCAACAGCCGTAACAGCGGCCAGGGGCTCTCTTGGGCATGTCCAAAGCCTCGAATCGACACCAGTGACTTCGGTTGGGAGCCTACTACTCGAATCTACAGCCATTAGTCATAGTTAGCACCTACCCCAACCACCTTAGCTACTTGGCTGACGGACAGTAGCAATAGTTGTTCTTGCACGATGCAGTAGCTAGGCCACTCAGTGGCGCCCAGCAACAGGGGATTTCCGTTTCTGCACAGGTTGCACGGCGTGCAAATCAGTTTGCACGGCGTGCAAATCAGTTTGCACGGCGTGCAAAGTTACATAAAATAGGACAGAAAGTCGGCCAGTTTGCACGGGGTGCAGACCAGTTGCACGGGGTGCAAAGTTGCAGAAAAATAGAACAGAAGTGTTTCTGCCCAGATTGCACGGGGTGCAAATCAGTTGCAGTGGGTGCAAAGTTGCAGAAAAGCAGAATTAGGCGTGTTTGTGGACGTTTTCGGTGTATACGAACACACCGAAGTGGGTGAGTAGTATTTCATTTATTTATCACCATCGAACTCGATTTCATTGTATATATTGCTTCGGTATAATTAGAGTAATCTTCTAAACAATATAAATGAGATTAAAGAAATGTGTTTCATTCTATAGAGCCTAAATTACTTAGTGTAACTGAAGAAAATAGCGAATGTTGTCTGTACTGATACTGCTGTGAATATGTTGAGCTCTAAATGAATGTCTGCTATTATGACAAGTTTATAATGATGTGGAGTTATGTATAAAGTTGAATGAGATAGAAGTGTTCTTAAATATACTCAGTGTGCAATTAAGATTGAGTTATGACAATTTATATTTACTGCTTTAATAATGGTAATAGACTTAGGTGCCCTAACACCGTAGAACCCCTTTGAGAGGTCTGCATCTTAGGGGTGAAACTCATGTCCAACATCAACCAGTTGAGTAATTCTGGTGGCACGAGGATTGATAGGCAGTGTTCAACAATAATCCGTGCGGTGTCACGGTGGCACTGGAGTAAATAGGGGTTATTCAACAATAATCCGTGTGTGTGTCACGGTGGTAACCCAGTGTAGACTCTCCGCCTGTGTGCTCAGGTTAGAGGAGGAGTCTAGAGCACTCGGAATTAGTGCAGTGAGGCCGGAGAGCCTGTGGGTCCTGTAGCAGAACAGGACTGGCAGTCAGACTTAGCATTTCCCGGGTGTGTCGCTAAGTCTTGTACGGTGGGATCGTAGTTCGCTACAGATCTTTGTATGCAGAGTACACTGCATATGATTAGGGCATAATAATAATATAAATATGTAATCATATCAGATCACAGTAAATTTAATATGTTAAGAGATTTGAATTTATGTGCCAATTCTCTATAATTGTTTATTTGTTTAAAATATCTGATGTTGCATAAAAATGAGATTGTTATCTGTAAATCTGCTATGTTATTAGAACTGCCCTACTTAGTACTACACTTATCTTTATTTCAATTTTATCTGATGAGTTGTTTAGTGATAGCTAAATGAAATGCTATTCACTGAGCGAGTAGGCTCATCCCTCTACTCAAACATTTTTAGGTCAACATCAGCAGCAGGAATCGGAAGAATCTTTTCATCCTAACGCTTAGTCTGTAGAAGGTATATGTAGTTAGTCTAGTTAGAGATCTCTTAGTTCTTTCCCCTCGGTCCTTGGGACATGGTGTGGGTGAGAGATAGTATGTATGACGAATGTGTAAAAGATGTAAATTAATTGTTATATTTTACTTTCTGTTAAACAATGTTACATGTTGTAAACTCTGTTTATGTTCTCTAGCCAGTTTAATTGAAATTCTTCCGCAATATTTTATTATGTTTTAGTTACAGCAATAATCCGGATATCATTATGAGGTTTTGAAAAGAAAAAGTTCTCAGTGATTTGTTTATGTAATAATCCCTCCGTCGCGCCCTAATCTCGTGATTAGTGGTTAGTGTGAGATCGGGGTGTGACACTTGGAGTTACTAGGTGTAGTGTTTGACGAGTCTCCATTTTCTCCATTTCTTTGTTTCCACATGACTTCAGTCAGTTGTGTAAGTTTCTGAACTAATTCCATCGCCCCAGGTGTTGGTTCTACTCGGTCACTTCCAACTTCTGACCCGATAACCATCTATACAAAAGAATAATTATGTTTTAGATATGGATTCACATATCCAACATAAAAGAGTATTTTTGAAACTACTTATGGTGGTGAAAAAAAAATAATAACAAAACAAGTACTAGTATTTATTTCTGTAATATGTGACTTATATATATATATATATATATATATATATTGAGGTCCTTAAAAATTCTACTATATGCTGATACCATAACTGTTCTAACTTATTGTCAAGACCTAATAGGTAAGGATATGAACAATATACATTTTAATTTGATAAGTTTTTAAAGTTTATATCTTGTGTAGAGTCCATTTTGTTGCTCTGATACCATTTAAATCTGTAACGTCCCAGAAACCAATGACATTGCATATCAACTTGGTTTCTAAGGGTTATAGAATTTGAGTATCAAGACCAGTTAAACATGCAACCCAAAAACAACTATATTGATAACATAGTCATTTACACAAGCATTTCTTGAAAGAAAATTTGTACATATGTTTACATGACCCTTAGGTCTAGCAAAACTACAAAACACAAAAACTAGATATAGTCTTGATAGTACTTCCAGGATCTTTCAAGGTAGTCTACTACAAGATACATACATACACCTGCATCCACATAATTAACCTATGGCAAGAATGATTTGCCATAGCCCAAATGGGAGAAAGAGAGTTAGACAATGATCCAAGTATGGCTAAATAAAAAAATATTGCAGCAAGACACTTTTAATATCTCACTAAGCTATATTCTTAATCATTTATTTGTAAGACAACTATATCACTAGAAAATAGACTTGATATCGAAAATATAATGAAACATAATCCATATATAGTGCTATTTGTGTATTTCTTTCATAATAAGTGGGAGACCTTATTCCATAAATGATTTTATCTACAACTCTCAGAGAAGGTGTCAATTCACCTTGGGAAACTGGCCTGCAACCACAAAAACTTGCTTAACCAAGACTTTAGTCCATTGGGGTCACCAAAACACCTGTAAGTACCCTGGCACACCCCCAGCCACTCATGCACACTGCATGCTCTATTCAATGAATAAGATTACCACATGCAGCCACCGGTCGCCTTTCCAACACCAGAAGAGGGTGCTCCTTGCATAAAATGCCACTTGAATAATCATTAGTTAGCATGCTTAATCTTTGCAGGAGATTATTCCCCATTACTAACTTGATCATGCCTGACTCTACATGACCAACCCAAGTGTGGGCCTGAGTATGGTAGAGAATTAAATTCATCCATACCTGACTCCAAAGGACTTAGATCCGAATCCCAAATGTATCAATCCCCGACCATGACATGCCGACTCTGTTACCAACACATCTCCCAATATGAGATTTTTAAACCAAAAGAACATTATCAAAGATGTATACTTCCATATGTTTTCTAGTCAAAGTTCAAAAAGGTTAAAAGGTAGCCACGAATAAATGAATCATTAGTTGAGTATTTCAATATAACACCTAAAATGTAAACTTGTAGGATTGTGGAATTCAATCAGACAAATCTATGGCCAGAAGTGTGCAAGAGGTTAGGGAGTCCTCCCGTGCGAACACGGAACCAATTAAATAACCTTTCCTCTTTACTAGCTACAGGCATCAGTGAAACAGGCTTCTAGTCACCATAGAAATGTCTGATGTAATTCCACTTTCCAACAATATTACATGACTCAAATAATGGGGAGAATTAATGGAAAGGAAAATAAAAGAGTATAGAACTATTATCCACAAAGTCATGCTTAATTATCATCTAAAATCATAACTCAATTTTGAAGGAGGATAGGAACTAATATTTGTATGATCTTAGGGTAATGAAAGGAATTCTATTCTAGCTTATAAATTAGTATATTATTTATCTATTCTTTACAAAGCATCTACCAAACCATGCATATTATGCTTTTTATTTATGTTGATATCATTAGTCATTATCGAAACCATACTAAAAATATTAAACCATGTTAAATCATACTTTTTATTAATGTTTATACCAGGGATTATGATAAGGTGATTATACTTAACTATACTAAACTATAATAAATTGTACTTTTCATAAGTGGTGATACAAGAGTTAAGTCAAGAAGTGAAGACTATATGAAATCATATAATAGATTAATTCACAAAGTGAAGATCATACAAAATCATACTTTTCCTTAATGATTATATAAGAAATTATTACAAGGAGTGAGGACCATACCTTCCCCTGAAGCGTGATGTTGAAATAGATTAAAGATAGGGAGAGAAGGTCAATTTCCAAGAGTATTTTGATAGAATTTCGGCTTGCAATGAATTTTTATCCAAAGAGAGATAGCGTAAGTTCAGGGGGAGAGAGAATTAGCATTTCAAAATGATATTTAGGAATCATATGTAGGGATCAAACCTCAGGAGGGGATAGATTATACTGCCAAAGTAACTCTCCTATTCAGCATCTTCTCCAAGCAGAATTTCTTTATAGTTGTAGAAGAGGGAAAGGTTTATGGTTTCTAAAGAGAGCAATAGGGTTACTTGTCTTTGAAGAATAGAAAGAAGCAAGGGGGACGTTTTCTTTCATGGAAGAACTTGAGCTTTGGAATAAGAATTAAGTTGAGTGGAGTTGGCTTCTTTTTATAGGGATGTGGGAGGGTAGCATGGTCCTAATTGCAAAATGTATATGGATGACACTTGAGTATATGTGTGTCATTAAAAGAGACATGATGTGTAGGTTTAGTGACACATGGGTGTGTATGTGTCTTCAAAAGAGAGAGAGTTCGTGGTTATATGACACAATGGTTGCATATGTGTCATTTGAAGATATCTGTCAAGGATTAGTTGACACATGGTGGGATATGTGTCAAACATTAAGATGTGCTAGGTGTTTGAAAGAGGAGAATGACACTAAGATTCTTTCTTTACCAAGTAGTGTGTTTTCTTAAGCTACCTACTTGCTACCCAGCTACATGCTTGCCTCTATAAGCAACTTACTTGCCACCCAGCTACCTGCTTGTGTGCTGACCCACCAATATATTTTTTTCCAAAATTTGGCAAAAGTACCGCAATTATATTTTCAATATATAAAAGCTTTTAAATTAATCAAAATGGATTATTTTAATATTAAAATTGATTTTACAAAAAAATCCTCAAAGAAGCTTGTTTTTATGAATAGCTCTAAATAAGGAGTTTTAACTTAATCAGGAGATTAGGATGTTACATGGAGTGTCTCTCACATTCACCCATTAGGATACATGATCGTCATGGAGGTAGCTAATCTCATGAGTCATGGACCTTGGGAAACTTAATTGTTACCTCTCGACCACATGGTCTTATGCATTCAGGGCACAATCAACTCCTAATCCCATCGATTCTATGTACCTTTAATACTCACTACTTGACCCTAGGATTGACTCTGGGATCTAACCTCCACAAGGTTCATTTATAGCACATTATTTTTGTATGTAATTCTTTAAATGAAATTCATCCATCTCTTATAATTCTGGTTATTCACTTTATGTCCCCTCATTGGACTCATGGCAACATTCCATGGAAACATTTCTTTTTCGAGCTCAGTCTCACACAGTCAACCACTTCCATAGTGACTTTTCCTCATGTTCCTCAGAGATGGCATACTTGGGTTCAAAGTATCATACTCAATATATGTGCTTTCATATTTTGGATCCTTAATTCTCCACACTTTAGGTGTCAGTTAAGGATACCTCAATCTTTAAATTGATTTACTCAACTTTCCTTTCTATGGAAGGTCCTAACCTAGGGTGCCTTATTTTCTCATAGGATAAAGTTAGGCTCTCTAGCGACAACCTGACCCTGATCTCTAAAGTTTTTCCTCCCCAACATGTCCTTCTCCCACTCTTGAGTTGACCCGAACCCAAGTTGGCATTATTGCCATGCAAGTTGAAGTAAGGGTTTCATATTATCATCTTTATGCATTGTATTTATTATAATAACTTCTCAACCCTTGCTTGCTCAATCTCTGGGATACCCTCTCATCGCGTTTGTTCATATAGTGGACTTGGGCCACCTTCCCCTCCTGGGGTTTGGTGCCTATGTTGGCCTTCCCCTCTAGGGGCTTGACCTTTCTTGAACTTCCCCTCCAGGGGCTTCGTACTATGTTGGCCTTCCTCTCTTCGGGCTTGACCTTCTATGATCTTCGCCTCCAGGGGCTTGATCGTTCATGCCTTTCCCCTCCAAGGGATTGATCTATTCTGACCTTCACCTCCAGGGGCTTGATTGTATTCATCTCAATTCCTTTATTTCCATAATCAAACTTCTAAATATTGCATGAGGGGTTCAAGTGATCTATTCAATGAATTTATTTCCATAATCAAATTTTAATGCCTTGAAACATGTGCCCAAAGTGAAAGCACAACCGGTCAAAATCTTGGGGTTGTACTTTAAATTTGTACATGACTCCAAAAGATAACCACAACAATATATGGGGTTCATTGTAGCAAATAGGATCAAATATATGGCCAAGGGTAGTAAGCCATTGGGACCCTAAGGTCTTATCCTATATAAGTTGAGAGGAAAATATATTTTGGTGTCTCAGAAGGAATAAGGTGTAAAGTAGATTAAATATAAAATTATAAACACATTCTAACACATTAAACAAAACAAAGGTATATATCACTTCTTGGGATATTAAGAACTTTGATCAGGGTTCGACTACCAAGCACACTCAGAAAACATGAAAAAATCAAAATGTTTGATACCCTTAGTATAGTCTATGTGTAGAATAATGATATTCTATTACCTCCCTCAATTGAGATCAAGTTAAATATAAGGTTAGGGGAACTCCTCTCTCTTGTGATGACTAACAAACAACCAAAAACATTAACCTTATGACCCTTTTCTTTAGTGATCCAACAAACTTGTGGTTTCACATTACTTATTACTCTATATATGACCAAACAACACTAACTCGTGATGGTTAGTCATCAAACATCAAAATATGGTATCTAAGCATACAAGCAATGCACTACAAACAAGAGTAAGGAGAAAAAATGTAAGGATATGTATATTGAATGGACCAAAGTTATTTACATGGTTGGGAGGGCATGGTGGCTACTCCAAAACCAATCTTGACATATTAGTAACTCACATTAATGTGAAATATCATGGATTTTTGACATGGAATGGACATTAAAACCAAAAAGAGAGGTAACATGGTGAAATAGGTTCAAGGAGGAAGAAAATGGTTGAGGAATGTGGTATATATTTTCAAAATCTATTTGTTGTTGGTGTATATCTACCTCTATTGGCATCAATGAAGGTAGGAGGAGTAGGATAGGTGTCATAAACAAGCATCCATCCCTTTTTTCTACCTTTAGAGGGAAGGTTAATGGGATGAAAATGTTGTAGATCTTGATAAGCACCTTCATAACCTTTTCTATCTCAATGATTGTCCTTGCATGATCTTCTATGGTAATGTATGATGAGTTTGATGGAGGTGGAAGTGGAACTTGGAGCCATAGATAGACTCATGCTCATCTCATCAGGGGTAAATGAGGGCCCTTCAATGCTTGGTTACAAGAGTGGTGGCCCTTTAGTGTAGGGAGCAAAAGATCCCCTCCAAGTGAGTCTGTGGGATCCTATTTATAGGAACCACTTGGTGGATTGAGGTTGATGTAAGTACTCTATATAGAGTACTTTTCTTATGCCTCAAGAAAAGGAGCACATGCCCCAAGGCATATGTGGTTCCATTTTGGTGGCTAAGTCATCGACCAACAATAGAAAACTCAAATGTTTAGATTCATCAGTTTAGATTTCCCTTGAGTGAGGAGGCTCATTAATGTAGACACATCATCAATTATTTCACATATTTAGTGTAGACTCCTTGTCAGCCAGTGCACCTTGATGGAGTAGACTCCTCACTGGTCAATTTACCTTGATGTTAAAGACACCAATGGCTATTTGGCTAATGAAGTTCTCAATCTATGGAGATCGTAGTCTTGCAAATGAAACAAGTAGTTTGACGATAACTTAGGAAAATCAGATTTTGGTCTATTGAAGTAACTATTAGATCCTAATGGGGATATGACCCAAGAACTATCAATCGACCAACATTTATGTACATTTTTTGTTAATCGGCCCCATAGAAATGAATCTGTAGGCTTATATAGTGATGGATAGTCCCTAAAATTGTGCTTTTCTATAAACATGGGTAATTGCATTTTAGGAGGAGTAATAAGAAATATGGTGCACAATTTACAAATATGGTGTAAAAATGGAAGGTAATCATACTGCAAACCTAGATTATATGGGAAAACAAGAGTAAAATAGGAAAAATACATACACAAAATTAGATGTTAATACTAGTAGGATCCTCAACTATAGGACCTATTAAATGCATTCCAATGTTGACTTCTATGCTCCTATGCTATATTTCAGAGGATGTACCTTTAAATCCCCTAAACACTTTTGAGCTTAATCACTTGCTAAATCATTTTATAGAATTGGGACACTTATAACAGAGGTAGTCCTATTTGCTACAGGTGAAGATATATGTCACTCTTCTAATCTCTCTCTTCCAAATATAATGCTTTGACATTTATCCTTGTCTAATGGAGGTGATGATAAAAGAGCATCAAGACCAAGGTAAGCGAAGTGAGCCCCTTATAACATTTTCAACTCCCTTTCTCTGAAAAGGGAAGCTTGCTAGACTTTCATTTGAAAATGGGGGTCATGTGGTCTAACTCTTAAAATAGTATATAAGGTGATACTCAAGGTCACAAATCATATAGGTTCACCTCTCTACATAATGGATCTACATCCCTTGAGAGATAGAACCACTATACATCTTTGACTTCACTTTTGGTTGTTTTGATACCTCTTCCTTACTTTTAGTACTTTAAAATCTTACTTATGGATATAATTTGAAGGTATGAAACATTTGATTTAAGTTTTTTATAGCTAAATTCACCCCCTTATTGATCTTGTATATCCAACAAGTGGTATCATAACAATGTCTTCTCCAAGAAACTACATCCATGCTTAAGATTGGATGGGAACAAACTTGTTATTGAAGGAGTTTCTACACCTGAAATTTGGTCCTTGAAGGATCCAACTATAACTGTTGGAAAAGGAGCATGAAATTTTACATACAATTCTTAAGATTTTATATGTGGAAGATGTATCTCTCCCTAACACCCCACTTGTAGAAGATATGGCCACATGTTGATCAATCCATGAAGAATGTGCAACAAAATTATAAAGCTATTAGAAACATCTATGACACTCTCTCTCCCTCCAAATTCAAACACATATATTATTGTGAGAAAGATGGACGAAGATCTTAGTGATTCATTAAGGAATAGAGCAAATAAAAGATCCAATGATCAATATGGTCACTCATCAATTTGAGCTCTACAAAATGAAAAAGACAGAGACCACATCAACGATGTAATCAATACTCTAAACTCTCATAAATGTTCTAGTGTCTTGGAAGGAAAATAGAATCCAAATAAGTATGTGTTACAATGCTCTACTCTCTTCCTTGTTGTTGTGAAAAGAAGGTTACAACCATATAGAAGTTGTTAAACCTCTTCAATCTTATGGTGGAATATGTCATTGGCAACCTTCAAACCTATGAAGTGAGGCAAATTACAAGTGAGGAAAAGGAAGAGGTTGAACTCTACAAGAAGCATTTGCCCTTTAGATATCAAGAGTATTCATCAAAAGAAGACTCCCAATTGAGGAAGGACAAATATGAACAAAGGATAAACACAAGCCAAACCCCTCCACCTACTGGTTCTATGACTATGGTCCAAAGGGGCATTTCAAGAATGAATGTCTAAAGATGAAGATCATAATCACCACCACAAATGTCTCAAGGAAAATGAGGATAGATACAAGAGAAATGACAATACCACAATGATGGCAATCACAAGAGAAGGGATGAGAAAGAAAAGAAGGGAAAGGAGGTTGTTCAACATGATTCTTAAGACTCTTCTTCTCAACCTCCTAGTATTTTAAGCTCAAGTGAGGAATATGATTACAATTTATCCCTCATGGTTATAACAAGTGATGAGATAAGTGAGGTAAATATTCATGAATTCTCTCAAGAAGCTTTAATTGATGTTATTCATTCTACTCATGCTTGTCTAGATACATGCAAGTCTCAGAAAAAGGAACTTATGAAAATTATCAATGGCATGTATGAGAATATAGAGGAGCTTGAACTTGATAAAGTTAAATTGTATTCTAGTTTGATGAACTTAGGGAACTCAAAATAGATTTCGAGTTGAATACAATAGTTTTGACATAGAGAACAACAACTAACTTAAACATGATAATGGTTATAAGGATAAAAATAGACTCTATCTTGATGATTTAACACTATTAGAACTAAAAAGGCTAGGTTTCTTACTAAGGTTAATGTTCTAGAGTGAAAACCTACTTTTCTTATTCAACAACTTTCTACTATTACTCTTCATAAGTATTCCAATTTGACTAAATCCCTATGTCTATAGGTTGACCTTTTTCATGCTAGATATCATAGTAATGATTTGTCTATTATCATTACTATTTCTACTCAAGGTAAGAAGATCCTAAAAGTACCCCAGCGATGCGGCTCAGAATTCCCCAATGAAGAGATCCAAGTTTGACACTGGTAGTTTCCCTTGGGGTGAAACAAGGCCCCACAATATTTGAGCATGCCACAGTTCCCCCAATGCAGTTCTTGAATTTACCATTGTCTAGGTTGGGTCCAATAGTGGCCTTGCCAGGGAGGGGTTCCTCGTCATTAAAAAAATAAGACCCTAAATGAAATCATTGATCATTTTAACCAACAAATTAATAAAATGATATTCGATATGAGTATAGTCAAAGGAACCAAAAAGGAAAATGATCTCATATTTCCATAGAGAATCTTAATTTCCAATGCTAAAATGGATTGAAACTTGTGTAAGGAAGCTAATAAATATTGTTCTTCTAGTTTTTTCAAAAAGAAGGGAGTAAAAAAAATTGTATTGTTTGGTTCCCAAGCTAACGGGACCCAATGTTTTAAATAGGAACTAGTCTTTCTTATTTTTTAGAAAAAAGATATACGGGTTGTAGATAATGGATGCCTAAAGCACATGAAAAGATTCAAAGCCAATGGACCCTATAACCCTCTTTTCTACATATTGGTTTCTATAAGAATCGTGTCATGACATATAAGTCAAATGAGGAGTTGTGTTTTTGGTGGATATGTGACTTTTCATATACATATATGGTTGGGAAAATGTGTCCTTGGTACATGTAGAAAAGGTATACTTGTTTTGGGGAGTACATGGTGCCCTATTTTCATGTGATGTAATTTTAAATTTGTTTCAAGGTGATGTAGGACATCTGAGTGTTTGTCATGGAACTGTTCTTACCCCAATCCCTATCCTACTACCCAGATAGTAGTAAGAGGATTGAAGCGCCCATCCCTGAGTGGCCCGATAGGATCTATCACACTGGCATATATAATAAGAAATAATAACTCAAAAAAATTGGATATTTAAAGAACAACTAATCCAATATGGAGATTTTTCCAATTTATCCTTGTCATCAGAGAATGTAGAGTGCCGAAGCGATCTTATTCAGTATTCCATTTGTATTGCCTAAAATCAAGAAAATCGAGACCCAATCATGCAATTGCATGGTACGCTATCAAAATCAAGAAAAGTGATTTATAAAAAAATACTATAAACTTAGCAGGACTTATATTCAAAAGAATAACAAGCAAATTGCAAAACCAACATTTATTCAACAAGTTTTTCAAGAAATTCAACTTTTATTACGAGTTCCCATTATGTTTTAATTCTAGAAGCATGCTTATATATATTTAGTGTGACTCTATTACCCCAACATGATGGAGAAGGTCACTAGGCTCCTTCTCACCATAGGAACATAGGAAGCCAATGTACAAGTCCCACCTCCAAATGAGGGGGTTGTTGTACTCAATATCAACATTATCAACATTATCAATATCATCATCATTATCAATATACGGGAAGTCATAATGGGAATGCAATTTATGTTTTCATGTTTTTCAAAATATAGTATAGGAAAACATAAGACGAATCATAGGGAACAATAGCTCATCCAAATAAATAGGCAAGTATATAGTCAAGACATAGATAAAAGTAACTTCAATACAATCAAGGAGGAGTTATATAATAGTGTACCTTTCACTGAGGATTTCGAGTATAATCAATAAATAATAGGTAGAACCTTTGAGTCAGATCCTAAATCATCAAGATAGGATTAAGGGTTAAGATCATGACGTTCTGAATGTCATGTTTCAATATTAGAGATTAGGGTTACACTTTCCTATGTCAACCTTAGGGTTGGGTCATTCACTTATAATCAATATTTCAATATGTCCAACATTATTTCAAGTGTGCAATATATTTGAGTTTGAAAGACTTACCTAGGTTTTCTAGGATCATATGTGTTAACCCTAACTTTATGATTATTATACATGTCATCATCACATTTCTAGATCATCATCATGATAACTAACATCATTTGTATTCAAGATTAGATTGATGGGTCAACATATATCAAGGGTTTTGTAAGATTTGAGATCCATATCAAGATTACTCATTATTCATAAAGATGATAATCAATATTGAATCAAGTAATTCGATCTAGATCACTAATGATTCATTTTGAAAAGTCAACCAGATTGGATCTACATTTCAGGATAATCATTACAGTCAAATATTAGGTTTTTCAAGAATCATCATTATTGAGCCATTTAATAAACGAAATAAGAAAGAGATCACATATAGGGATATCAGTGAGAATCGTTTGGAATCAGGTTTGAAAAGTATTTTTAAATGATCCATTGGATTTTTCTGATCAAAATTGACTATTTACTCGAATTATTTGAAGCTATTATGCATTTATTATGATTAAAATGAGATCTGGATATTTTTCTGAATATTTGTCAAACACAGAGACAATTACCATATTGGCGAAAAAAGGGCTTTTGGATGGCCTAAATTGTTCCACATAGGCACAAGAAAATCGTTGGTTCAAGGGGCTAGTGAACTTGGTTCAGATCTTCAATTTGGCCAGTTCACTCTCCTTGATTAGCTGGTTCGGGCTGGTTTGTTGGACCAGGTCCTTTCTCATCTGGACCAGTGGTTTGGGATTCCTATCTCCCATCTGCGAAGAGCCTCCCACAAGTCACGATGGTAGGGCAGAGGGCTCACTGGAGTGGAGGTGGTTCAGGAGCAGGAGGGGAGGACGGAGGAAGCTAGAGTGCCGACCAAGTTCGGCTTGGCCTCGCAAACTCAAAGGGAGCCGAGGACATGAGTGAGGAGGAGAGGAACGAGAATGCCCAAAGGGAAATGTATGGCAGCACTGATCTGGATAGCAAGAAGGTCAGGGAGGGTAAACAGAGGGTGTCGAGGCCAAGTTAGTGTGCGAGGTCGAGCTCTGGGAAAGATGTGCATGTTGTGGACCTTGGGGGGGATCCTTTTATAGCATCAGACTAGGGTTAGGACTTGCTCCATCTTTGGTGGCAGCCATGGCCACAAGAGTGAGAGGGAGAGGCAATGAACTCATTTTGGTGTCTGTATAGAGTACGAATGTTGGTCAAAATAGGATTCAATCAGTTTGAATTCGTGAGACGAGCATTCCCTCTCGATTGGAATTTCAAATTGGGTAGTATAAGGGTTGATTGCCGCTTTCGATCATCATTACTCCTCCCCGCTGATTGCGGGAGGTAGAACATGAGTATGTAGCCACTGGATGGGGCTGGGATCCATGAGAGGCAGATCCAAGGGTTGGGATCACCCCTGGATCCTTGCCTTGGATCACTGACATGGAAAAAGGTCAATTAAAAGACAAAACTAATGGTTTTCAACACATTAACTTCAATAATCCATAGAAAATCGTAGGAATGTCCAATTGTTCTCAAATTTGGATCACAACTTCACAAAAATGTGAGAATATATATAAAATGTTTGAAGATAATATGATGGAGTTTGATGGATCAATTTTTCTTCTTTGGACAAGGTGATGATTTAATCAAATTTAAGGTGTTATAATGTGTATAAAATCCACATTGCTCACCATATTTCAAATTTGAGTACCACTATTGATTATGAAACCAAGAAAACTAATTTGGGACAATGAGTGAGTTTAATGAGGGAAAAAATAGTAATTACATCATTATAATGCGAAAATCCACTTTGTCACATCCTTCCCTCCTTAAAAAGGAATTGTGTCCCCAAAATTCAAAAAACGTCCTCAAAATTTTGGACTTCCTAAATCCAGATCATTTCCTCAAGTATTAGACTATTATCAACTATATAATCAAAATTATATCCTCAAAGTTCAAATAGTCCAATAATCATAATTTGGATTCCATGTCCCAGATCATAACCAACTCTGTACCAACATCATTTCATCATCGAGCAATTGAGTATCAAGGTCCTTGCATATATTGTTCATAGTTATCATATGAGTCACAAATATGGAAAGAATCCTATTGGTCACAAATTTGGAGAGATCATATTTTAGGTCAATCAAATAGAGTCCTTGAATCAAGTACACAAGGTGACTTTCAATCCCAATAACTCAGGGTCTTTGACTCTACATTGGCCTAGGTGGGGTTATACATCCATGATTTAAGATTTCATATTTCAACATTTTGTGACAACATCATATATTCAATATCATTATTTTGAGCTCAAAGTCAATGAGAAGGTCCCACCCTAGTCCTAATGAGAGATAAACCCTAAGTCATAAATTGAGAGAGTCAATATAGTTGTCATTTCAAAAATTTCAAGATTTGGGATTTTGAAGTCATTAATTGTATATCTAGGGTGATCTCATGATCCAAAAAAAATGTGAACATAGGATTTCTACCATTATTGATATTGATAATCATAAGTCATAAATCTATAATAAATATCAAAAGTTAAGATTTTAGACACCAAAAGTTATAGATCCAAAATTTGATCATATGTATAAATATTCCAAAGCTCGGGTTAATATTCCTAATTGGACCTTAGGGGAGATCACTCATCTATATTCAATTTCTAGCAATATTATTAAAGCCATATTAGATCAACATGTCAAAATTTCATTATCATGGTTTCCAAGGTTGATAAATGATCTAGACCTAGGTTTATCGAGGAAGTCAACCTCAACTATAGTCAATATTTCCATATATCAAGGTCATTATCAAATTAATATTCAAGATCGAGTATCAACCATGGGTTTAACCTATTAGGCTTAGGTCAACCAATCCAAATAGGGTGAAAGAGAATACCTTTCCAAACTCTAAATAATCAATAGGATGAAAACTTAGAGGTAGTCAAAAATAGAGATGTGTCCTAGGTTAGGGGAGTCATGAGTCAACTACCACCCTAATCTAGCACATTACCAACATTAGTCATTATCGAATCGAGTTTATTCAAATAGGGAGAGTATCAATGATCAAAGTGTATTTTATAAGGTCATAACATCAAAATTCAAGATCATAATAGGGCAATAATGTCAACATTTTACAAAGTCAAGTTAATATTTGCATTCCTTTCCTTTAATGATCAAGGTAATGATATAATTTGGAAATTGAGGATTTGAATTTGGCATTCAAGGAATAATAGTACAAAATATAGGCCCATAATCATCATAGAAGAATTGAGATTGCAAAAGGCATCAATAGTTAAAATGAAAACTATTTTTTTTCATCATATTCTTACATCATGATTTTGTGACTCTTAGACTTAGTAATTTGATAGCATGGTCAAGGTGTGTATGAAATAGGATACAAGTTTTCTAAACTATGTTTGAGGTTTAATCAATAATAGGGCAACATGGGCTTAATCAAATAGGGACCTTATCCACAATAAGGTATAAGGTATACGTCATCCTTATTTCACCATATCATAACCTCAAACATAGTCAAAATTGAGTGTTCTTGATATTAGGGGCCATACATGAGTATTTGATTTCAAGCTTAATTTATCAAAATCAAGTTTTCACATTAAGGTCAGATCATTGTATCATTTTCTTAATCAACTTTCATAATTTAGCAATATTCATTATTCCCATGCATAAGCTACCCATAATTGAGACATCATGTGGTAAAATTCACAAGAAAAGACCACATGAGGAGATGAGAAGACTACCTAATCTTCATCTACATTGGTGGATTAGGATAGTCCCTATAGAAGAGATAAGATGCCAGAAGACTCTCTAGGGTTTTATAAGAGAACCTTTGGGTCCAGTTTTGGATCAATTAATGCCAGGTAGAGCGGGGGATCTCAGCCACCGTGAAGACGGATAGGAGAAATTATGCCAGGAACCCGAGCCTAGACACCTCAATTTTCACCATTATGGACTTTAGGGTTTCTTGGGTGTAAGAGACTTGAGAAAACATTTACTTAAAGTATATGAAAGTGTGTAAGCTCTGATACCAACTGTCACAGAACTGTTCTTACCCCAATCCCAATCCTACTACCTAGACAGTAGTAAGAGGATTCAAGTGACCGTCCTTGAGTGGCCCAATACGATCTATCACACTGGCATATACAATAAGAAATAGTAACTCAAAAAACTGGATATTTAAAGAACAACTAACCCAATATGGAGATTTTTCCAATTTATCCTTGTCATCATTGTATGTAGAGTGTGGAAGCGATCTTATTCAGTGTTCCATTTGTATTGCCTAAAATCAAGAAAATTGAGACACAATCATGCAATTGCACAATATTCTATCAAAATCAAGCAAAGCGATTTATAACAAAATATTATATACTTGGAAGGACAAATATTCAAAATAATAACAAGAAATTTGCAAAACCAACATTTATTCAACAAGTCTTTCAAGCAATTTAACTTTTATTACGAGTTCCCATTATGCTGTAATTCTAGAAGCATGCTTATATATATATTGTGTGACTCTATTACCCCAACGCAATGGAGAAGGTCACTAGGCTCGTTCTCACCATAGGAACATAGGAAGCCAATGTACAAGTCCCACCTCCAAATGAGGGGGTTGTTGTACTCAATATCAACATTATCAATATTATCAATATCATCATCATTATTAATATACGGGCAATCATAATGGGCATGCAATTTATGATTTCATGTTCTTCAAAATATAGTATAGAAAAATAGAAGACTAATCATAGGGAATAGTAGCTCATCCAAATAAATAGCCAAGTATACAGTCAAGAGATAGATAAAAGTATCTTCAATACAACCAAGGAGGAGTTATATAATAGCGTACCTTTCACTGAGGATTTCAAGTATAATCAACAAATAATAGGTAGACCCTTCAAGTCAGATCCTAAATCATCAAGATAGGATCAAGGGTTAAGATCATGATGTTCTGAATGTCATGTGTCAATATTCGAGATTAGGGTTACACTTTCCTATGTCAACCTTAGGGTTGGGTCATTCACTTATAATCAATATTTCAATATGTCTAACATTATTTCAAGTGTACAATATATTCGAGTGTGAATGACTTACCTAGGTTTTCTAGGATCATGTGTTAACCCTAACTTTATGATTATTATACATGTCATCATCACATTTCTAGATCATCATCATGATAACTAACATCATTTGTATTCAAGATTAGATTAATGGGTCAAAATATATCAAGGGTTTTGTAAGATTTGAGATCCATATCAAGATTACTCATTATTCATAAAGATGATAATCAAGATTGAATCACGTAATTAGATCTAGATCACTAATGATTCATTTTCAAAAGTCAACTAGATTGGATCTACATTTCAGGATAATCATTAGAGTCAGATGTTAGGTTTTTCATGAATCATCACTATTGAGCCATTTAATAAATGAAATACGAAAGAGATCACATATAGGGATATCAATGAGAATCATTTGGAATCAGGTTTCAAAAGTATTTTTAAATGATCCACTGAATTTTTCTGATCAAAATTGACTATTTACTAGAATTATTTGAAGATATTATGCATTTATTATGATTAAAATGAGATCTGAATATTTTTATGAATATTTGTCAAACATAGAGACAATTACCTTATTGGTAAAAAAAGAGGGCCGTTGGATCTACAAATGGATGGCCTGGATTGTTCCATATAGGAACAAGCAAATTGCTGGTTCAAGGGGCTAGTGAACTCGATTCAAAATCTTCAATTTGGCCGGTTCACTCTCCTTGATTAGTTGGTTCAGGCTGGTTTGTTGGACCGAGTCCTGTCTCATCTGGACCAACAGTTTGAGATTCTTGTCTCCCATCCACGCAGAGCCTCTCGCAAGTCATGATGGCAAGGAAGAGGGCTCTATGGAGTGGAGGTGGTCTAGGAGAAGGAGGGGAGGATGGAGGAAGCGAGAGTGTCGACTGAGTTCGGCTTAGCCTCGCGAACTCAAAGGGAGCCGAGGACATGAGCGAGGCTAGGAACAAGAACGCCCTAAGGGCCATGTGCAGCAGTGCTGATCTGGATAGAAGGAAGGTCAGGGAGGGAAAATAGAGGGTGTTGAGGCCAAGTTAGTGTGCGAGGTCAAGCTCTGGGCAAGATGTGCATGTCGTGGACCTTGGGGGGTCCTTTTTATAGGCTAAGGACTAGGTTTAGGGCTAGGGGACTTGGGTCGAAGGCGATGGTGGTCGAAATGAGACAAGAGAGTGAGTAACTCATTTCAGCGACCCAATGGCATACAAAAGGGGGTCAAACTAGGGTTCGGTGAGTTTGAATTTGCGAGGGATAGATTTTGGCTCGCTTCATTTTCCAAAAAGTGACAAAGTGGATTTTAACATTATAATTATGTAATTACTATTTTTGCCCTCATTAAACTCACTCATTGTCCCAAATTAGTTTTCTTGGTTTCAAAATCAATAGTGGTACTCAAATTTGAAATATGGTGAGCAATGTGGATTTTATACACATTAAAACACCTTAAATTTGATTAAATCATCACCTTGTCCAAAGAAGAAAAATTGATCCATCAAACTCCATCATATTATCTTCAAACATTTTATATATAGTCTGCACATTATTGTGAAGTTGTGGTCCAAATTTGAGAACAATTTGACATTCCTACTATTTTTGATGGATTATTGAAGTTAATGTGTTGAAAACCATTAGTTTTGTCTTTTAATTGACCTTTTTCCATGTCAGCGATCCAAGGCAAGGATCCGGGGGAGATCCCAGCCCTTGGATCTACCTCTCATGGATCCCAGCCTGATCTAGTGGCTACATACTCGTCTTCTACCTCTTACAATCAGCGGGGAGGAGTAATGACGATTGAAAGCGGCAATCAGCCCTTATACTACCCGATTTGAAATTTCAATCGATAGGGAATGCTCATCTCGCAAATTCAAACTTATTGAATCCTATTTTGACCACCATTTTTACTCTATACAGCCACCAAAATGAGTTCATTGCCTCTTCCTCTCACTCTGGCAGACATGGCTGCCACTAAAGATGGAGCATGTCCTAACCCTAGTATGATGCTATAAAAAGACCCCCCCAAGGTCCACAACATGCACATCTTGCCCAGAGCTCGACCTCACACACTAACTTGGCCTCAACACCCTCTATTTTCCCTCCCTAACCTTCCTACTATCCATATCATCACTGCCGCACATGGCCCTTTGGGCGTTCTCATTGCTCGCCTCCTCACTCATGTCCTCAGCTCCCTTTGAGTTCATGAGGCCAAGCCAAACTCAAAGGGAGCCGAGGACATGAGCGAGGAGGCGAGGAATGAGAATGCCCAAAGGACCATGTGCAGTGGTGCTGATATGGATAGCAGGAAGGTCGGGGAGGGAAAATAGAGGGTGTTGAGTCCAAGTTAGTGTGTGAGGTCGAGCTCTGGTCAAGATGTGCATGTCGTGGACCTTGGGGGGGTCTTTTTATAGCATCATAATAGGGTTAGGACTTGCTCCATCTTTGGTGGCAGTCATGGCCGCCGGAGTGAGAGGGAGAGGTAATGAACTTATTTTTGTGGCTGGACGGAGTACGAACAGTGGTCAAAATCGGATTTAATCAGTTTGAATTTGCTAGACGAGCGTTCCCTCTCGATAAGAATTTCAAATCGAGTTGTATAATGGCTGATTTCCGCTTTTGATCATCATTACTCCTCCCTACTGATTGTGGGTGGTAGAAGATGAGTCTATAGCCACTAGATCAGGCTAGGATCCATGAGAGGCAGATCCAAGGGCTGGGATCGCCCCCGGATCCTTGCCTTGGATCGCTGACATGGAAAAAGGTCAATTAAAAGACAAAACTAATGGTTTTCAACACATTAACTTCAATAATCCATAGAAAATCGTAGGAATGTCTAATTGTTCTCAAATTTGGACCACAACTTCAAAAACATGTGGAGAATATATATGAAAAGTTTGAAGATAATATGATGGAGTTATATGGATCAATTTTTCTTCTTTGGACAAGGTGATGATTTAATCAAATTTAAGGTTTTATAATGTGTATAAAATCCACATTGCTCACCATATTTCAAATTTGAGTACCACTATTGTTTATGAAACCATGGAAACTTATTTGGGACAATGAGTGAGTTTAATGAGGGAAAAAATAGTAATTACATCATTATAATGCGAAAATCCACTTTGTCACAATGTTTCTCCTACTGGAAGTAAGAATTGAGAGTTCTTTTAGTAGGTTTGTGTGGTTACTTCCTAACAGGTATATCTCTTTTCCTGTGGTCAAGTGAAATAATTTATTTGGAATACTGATTTTGTCCTCAACATTTTTTTTTAAAACATATTGAGGCTGAAATGTTTGATATTGAGCCCATGGAACCAAGTGTCTATTCAGAAGTTGATGTTGTTTGTGTAGTGAGGTAAGGTGTTGATACCATGTTTTATGATGATTATAATTGATGTGTATTTAAAGAGGGAAGGAACCTTATAGTTTTATCATATGTCATGATTCATACTAAAGATAATATTTTTTTATCACATGATCTTTCCAAATGCAATGTCTCTCAGATCATAAAGTCACACTAATTTTATAGATCAGACATAAGGAGTGAGTTTTGATATTGATGATGCCAAACCATGTAGACTTTTGGGGAGCCAATGTTGTCCAATTGAGCCATACATATATTGTGGCTCATATGTTTCCAAAGGAAGTCACGTCTCAAAAATCAATTGCCTGTAGAGTGTTAGAAATGTGAGGTATACAATTGATAGAGAAGGTGGTGAGAGATGTGAGTGAGTTGTTAAGAAGAGTTAGTCACCCTACAAGCTTCAGAAAAGTTGTTTTCCACGAGTAAAGGCGTTTGTTGAGTCTGAAGATGATAGGATTCTAGGTAGTTTTTGGCTGGCTGTATGGGAGAACTAGTAGTCTGAGATAACTAAATCATAATGTGTCAATCTTAAAATTAAAAAGTGTTTCATATTTTGTAAGTACCATGTGTAAACATGTGTGCCAATAATAGAAGATTTATGGAGATTAATTTTTAGGTCTGAGATAAACAGACCAAGTATGTTGATAGTATTTATAACATTGTAATTAATAGGTGACATGAATATGATAGTATCATTGGCATATTGAACAATGTTCTCTTTACATATGGTGGAAATCGCAATGAGCCTGTGTTGTGCCCTTATTTTGATCATCCTAGTGAGGACATATGTGTCCAGAATGAAGTAATATCTTGATCGAGGATCACCTTGTCTCAGTCCATTTGTTCTTTTGAAATATCCAATTAGGTGCACCATTAATTATGGTTGAAGTGACAGGTGCTGATACAAGATGTGATCCAATGTATGCATATAGCTAGGAAATCATATCCTCATGTGTAGTTGGTGAGACAGCTCCAACTTTTGTTATCATAGGTTTTTTTAGTATCAAATTTGATAGCCAATACATGGGTGTTTCTAGATTCAAAACCTTGTATGGTTTTTCTAATTATAATATATGCATCTTGAATGTTATACTTCTGTAAGAAGAAACATTGGTGTTGTCCAATGATATCGTATAAGTTGAATTTTCATCGTAGCACCGAGGGTTTTTTCCATCATTATATATGACACATGGATGAGGTTTATGGTTCTAAATTGGTGTATAATGTTAGGGTTTCTGAATTTCTTAGACTAATAGGTCTGAGATGTATTTATAAACCATAATGAAGAGCAATGCTTTTGTTCATCTCCCTTAAGGGAAGGAAAATGTCATGGAACTATTTGTTACCCTCCTCCTACCCCCACTGACTACCTAGTCAGTGGTGGTAGGGATTGGGCACCCGTCCATAGAATGACACTTAGTTTCACACAAGAAATATATATGAAAAGGAAGTAACAAACTAAAGAGATGACAAGATACGAAACATGGAGATAAGAGATATGTACCTATTTCTATATTCAAGTATACCCATTTCTATTGCATGTCAGAGCTTAGAGTCATGAGTGCTGCAAATCTTTATTTGGCAACTACAAATTTGATAAACAAAATATATCAATGCGAGTGCATTGAGTACGGTATGAAAAAAATGTAACCATAGTTTAAGAGTACTATAAAAGTTGCTTGGCAGGAAACATCATAAAGAACAAGAAGTAGAAACAAGGTGAGAACACTTAACAATATTCTTTTATAGAAAACATGTTTTAGGTTTCTTTATCCATTATATCATCATAGGCCTTTGACCACTTCTCAAGGAAGGGTTCGGGAGGGGAATTTATGCTCCCTATTTCTACATGAGGGCCCTCAAGACCAAACTCAATGTGCTAACCCTATTTCATTCGTGCCTTGTGCCCTTACCCCAATAATTTAGGTAGGTACACAAGGTTATATAATGTATTTGTATATGTTATTTTCAAGGTTTATAAACATACTATAGTCAATATGAAAGTAGTTTTCATAGGGAACAATAGCACAAACAAATAATCTAGCTAAGAATTCATACAAGCATACATACAAACAAACTAATATCATAGTAGGGTCAACAAAATAAGCGTACCTTGTGAGTAGTGAGCAAGTTATGATCCATGAGTAAGATTGCTAGAGAGGACCCAAGACAAGGTGGAACTAAGATGTAAAAATACATAATTATGGATCTTAGATCAATAGGGAATTGATAATCTAAACATCATATAAGTCATGGGGATATTTCCCTAGATTTAGGTTTCACTTAGTTCAAACCTAGTTTCCAAAGTCCCAAACATGCATGTATTATATAACATAGTCCAAGTATCATGATAAAACCATAGGTCTAGATGAAATCATTTACATGATGAGTGATGCAAAAGTATGATTTTATAATTGAGGAAGCATGAGATTAGGTTATCATCATCGTTTAAACATGCAAGATTCTAACTAGTCATACTAGGTCAATTCATGCAATATTGCACATTCCAAAGTTATCGAAGAACTAAGTAGATCAAGTTAGGATTATGGAGTAACATCATGATAATTCTATGGATTTGAAGTATTAAGATACATGTGTAACATTAGAGCATGGTCTTAGGATGGTTACATCTCAAACAAGTAGCATATGCATTTAGATCACACTAGGTGCTATATATAGTCAAGAGAGTAC
This sequence comes from Alisma plantago-aquatica, assembly GCA_963693085.1. NCBI lineage: Eukaryota > Viridiplantae > Streptophyta > Magnoliopsida > Alismatales > Alismataceae > Alisma > Alisma plantago-aquatica. The sequence continues at coordinate 1,829,607,234 of OY856409.1, forward strand.
ATGAGTGTGCCACATGTCATTTAGTGAAACAAGTCATTTTAGGTCTGATTAAGAAGTGAACATAGATATTTGAATAATAAGGATTCACTTTAGCACAATAATAAGGATCCAAATTATGTAAGTACATGATCATCACATTTAGGGCATATTAGTGTATAAAGGTGAGTCCTTTTTAGGTCACTAGAGATACTTAAGGCAAGGAGGCATAAAATATTAGTAAAACATAGCACAAAAGATAATAAGGTCTACTAATTTTGAGATTATAAGGTTAGATGACTAACAATCTAAGCTAAAGTTTAGGACTTGGTCAAGTTTTAGCATTCAAGCACGTAAATGATTCTCTTTTAGGTAAAGTATTAGCATGAAAGGTCAAAAGATTCTTGTGGTGCAAAAAGATGGTCCAAGTCAACATCATAGTAACAAGTAAGATAAGATTGCTGATTTAGAAAATTAGGGTAGCTAGGGATCATAAATGATAAGAAAATTACATGGTTGAAGTTGTTTACAAATCAAAACATTACAAAGGAATTATCTTGACTTATAACAGGGGTGAAACATGCACAACTAGTAGAAAGTAACGATATCATAAAAAAGGTGATGATTTTTTGATAAAAATGGTATGTAATTTCATTAGATTTGGATACAAGACCAAAGAGATACAAAGTTTTGAGTTTAGCATCAATAAAAAGGATTTTAGGAGAGGTTTAACCTTAATTGACCTGAGATTGGGCTAAAGGTCGTGGCACTCACTAGGATTGTGGTGAGGCCCCATGACCCACCTAGATGAGATTCAACCCCATCCTGCTACAGTCTTTCCCACACTGGTGAATGCCCACATCAACTGGTAGAGGGTGGCTACAACTTGCAACCCTGGCCCCTACCACGTGCGACCTATGCACGAAAGCCTCGATCTAGGACGATGTAGCTCGCCAGTGTAGGTGGAAATTCATGAAAGGAAGACACCAGAGACCCTAATAAGCAGCCAGATGGTTCCGTCATGGTCATGCAAGGCTTCTAGTGGCCCGAACTTTAACCAAGAGGGGCAGATGTAAGGAACACCAAATCTTCTCTGCGGTAATGCCTACAGGAGCAAGGAGGAGAAGTCAAACAAAGAGGGGGTTCAGGGTTCATGGAAGGTGAAGAAAAGAGGGGGAAAGAGAAAGGGAATAAACTTTATAGGCAGAGGGAGGACCAATTTTTACATCAAGAGGAGGGAAAAGAGGCTCTAAAATGGAGTAGGTGGGATGCCTTAGCGCCATTGGCATCCACACTATATGGGGGATGAAAATTATCCTTAAGCCATTGGATCAAGATGCAATCCTAGCTACAAGAATCCAAGGGTCCAAAAGAAAACACATACAAATAGAGGCCAATGATTGGTTTAGAAAGGCACCCAAAGATCATCAAAGGAAAGGAAGGGGGTTTGAGTAGGCTGCATGCCCACTCATGGGCCCAATACGGCTGACACATGAATCAAAATAAAGGAGATACAAATGGTGTTGAAATTAGGTTTTAGAAAGTCTAGACTTCAATTGGGTGTATCTCCCTCATTCGACCTTAGAATCAAGTAAAACTTGGTGCATTGGAAACAAGAGATAGATCTCTACGACATGATCATAAGAACATGTCATAAAATTTCACAAGGATACGATCAAAATTCAAGGGAATGGTGATGATGTATGATATGATTGAAAACTACATTACGGTCAAATTGAGTGTCACTAAGGTATAAATTGCACTCAATAGCCATCAAATATTCCTGGAATCATATTCAATTATAAAATTGAAGGTAACACAAGAACTTTGAGCAAGAGGGTTTATAATTATATATTGGAGAGGAGATAAAATCTAGTCTATCACATCCTCCCTCTTTAAAAGAAATTTTCCCCAAAATTAAACCAATCCATTGATGAAGATTGAGACTTCATAATTATTTCATAATTATCTTGGTATTCCAAACGAGTAGTATTATCACCATATCAAAATTAGAAATTGAGCATCAAAGTCAACACATGGTCACATGGATCCTCTAATTGGGGAGGTCATTGCATAAATCCTAATTTTTGAGAGATCATTCCATTGATCATGATTTGTAATAGATCACATTTTAGGTCAATTGAATAGATTTCAAGAGTAAGGCATGAATTTCATTCCCAAAATTTAGGGTTCTATCTTTTACATTGGCCTCAGTGGGGTTGATGATTGAGATTTCATATTTCAACAATCCAAGACCAACATCATATTTAAACATCGTGATTCTGTGTAGAAAATTGATGTAAGGTCCCACCTGAGTCCACATGGAACTCATCCTTAAGTCATAAATCAAGAAAAACATCATAATCAACATTTCGACTTTGAAATTTGGGAACATAAAAGTCATTAGTCTTATATCAAGTGTGACATCGAGATCTAAATAGGGTGATCATAGGAGTCAAGTCAATATCAAGATCATTAATCACGAGTTAAGATTTCATAAATCAATGTTTAGAGTCAAGTTTAGACATAAAATCATAGGTCCAAACATCTTGAAGCTAGGGCTTGGATTCCTATTTAGACCTTAGGGGTGATCATTCAACCGTATAAAACAATCAAACAACATTAAATATTTTGTGGTATCAATATCGAGTTCATTTCCATAGTATTCTAGGTTGATGAATGATCTAAACCAAAGTCTTTCTAGGAAGTCAACCCAAGCTATAGTCAACATCATCATATTTTAGGATTTTCATTAAAATGACATTTCATATCGAGTATCAATGTCATCGTGGATTTGATCTATAGAGACGTAGGTCAAGAAATCAAAATCATGTAGAAGGAGTTACCTGTACTAATTCTAGATAATCCACTAGATGAAAATTTAGAGGTAGTCATAATAGGGATGTGACATAGGTTAGGGGAGTCATAAGTCAACTTCCACCCTGATCCAACACAGTAGTCCATATTAATCATGTGTCATGAAGCATAACCTAATAGGGAGAGTATCAACTACCAAATCACATTTCACATGAACATGAATCAAACCTCAACATCATTAATAGGACAACCATATTTCAAAATTTTCTGAGTTCAAGGTCATAATTACATCCTGACATGTGTATAATGTGTGTGTAATATGCAAGTGTACGTGTCGAAGTAATATGGAATTATGAGTCTTGAGTTAGCAAACACGGGGAGTTGTGAGGTTAAAGACTATTACTAATTAGGATTGATCACCTAAGCTAAAAACAAGAGTTGATTGGTTCTTTAATTAAAATAAAAGGAGATTAAAATAAATTTAAAAGTGGTTTATTCAAATGAGATGGATTCCTTATAATTATCAATTTCACCATGGGGTCTTGTTATCTCTTATTTCTACCAAATTAATATAAATTTTACTCCTACCTTGGATAGAAAGCCTGTAGTCAGAATTTCCCGCTTCCACGATGCAATTCACTACCTAAATCTAAGCCAACTCCATGTCTGTAGTAATTTATATCTTAGTCTAGGTGCATTATCAAAGAGTCTAGGTTTCTTTCCACCAACAGTACATTACCTTTCCTAAGGAACGTGTAGGAAAGTGTATAAATTGTGGTTTTCTAACCTTTAATCCTACTTCCAGAGAAATTATCAGTCTATTATCCTACCGATGGTGATCAATCATAGACAGGTCATTCAATTCCATGATTATATATCTAGGAATAAAGAGAAATCTATATTAAATCATATAAAAAGTCGATACAATGATTCTTGGGCTACTCCCGGGTCCTAAGGAATTAAGGTTTTTAGCTGAAAATAGACGACATGGTATCAGAATAAGTTGAAAAGATGTAAAACATGAATTTCAAGATATAATAAGTTGGAGAAAGGGTTAAAGAGTGGATCTGGAGAAGATGGAGAGGATTTGCCATTGTTTCCATTGCCAAAATGCCTCTGAGGTGCTCCGAGTAGGGTTCCTCCACTTTTTTTTCCACCGTTCGGCTGCTGTAGCGTCCCCCCATGATAGATCTTTTAATTGCGGTTCTAATGGTGCCTTTTATAGCCGTCGTACATCTTTAGGTCAAGAGAAAACCTAAAATGTAATTTTTAACAAAATATCTATTAGATTTAACACATTAAAATTTGGTTTGCAGCGTCTGAGTCAGTGGTACCGAGTTGGAAGTCGGTACCACCGACTTCTTCACAGTAAAAAATCCTTTTCCTTTTCAATCTTGAGCAAACAATATTTGTACTCTGATGCCATGTCGGTACCATAGATTTGCAAGTCGGTGGTACTTTGCTCCAGTAAATAATAATTATCCGCAATAAAATAATCAAAGAATAAAATCAAATAATTATTATAATAATTAAAACATGTAAAATGCATGTAAATACATGCAAAAGTGTAAGAAAGTATGCATAAGTGATTTTTACTAATTTGGTAAAATATGTATTAAAAAGATATTCAATTAAGCACAAATGACAAAGAAAATAATCAAATTAGATGTCAAAATAATCACAATTTGTGTATACATCACACCCCTAAGCTTGAATATTGCTCGTCCTCGAGCAACACTACTCTTATATTTGTTTGAAATAGTCAGCAAGAAGACATGTACCTATGAATTATTTTTCCTAACCACCCTCCACCAGTCGGTCCCAAACCGGTCTTTTCCAACCACTGAACAAGTAACTACTCTAAAGCGATCAATAATGTTTATAAAAGATGTCCACAATAAAATCAATGAAAACACTATCAATAAGAAGCAGTTAATTTCATGATCAGTAGGATACTTACTTGATGTACCATGTGATCTCCCTATCTACATTGCTCTGATCTACCTAACTAAACTACTCATAAGAAGATCCCCAAATAAACATGGATGAGGGGAATAATTATGATGGTGGCCTACCTTGCAGAGCAATGGGTGGAAAAGATGAGTGGCTATGAAAATAGGATTCACAAGAATTATCCAAATTATTTATGCAAGAAGTAAAAATATGATGCACCTATATGATGGATAAAATGCGAATGTATGACTTCTAATGACTATTTTTTATTTATTTTGGTGGGATGATGCATGCAATGGATGTCTCATTCTAATGATGAATATAGGTGGAAAGGTGTTTACAAAAATGATCCACAATCCCCTTCTTTGTTTCTTAGAGAGAATAAGGCATTGAACTTAAAAATCGTTTCCCTCCTTTTCCTCTCTTTTTCTTTTCTTTTTCAATAACTCTTTTTCTCTGCCCTATTATTTTTAGAAAGATAAATAGTTCATACTTGGGCTTTTTTTTACTTTTTTTTTTATTTAGAGAAAGAGTAAGGAGATACAATTTTTTTTACACTCTTTCATGACAGAAGATCGTAGAAGATAACAAATATGTAACACCTTATGAAATATGCAATGCAAATGAAACTATATGCGATTTTGTTATGCAAACTATGAATGCTCAAAAGATGATATGATTGTTTTTCTAATGCATAATAAAATGAACTGACTATATACTTCCTATCATTCCATATAATTCATACAAGAGAAAAATAAATTGGATTAAACTTGATCATACTGTGGTGGTGAATGAAGATGAATGGAAGGTAGATGAGATCACATGACTTAGAGACAATGTCTTTCCCAACCATGATATGTCCCTCTTCTATCAACTTGTGTAATAGCGTAACCTTAGAGTTTATTTCTAGAATTCACATTAAATATCACGTTAATGTTTGGTTGGTTTGGACTCAAACATCATCTTCATAACACAAGTCATAGGGTTGAGTTAGATTTTTCATTCAATCAGTATGTCTTCAAATAGACAAATCCAAACAATTCCTCTAGTTATGTACTCTTAAACATAGAAAATTTAACTTAAAGCGCAAGGCATAAGAGCACATTCAGTTTTCAACAATTATCAGAATTGATACCACATCATCAAGAAATGGCTAATCCTAACCAAAATTTTATATTGTGTCCACAAGTACACTAGATAGAAGTGGACTCTAAAAACAAAATGAAAAGTCTATTTTTTCTGAAACAAAAACATGTAGATGTATGATAAAAAGAAAAGATGCAAGAGGTAAAGATAGAAGCACCGTTCCATTCCTCCCCTTAAGCTTGAATATGACATTGTCCCCAATGTCAAAAGCAAAGGAAGATAAATTGAACAAATGTACGAATATGTGAGGTGATATTTGGGGAAAAAGGCGGGTGGGAGGGATCCACATGAAGACATGTCCTCCAATAAGCACTTGAGCTCAGTGAAGTGTTGATGCTTGCTCAATTTGTGAAATGTCACTGATGAAAACTCAATACTACCGACAGTGAAGTCGGTGGTACCGAGTTGATGTTAGAGTTTTCATGTAACGATAAAATGTATGTCTCAGTGTCACCGATAGAGTATCAGTGGTACTGACTCAATGCATCCATGTACACTGAATACTCATATCAAGGCACCTTTTTACTTATATCAAAACTAGATATCACAAAACTACAAAATATGAATGTAAAAATAGATTTGAAAGTTTAACAAAATAAACCTGATTGGTGGGTTGCCTCCCACAAGAACCCTTATTTTACATCCTAGGTTGAACACATGTCAGTCAACAATAATCAGGTGGTCGTGGAGGAGGGTGAATCTCTCTCTACTTCTTCCTTCTAAACATCTGGCTCCTTGCAAAAATGAGAGAAAATAAAAAACAGTTAGAAGACCAATGTGTATTGTTGACATTCCATTTCAAAGGTAAATCATTATTGCAGTGATCATGGACATGAAGCACAACCAAGTCTTGATGTGGGAGAACATGTAGAAATAGGTATCCATGAGATGAAATGTATAATGATGATTGCTCCTTAATTTCTATGACCATCCCCAATGGATCACTCCTATCTACACATAATGGAGGGATTACTTCAAAGGTGAATTTGTGTGCCTCATCCTCTTCTAATAATTCAATTCCCCCACATTCATTAATATCCTCACAAAATTTTTCAAAATTATCATCTGGATATATATCCCATATAGGATCCCCCATAAGGAAATGAAGAGATGGGTCTTGTGGTGAAGGAATTATGTGATGGGTAATGGGAAATTCCTCCACCTTTTCATTATTAGTATCCTCTTCCTCACTCTCTTTGTCCTCTCTAAGATCACTATTAAATAAATCACCTTCTGGATCCTCCTCTCCTTCACTCATATCCCAAACACATGTATCAAAATTGTCATCCACCTTATTTGCATCATTCTTCTCATCTTCCTCATCAGACCCTCAATCATATTCAAAATCAATCCTAGGATTCGAGGGTGTGGGTGTGGTATCAATGGAAGGACATGGTAGAGGTGATTCTAAAACTTCTTCCAGTATGTTCTCCTCACTCTCTAATTCCTTATCCTCAACCTCAACTTCAGCCATTTTCTATACTCTACCCCAACCTCCATTAGAAAAAGTACCTTTGCGATTTAAAATATATTGAACCATAATCCTAATATGCTCACAATGAATTTCCTTTGAGATTTTCTCATGATGTAATTAAGGTGGACTCAGACATCTATAACCTACATGTGCATTTCCACACTCAAAACAAATGGGACCATGTGCTTTTTTTTTACTTTTTTTAAATGAAAGAAGACGAATTACAAAGAAATATTTAGATGATTATGTACAATACCTAAACTAACAGTAAAGTTTTATGTAATGAAAAATGGGAAGAATAAAAATATATATATAAAAAAGAGAAATAAATACAATGGCCTAGAGTGGTCGATCCTAACTTTTTATAGTGTTGACCATGCCAACTCCCCGGCAACGACACCAAAAAAATGACACACGTATAATGTGTGTGTAATATGCAAGTGTACATGTTGAAGTAATATGGGATTATGAGTCCTGAGTTATCGAACATGGGGAGTTGTTAGGTTAAAGACTATTACTAATTAGGATTGATCAACTAAGCCAAAAATAAGAGTTGATTGGTTGTTTAATTAACTAAGAAGAAAAAGTAAATCTAACTAAGGTTGTTGTGATCAAGAAGGGATGAATTCGTTGGGACTTTTGGTTTCACCATGGGAAACACTAAATCTAATCCCTAATTATTAATATAACTCACTCCTAATCCTTTTTTTTGGATTTGCATGGGCCGAAGCCCACCCCCTCTCCAAACAGGTGCCAGAGCCCGGATGACCCAAGAGGTTGGTAAATACAGCTGACCCGAGTGGAATCGAACCAGCGAACCTTCATGAGGGGCGCACAGGCTTGACCTCCCGGGCTATGCTGGCCGGGTTACTCCCTCCTAATCTTGAATAAAGAGTCTGTATCTAGAAACTACCTGCTTTCGCAGTGTAATTCCCCTACCTAATCTAAAGACAATTCCTTTCTCATAGTAATTGATTCATTAGTTAGATGCTTTTAGTTTAACTCTGGGTAATCTCCTCCCTTTTATGACCCACCTTTCCCAAGGGACGTTGATAAATGGGTGAACCTATGTATTTCTAACCCTTAATCCCCTTTTCAACAATAATTAAGGATCTAAAACTCTACCTATGGTGATCAGTCATAGATAGGACATGCGATTCTCATTGATTCATATCCAAAAAATAAGAGGAAAATATATATTAAGTCATAAGAATTAGACACAATACATACCCGGGCTACTCCCGGGTCCTAAGGAACTAAGGTTTTTAGCCAAAAATAGACAACATGGTATAACAGTAAGTCAAAAAGAAGTAAAACATGAATTTCGAGATACAGTAAGTTGGAGAAAGGGTTAAGGAGTGGATCTGGAGAAGATGGAGAGGATTTGTCGTTGTTTCCACCGTCAAAATGCCTCTGAGGTTTGCCGGGTAGGTTTCCTCCACTTTTCTCCCTCCATTCGGCTGCCGTATTGTCCCCCCGTGATAGAACTTTTTATTGCGGTTCTAATGGTGTCTTTTATAGCCATTGTACATGTTTAGGTCAAGAGGAAACCTAAAATGTAATTTTTAATACAATATGTGTTAGATTTAACACATTAAAATTTAGTCTGCAGTGTCTAAGTCGGTGGTACCGAGTTGGAAGTCGGTACCACCGAGTTGCAAGTTGGTGATATCTACTTTGCTCCAGTAAATAATAATTATCTACAATAAAATAATCAATGAATAAAATCAAATAATTATTATAATAACTAAAACATGTAAAATGCATGTAAATACATGCAAAAATATAAGAAATGATGGACACGCGATTTTTACTAATTTGGTAAAATATGTATTAAAAAGATATTCAATTAAGCACAAATGATGAAGAAAATAACCAAATTAGATATCAAAATAATGATAATTTGTGCATACATCACATCCCCTTCCTTTCATTGTCAAGGTTAGGGTAGATTTTGGAAATCGAGAAGTCAAATTAAGAACTTGAGGGTTTGAGCATCATAGTGCAAGATTCAAATTTAGGTCCACCATATCATTCAAATTGAGTCTACAAAGAAGAATAATAGTCAATAGGGGACTTTCCTCTTGTAGCAAGTCTTCACATCATGATCTAGGGTCCCAAAGATAAGTTAATTTCGTGGCATGATCATGGTACATATCTAATAGGGGAAAGTTTTCTTAACTATGTTTGAGGTTTAATCAACAATAGAGAAACATGGGTTTAATCAAAAGGGACCTTACCAAACATGAGGTGTAAAACATGAGTTCCACCTTGTTTCACCATATCAAGAATTTACCTCAAACATGGAAAGCACTTATATCTCATCTGGTGACATTAAGTTTTTCATAAGCTTTGCACATGAGTACAACACTTTCAAGATTACTTTCATTCATCAAAATATGGTTTTTCATTTAATATCAAATCATGGAATTATCATATTAATCAACTTTCATCATTTCAACTAATTTTTTATTTGCCCATGCATAAGCTACCCATAATCGAGAGTTCATGTGATTAACAATCATGAGAGAAGAATTACATGCGAAGATGAGAAGACTACCTAATATTCATCTACTTGGGAGGCAGAGGTGGTCCTTAAAGAAGGGATGAGATGCTAGAAGACTCTCTAAGCTTTGAGGAAAGGATTTTAGTCCTTCCTAGGTTCTTAAGAGGTGTTATTCCATACACATATGTAGAAGCCTATGTGTATAGCTCTGATACATTTTTCACAGAACTATTTGTTACCCTCCTACCCCAACTAACTACCGAGTCAGTGGCAGTAGGGATTGGGAACCCACCCATAGAATGACACTTAATTTCACACAAGAAATATATATGAAAAGGAAATAGCAAACTAAAGAGATAACAAGATACTAAACATGGCGATAAGAGATATGTACCCATTTCTAGATTCAAGTATACCCATTTGTATTGCATGTCAAAGCTTAGACTCATGAGTGCATCAGATCTTCATTTGGCAACAACAAATTTGATAAAGAAAATATATCAATGTGAGTGCATTGAGTACGCTATGAAAACATGCAAACACAATTTAAGAGTACTATAAAAGTTTTTGTCTAGAAACATTATAAAGACCAAGAAGTAGAAATAAGATGAGAACAATTAACAACATTCTTTTATACAAAACATGTTTTGGGTTTCTTTATCCATTACACCATCATAGGCCTTTGACCACTTATCAAGGAAGGGTTCATAAGGGGCATGCATGTTCCCTATTTCTATATGAGGGACCTAAAGATCAAATTCAATGAGCTAACCATGTTTCATTAGTGCTTTGTTCCCTTACCCCAAAAATTCAGCCAGGTACACAAGATTATATAATGGATTTCTATATGTTATGTTCAAGGGTTATCAACATACTGTAGTCAACATGAAAGTAGTATTCATAGGGAGTAGTAGCTCAAACAAGTAATTATCTAGCTATGAATTCATACGAGCATACAAACAAGCCAATATCATAGTAGGGACAAGAGATTAAACATACCTTGTGAGTAGTGAGAAAGTTATGATCCATGAGTAAGATTGCTAGAGAGGTCCCAAGACAAGGTGGACCTAAGATGTGAAAAGACATAATTTTGGATATTATATCAGTAGGGAATTAATAATCTAAACATCATATGATTAATGTGGATATTTCTCGAGATTTAGTTTCTCTTAGTTCAAACCTAGTTCCCCTAGTCCCAAACATGCATGTATTATATAACATAGTCCAAGTATCATGATTAAACCCTAGGTCTAGGTGAAATCATCCACATGATGAGTGATACAAAAGTTTGATTTTATAATTGAGGAAGCATGAGATTAGGTTATCATCATCGTTTAAACATCCAAGATCCTAACTAGTCTTACTAGTTCAATTCATGCAATATTGTACATTCCCAAGTCATGGAAGAACTAAGTAGATCAAGTTAGGATTATACAGTAATAACATGATAATTCTATTGATTTGTAGTCTTAAGATACATGTATGACATTAGAGAATGTTCTTAGAAAGGTTACATCTCAAACAAGTAGCATATGCATTTAGATTACACTAGGTGCTACATGTAGTCAAGAGAGTACACGAGTGTGATAGAGGACATTTAATGAAACAAGACATTTAAGGGATGATTAATAAGTGAACATAGCGATTTGAATAATAAGGATTCACTTTAACACAAGAATAAGTATCTAAATTACGTAATTACATGAACATCACATTTAGGGCATATTAGTGTATAAAGGTGAGTTCTTTTTAGGTCAAATGACATACTTAAGGTAAGCTGGCATAGAGTATCAGTCAGACGTGGCACAAAAGATCATAAGGTCTATTTATTTTGAGAATATAAGGTTAGATGATAACAATTCAAGCTAAAGTTTAAGACTTTTCCAAGTTATAGCATGCAAGAACGTAAATGATTCTCTTTTAGGTAAAGGATTAGCATAGAAGGTCAAAATATCCTTGTGGTGCAAAAAGATGGTCCTAGTTAACATTATAGTCAAAAGTAAGATAGGATTATTAATTTAGAGGATTAGGGTATCTAGGGATCATAAATGATATGCATATTACATGGTTGAAGTTTATTACAAATCAAAGCATCATCTTGACTTATAACATGGGTGAAACATGCATAATAAGTACAACATCATCAAAAAGGTGATTATTTTCTAATCAAAATGGTATATAAATTCATTTGGATAAAATACCAAAAAGATAAAAGTTTTTGAGTTTAGCATCAATGAAAGAGATTACAGGAGAGGTTTAACCTTAATTGGGCCAAAGGTTCATGGCACTTGTTGGGATCACTCTGAAGCCCCATGATCCACCTGGCTGGGATCTAGCCCCAAGTTTCTAGCATCCTCTTGATGCTGGTGAACACCCACGGTGTCTGGAAGTGCGTGGCTACCACTAGCAACCCTGGCCCCTACCATGGGAAACCTATTTATGAAATCCCCAATCTAGGCTGATGCAGCTCATCGTAGAAGGTGGAAAGTCAAAGAAGGACGACTCTGAAGACCCTAATAAGAATCTGGATGGTTCCATCATGGTCCCGTGAGGCTTGTAGTGGCCCAAACTTAACCAAGAGGGGCAGATGTAAGAAACCCCAAAGCTTCTCTGCGACAACATCAATAGGAGCGGGGAGGAGAAGTCAAGAGGGGGGTTGGGGTTCGTGGAAGGAAAAGGAATGAAGGGGGAAGAGCAAGGGGATAAGCTTTATAGGAAGGGGGATGACCAATTTTTTTTTCAAGAGGAGGGAAAAGAGGCACCAAGATGGAGTAGGTGGGGTTCCATAGTGCCATTGGTGCCGACACTATACAGGGGATGAAGATGATCTGCAAGCCATTTGATAAAGATGAAGTTCTAGCTAGTAGAATCCAAGGGCCCAAAAGAAAACACATAGAAACAGAGCCCAACGAATGGTTGAGAAAGGCAACCAAGGATCATCAAAGGAAAGGAAGGGGGATCAAGCAGGACGCACACCCACTCATGGGATCAACACGACCGACTCATGAATAAGAATAAAGGAGATATAAACAATGTTGAAATTAGGGTTTAAAAACTCTAGACTTTAATTACGCATATCTCCCTCATCCGACCTCATAATTGAGTGAAACTTGGTGCATTGGAAATGAGAGAGAGAGAGAGAGAGCTCTACAACATGACCATAAGAACATGTCATGAAATTTCACAAGGATATGATAAGAATTCATGGGAAAGGTGATGATGTATGATATGATTGAAAACTATATTATGGTCAAATTGAGTGTTACCAACGTATCAATTGCACTCAATAGCCATCAAATATGCCTAGAATCATTTTCAATTATAAAATTGAAGGTAAAACAAGAACATTGAGAAAAGTAGGGTTTAGAGTTACATATTGGAGAAGAGACAAAAATCTAGTCTATCACAATAAAAAAGCGTCATGTTATTACCATTGTGGAAAAGGATGTTTCTAAAATAAGGAATGCTAGTATACTTAAGAAAATCTCCAGATATCCTATATGTAATATGATCTCCTCAAGGTGAGAGATCCTTTATCTGAACATTTCTTGTCTAGATCAATAAATCAACCATTTGGTATTGGATAGGTTGGGACCATATTGTACTACTATTTATTAGTACGTCAATTGTGTCCAATTCAAAAAGCAATGACAAACAGACTTGGTCCATATACCAATTTCATTACATCGGGTGCATTGTTTAATTAATACTAAGTGGTACCTATTTAGGAATGGAATATGGTAGATACATGGCATTATATATTATCTAAGATGGGTAGTACTTAGTTTTTGTTATTTTTTATCTTGAAGGGTCAAATTGCTTTGTCCTAAGGATTAATATCAATAAAACTCATTATCCAATAACTCATACCAAGTTACCCTAATTTTTTCTCAATTGAATTCTATTTAGTTTTTATTTTTAAAATCAATTTATCTTGTGAAGGGGTCTATAGTTTCATCAAAATCATGATGTATTACTTTTAGCTTTTTGTATATAACCCCACTTCTGGTGCTCCAATCTGTTATGAACCTACAAACTTTACTAGATGAAACAACTATTAAGTGCCACATAAATATCTTGGTAAGAGCATGAAAAACTAGTTCCTTACATTTTATTATTCTGATATAATTATTTTATTGGAAAAATATGATAATAAGTGTGTTTTTGAAAACCACAACAGATTAATCATTAATCATCTTCTTTAGTACATGCTAAATTTAATGACAAGGGTTTCTTATATTGATACTTACCTCTTCTCTGTAGAATCAAAATATGGTTGTAGGCATACATTCTAGTTACAAAGATTGTTTTTCTTCTTAGAATACCATTTTGCAAATGAGTCAACCACTTAATTCGTGGTTCTACCTTTGTGATGTAGCTTGAAGTTGTCCTTAAGTGATATTTAGTGTCAGAATTGTTGTGTATAGGATCGGTATTTTGTAGGTTCAGGATGTTCCTCCAACAAGAAATTGCTTGCCATTTTATAGTATGTCTTGATTTGAACCATGGATTGTTCATTAAGTATTGCATTCATATCTCTTCAATTACCTGATCTCAACTTCAACTACTTCTTGACTAGTATTTTGGTCCACTCCTCTCACTCTCCACTGGACAATGTGGTCACAAAGGACATAGCTTGTGGTTAGTAAATTAGTCCTTTTGATAACTACTATGTCTACATTCAACTTTAGAATGCCTTCAGGTGGTGCATCCTAATAATGAATACTCTCCCTTGTTTCGATTTGTGGTATATGTATGATATAAGTAGCATTCAATACCAACTTAACCTAATTTTCTAACATACAAATTTCTTGTGATGGTTGTATGATCGTGTTACTGAAGATAATCTCATTCCTTCACTCTCAAAGTTTTTATATGGTCATGTAAAACCAAATTGGCATGTGCTAGTTCCTCACATTATTTTTCAAATTGCTTGAGAACCAATTTTTGGACATTAGGAGTGTTGACAATGTCAATGGTGTATGTCATGTTAATAATATTCCAAACATTCTTCACAAAACTATATTCCTTAAGCATGTGAGAATTTGTTGCTTTATTTGTTCCACATCTTTGACACAATAGGTTTGTTGTGGATCCCCTTAAAGTGTTATTAGAGTTCATCATCATTCCATTGTGTAAAGTTTTTCACATGTGTGATCTTATCCGTTAAGTTAGTTTTAGTTTCCAAATTCTTGTCCTGTTACCTGGACATTGAATCCAACATTTATTGTGTTGGTTTATATGTGTAAAATTCATATTAAATCTCATCCCCTTGGATCCCCTAGGAAGAACAAATCATCTTCTCTTTCATTTTGATTTGGTGGTATCCTTTCCATGGTCTTCATTGATGTGTCATACACAAACAAGTATTTGATAAATTTTGCATCCCATTTCCCGTAATGTGACATAGATTTGATCTTAAGGTCCTTTAGATTGTTTTGTATTGGAAAGGTTGTCAGATTCATGGTGTTTCTATTGATCCCATCCATATATGTTCCCATATCTATAGTATCTCCTTTGAGAGCAATGTGTCATATATTACAGTTCATTTCTTCATTGTGAATCTAATATAAATATTATTAGTTATGATTATATTATTTTCCTTTATGTTTTGTGTTTGAGTATGTAGATGACATTTCTTCCTTTGAGTGAACCTTCTTGTGTGTACAATAGTACTAAACATTGTGGGTTACTATATCTTCATTTTGAATGCATGTAGGTTGATATTCAATCCACCTTCCACAGAAGAAACAATTTCATCTAGCTAATAGTGATGGTCTTCCTTTGATCTGGCTTGTTATCCCAAATTGAGATATATATCATCAGATGTAGTCTATCATATATTTCCAAAGGGATAATTATTGTTTGCATTAGATAGCATGGAATAGAATTATAACATACAAATTTTCACTAATACGATTTAAAGTTCTTAATGGGCTTTCTTGTAGAAGTTACATAACAGACTTAATCGAAATAGCCATACTTTATGAAAATTTTGTATCTACATTAAACTTGGTATATCTTGTTCCTTTATGCATTAAATGAGTCACCATTATCTGAATGTGAAAAGAAATGAGACATAATTCTTTATTTTCTCTCTCATTTGATAAACCCTTAAAATGTACATAACGAGATAAAGAGAAGGCCCTTTAGTGGACAACCACTCTCTATATATAATTGGACTTACTCAATCAACAATGGGATATTTGTTTCATATTATCCTTTTTTAATACATATTAATCGTTATAATGACCCATATGAATTTTATGAACAAAAGATGATCAAAACATAAATCAGACCAGATAGGGAGGTTCTAGACTCCTTGTTTAATCTATGGTTAAATTTGAAGTAATTGGAACTTTGATTGATCATTCAAATCAATTATTAGAGTTAGCACATAGTTTAGATTACATATTAACTACATCTGGATTTATTTGAGTCGATTTAGTAATGTTCCATTTCAATTTCATGTGTCATGCATTTTTATGTTTGGGTAGGGCTCGCAGATCTAGAGTCATCCATGAATGGGGACTCATCCTCTTTGCCCGACTCTAGAATTCATAGGACTCAAACGATGCCTCATGACTATTGCTTGTTTTACCCTTTTCCGACTGGGATCAAAGTGATCGAACCCTCTAGTTCAATAAGGCCTCATTTTCAAAGTGGAATGTGATTTTTAGGTTTTAAAACCCTAGTTCAATAATGTAAGGCCTCATTTTCCTAATAACCCAATATCAAGGTTTAGATTATAATTAAGATGATAATTGATGGAAAGCATGGTAATTTTAGGAGATCTAGGGTTTCATTAAGATTAAGAGAATCAAAAAAAGTTTCTCCAAGTTTTAGTAAGTTGATTCATTCAGTCTGAGTAATAAGTATGAGTAAAGGGCTTTATATTCACTTAATATCATGAAATTCAATTACAATGGTATCAAGTACATATTTTAATAAATACTTGCAGGATAAGTGCTTGCAATTGAAGTTATGAATTTTCATTATATTTTTCTCACCTACGATCACAATGATAGTACACATCTTTCTAAAGTCAGATTTAATGTGTCAATTTATTATCTTCAAGAGTAATGTTAAGTACAAGATAAATTATTCATGTTTTTCATTCCAAGTTATTCATGTTCTAGCACAGATCAAGCTCTTGAAGGCAATGTTATATTCAAGCTCTAGATAGCAATGTTATTCATCAATCTCCTAAGAGCAATGTTGTTATCAAGCTCCTGAGAGCAATGCTATTGTAACATCCATGACCTGGGTTATATGTTAACCCTAGATGATTTGCCTAATAAGGTTGAGTAGATGCTTAATCTTACCTTATGAAAAGTAACTAGGACTCAAGAGGAACTTATATTCCATTTTGGTCCTTTTTGAATAATGTTGAAACATTATTTTACTTGTTTTGGACTAAAGTGCAAATTACCCAAGTTGAGGGGTTAAATTGCAAATTGTACATGATAATATGTTCCTCATATGTTGAAGCACCATGAGATTGGATATGATGCAGAGGTATGGCTTGGCGTAGTCTGAGTACCAAGAAAGAGTTGATAAAGCAATGTTTGTGCATTAAAACCTAGTTTTGGTCTAATGTGCAATTTACCCAAAACCCAGGGTTCAATATGCAAATTACCACTTCAATAAGGTCCCTAATGTTTCTTGGCATCATGTAGAGAAAATAAAATGAGAGGGGCGCCTAATTTGAATTAAGTTGGAGGAGAGAGAATCTTGATATTAAAATAATCAAGATTTAATCCTAATTTATACCCTAATTCAATTTAGTGCAAAAATAAATGTATTAATTAAAGGGCCTTCAACCAAAATTAAAATGGTTGGATTCATATGTGTGTGGATGTCCTTGATCTTTGCAAGGACCACGAAATATCCTAAGGAGGTGAAAATTCCACTCACCTTATTATAAGAAAAAGAATTTCCACTCAAAAATGGATATTACTATTATAAGGGTTAAGGTGCTTAATTTCTTTTCCCTTAATTCATGGATAATGTAAGGGATCTCAGTGGGGATATAGATTCCTTTGCATGCAAGAAACCAAGGGGGAAGTGGTGGCAACAATTTTGGAATTAAATGAATTTTTTTATGAAGCATTTTCTCTCTCATTGAATTTTTATAAAAAGATCTTTTACAAGCCAAAACAAAGGCTTTTTCGACCCCACTTCCTCCCCTTGCTTGGAAAACGACCAAAGGAGATTCGGAGGAGCAGGAGGACGACCCCCAACCTGTTGGTAAGCTTCTTGACCTCCTTTCACCTTGAATCCATGGTGAAAAAAAAATCAATGTATGAATTCTTCATATCTTGACACCCTCTTCAATTCTAACCATTCTTTTTCACTCAAAGCTTGAGGACGACCCATGGAATAGTGAAAGGAGTTGCATCCACCATTGTTGATGTGATATTGAAGCTTTGGATCTCAATTGGAGGCGGGTTTTATAACTTGAACCCTTAATATTATTATTGCATTCAATTCCTTATCATTTGTTGATGCTTTCTTCATTTTCGAAATTTATTTTGGTTGAGGGATGCAACCACCATGGAAATCACAGAAAAAGTCATGGGTTTGGAGCTTGATGATGATGACATCGTCATAAGCACACAACTCCCCAAATATCTAGGGAAAACAGTTTCAATGTTTGAGTACAAATGGTTTCACCAAACCGTTTGGTGACCAAACGATTTGCAAACCATTTGGAGGTTTGGGTTCCAAACCGTTTGAGATGGTTGACCATTTGAGGAAATATGCTGTGGTACTTGGATATTGATCCAATTGTTTCAATTGGTTTGATCTTGAAGGTTTCAATTGTGAATGATTCCTTAAATACAAACCCTAATCGGCTAAGTGCTGATTTTGCAATTGAATAAGTTGATGTTTTGGGTTGATTGACCCAAACGGTTTCAAAACCATTTGGGAATCACCCAAACGGTCTCAAGACCGTTTAGAGGTCAACCAAGACCGTTTTTAGGTCTAGGGTTGAGTATATTTGGGTATTTGAAGATCCAAAGATACCAAATTGAATTGCAATCAATTGTTGATTTGATAATCAATCCAATGATCCAAACCCTAATTGGATGTTATGGATTTTTATGATGAGATGGGAAAACGGTCTCAAGACCGTTTGGAGATCATCCAAACGACCTAAAGACCGTTTGGGGGTCATTCAAGACCGTTTGAGGTCAGGTCATATCATATAATGATGATGGTTCATTGGTTTCAATTGAATTGGTTCCACAATTTCAACCATTGATGGTTCCTCAATTTCAAAAGCCTAAGTGATGGTTTCTTGATTATCAACCCTAGTTCAATTGGGTCAAAAACCCTAAATTGAAGGTCTAATTGAATGGTGATTCAGTGGTTCAACTGATGAATACTTTAGTGGTCCAATTGATAGTTGGTTCATGGATTGGAACCTTGAATCGATTAAGTGTTGAAGTCCCTTTTTGGTCCATTCGGTTTTGAGAGGGTTTGGACCAAACGGTCTCAAACCATTTGGAGAGTCAAGTCATTCAGTTTCAAGTTGTTTGGTCTAAATGGTTTCAAGCACCTACTTTGCTAAATGGTTTTCAAACTGTTTGAACCTAATAGGTCAAGACTGTTTGTGGTCTAAGTGACCAAGATCGTTTGAGGTCTAAGTGACCAAGACCTTTTGAGGTTCAAATTGGTTAAACCATTTGGACACATAATATGATCAAAGTTTAATTAGATACTTGATTACTAATGATGTAGATCAATGGTGATTATGAAGGTTAACCCTAACTATGTGTACTTAATTAAAGGGCTGACCTAAATCAATCTTAGAGTAGCTAACATCCTAAAGAGGATGAGAGAGAGAGAAAAAACGAGAGAGATGATTGTTTATATAATAATCCTTAATTCTCTCATTATGAATAAATGTGTAATCAGGGTTTGATCCATAATAATAAGAGCATGAAATCCTCATTAACAATATTGATGCACCTTGACCTTAATTTAGTACTAGGTTTTGTGAAACCCTAATTTAGGGCAAAACTCAGTGAAATTATAATCTAGGGTCATGATGTAACCCTAACTTAGTGTAACAATGTGAGAAACCTTAATATAATGGGAATTGTACATCCTGACCCTAATTTGAGTAATGAGGTATGTGAAACCCTACTTGGATGTAAATGGTGAACCTTAATCCCTAAAACGGGGTAAAGATGCATGAAACCCTAATAATGGGTAGTGTTACTAATCCTATATGAAGCCCTATCAATGGGAGATGTGTTGTGAAATCCTTATTTCACATAATACTAGGTGAAACCCTGATATAGAAGGATGTTGTATTAAACTCTAATGGAGAGAAATATTATGTGAAACCTATATGATATATAGAAGATGCTATGTGAACCTCAAATTATAATTATGGAGAATCCTATTCCTAATAATGGAATAGTGATTAATGTATTAACAAATATAACACCTAGAGAGGTTGATGATGGATATCCTTATATTAATAATTCCTGACTCAAGGGTGAGTCCATATCATTGGCAATGGTTGTATATTCTAAAGAAGTGACTTATGACCAATACATTACATGATGAATGTGATGAACTAGTACATAAGTATTAGGATGGGAAATACCCTAATACAAGCTAATTGGATGAACTCAAGTAAGATAAAGGTGTTGTGGGAAGTGATACATCAAGACATGATAGATATCACATCCAACACCCCAATACTAAAATACCTTGATGTGATTTAAATCCAATATAATTGGATAAGTGACATATGAAATGTGTCATGTCAATTGTTACATTGAGATGTAATGCACCTTGATGAATTTAGGCTAACATGCCTTAAGAAAAGGTTAATCCAAATCAATAGACTATGATATAATTATATTCTGATCAAGATGAGAGAGAAACTCATACTTTGTGTTGATAATACATTCAATGATGAATAATGAGTATAAATAAGTATGTTTGAATACTTATGATATCAATATTGGATTCTAGATGTGAGAAGCAATGACATAGGGCTGGATCATTAATAATATGATATTAAGAACAAAAGTGGTTATTTATGGGAAAACCCTAATGGAGGGTGTTGATATGAAAGAGAAACCATGAACCCTAAAGAGGGAATAGTGGTATTACTTAGTGTTGTATGGTGCTGATATGAAAGAGAAACCATGAACCCTAAAGAGGGAATAGTGGTATTAGTTAGTGTTGTATGGTGCTGATATGAAAGAGAAACCATGAACCCTAAAGAGGGTATAGTGGTATTACTAAGTGTTGTATGGTGCTGATATGAAAGCATTATAATTTTTATCATGAGTACTAATCATGCAGGAATGATGAGATGAAAAGCATAGCCAGGTATGGACTATGATTCTTTGTTTATTGAGAATGTTTTATAGGCTTTATAATCCTTCATATGCTTTGTGTAGTGAGAATCATTGAGCTTTGTGTACTATGTGCAATAAATTTTGTAGCAAGAATCATAATGTCCTTGGTCAGATGATTTGAAGGTATTAAGTTACCTAATAAGTGGTAATAAGTATTCTATGATGAAATATGGGTTCAAATACCCAGATTCTATAATCATGATGATGAACTTGTTAAGAAGTGTAAATGTACTTGATGATTTGAGGGGTTAAGATCCCAATACTTTGTGAAATGAGTATGGCTACAGGCCATGACTCCACAATGACAATGCCACACATTAGATATATGATCTAAGCCTGAAGAGCGTTAATGATGTGGTAATAATTTTGTAGTGAATAAATGTTATACATGTTCTTCATATTCCTTAATGGACAGGTGACATGTTTCTCTTTCAAGTTATAGCTGTAATGTTTTAGATAAGAATAATATTCTAATCTGTTAGACATTGAATTAACTACTGTCAAACAAGTATGATTCCTTTGCTCCTAATTATCTTCTTAAGCTCCAATAATAATGTTACTGGCGGAAAGTTATATCTCTCACTGGGGCAATTTACAATTGTCTCACCCCCGTGGGAACTACATATTTAGGTGGACGCGGATGAGGAAGCATGAATCCTTCAATAGGAGAAGGACAACAACAACAACAGTAGGCACAACAGTGAAGTCTCAGGTGGAGACACTGGCTGTTATTCTGTGTATAGATGTATATAGAGTCCTATGTGTCATCTCTGTACTCTCAGGTCCTCGGAGTAGTAGTAGTGCTTTCGAGATTTTGGCTCAATGCCCCGAGATTTTCATACTGCCTATGCTTAGTTTAACAGGGCAGCTGATGCTTGTAATTCATAGAAGGAGATGATACAAGATATGTACTTTTGAAAATACAATGTAAATGTGTTACTTTTGTCCTATGTGAGAAAGTTTTCATTTGATGGACCTCTTGGTAAAAAGGTTTTAATTTTTAGTGATTTTTGGTAATCTGCTGCTTAGAGAATGCTTCTGCATTAGTTAATTATGTTTTTGTGAGTTGTATGCCACAATTAAGTGGTATCAGAGCTCTAGGTTCACTGAGTCTACAAAGACATAGGACTAAGGTTGTAGAGTCTGTTCTAAGTGTCTTCCAATTTATCTGATAGTATCTTCTGCTCACATATGAGAAGAAGAACTTGAAATTGACTGGAGAACATGAGGAACACATTGCTAAGGGCAATATTGTTGCACCAGGAGAGGGTGCATGGGACCAGGAAAGAGGAGAACAAGTGCCTGAGAATTCCCACCTTGACCTAATCATGATAGAGAATCCTATGTTTATGCTCTTGAAGGGCAGGTTAGGACAACAATAATGCATATAGAAGACTTTATACTAGCATTACAACCTAGGTTACCAATCGTCAATGCAGAAACTTTGGGCTTTGAAAGGATTCCTGAGTGACATGGTCATGTTGGAATAGTGGAAATGTGGGAAAGATTAATATATGGCGAGAAAATAGACTCTGCCATAAGTTTAGACAAATAGTACATCTGTGATTGTAGTGCCCAAGGAGGGGCAATAAGCTGAGAATTAAGGTAAGGTCTCTATAATTTTAGAGACATTTGCCTAGTTATTCTGAAAAGCCAAAGTTTTTGGTGTCACCAGTGCAATAAATGCCTAGCACACCAGGGTAGTAGCCACTAAGTAAAGGCAAAAGCAAAAACATGAAATAATTAGACACTATGTGTTGAGTCAACTTAAAGTGGTAGATAACCATGAGAGGTAATAGTCAAATGAAATATATTCATTCTGACATTTCCTTTCATGATTCTATGTGTTAAAAATATGAAAGTAGTTGTTTTTTAACTTCCTTTGAATAATCCTATAAGGACACAAGGAAGATGAGAATCTACATTTTACTCAGTATTTCCTTAAAATTCTTTATAATCTCTCTTATCTATTTAATGAAATATGAGATATAGAAGGGATGCCTAAAGAAAATTCAAGAATGGAAAATCCTGTGTGTATAATGATATGAAAAGTGAGGAACATGATAGTAAATAAAGTGCATACTACCTAATCCCACAATACTTGTATACCTTGGCTAGGTATATGATTATTGTAGATAAGGCAAGTATGAAACTCTTAGATTATTATCTTTTTTATTACTCTGATCAAGTAGTCATTATGAAACAATCTAGAGAGTATAATGAAATTAAAAAGTAAGAGCTAAGTGAACTTTCTCAGTGAACTTTTCCAAACAAATTACTCAGTGAACCTTCGTAGTGAATTTTCCCAAACAAATTACTCAGTGAACTTTCTTAGTGAATTTTCCCAAACAAATTACTCAGTGAACCTTCTTAGTGAATTTTCCCAAACAAATTACTTAGTGAACCTTCTTAGTGAATTTTCCCAAACAAATTACTCAGTGAACCTTCTTAGTGAATTTTGTCAAACAAATTACTCAGTGAACTTTCTTAGTGAATTTTCCCAAACAAATTACTCAGTGAACCTTCTTAGTGAATTTTCCCTAACAAATTACTCAGTGAACCTTCTTAGTGAATTTTCCCAAACAAATTACTCAGTGAAATTTCTTAGTGAATTTTCCTAAAAAAATTACTCAGTGAATTTTCCCAAACAAATTACTCAGTGAACCTTCTTAGTGAATTTTCCCAAACAAATTACCCAGTGAACTTTCTTAGTGAATTTTCCCAAACAAATTACTCAGTGAACTTTCTTAGTGAATTTTCCCAAACAAATTACTCAGTGAACATTCTTAGTGAATTTTCCCAAACAAATTACTCAGTGAACCTTGTTAGTGAATTTTCCCAAACAAATTACTCAGTGAACCTTCTTAGTGAATTTTCCCAAACAAATTACTCAGTGAACCTTCTTAGTGAATTTTCCCAAAAAAATTACTCAGTGACCTTTCTTAGTGAATTTTCCCAAAAAAATTACTCAGTGAACTTTCTTAGTGAATTTTCCCAAACAAATTACTCAGTGAACCTTCTTAGTGAATTTTCGCAAACAAATTACTTAGTGAACCTTCTTAGTGAATTTTCCCAAACAAATTACTCAGTGAACTTTCCTAGTGAATTTTCCCAAACAAATTACTCAGTGAACTTTCTTAGTGAATTTTCCCAAACAAATTACTCAGTGAACCTTCTTAGTGAATTTTCCCAAACAAATTACTCAGTGAACTTTCGTAGTGAATTTTCCCAAACAAATTACTCAGTGAACTTTCTTAGTGAATTTTCCCAAACAAATTACTCAGTGAACTTTCTTAGTGAATTTTCCCAAACAAATTACTCAGTGAACTTTCTTAGTGAATTTTCCCAGACAAATTACTCAGTGAACCTTCTTAGTGAATTTTCCCAAACAAATTACTCAGTGAACTTTCTTAGTGAATCTTCCCAAACAAATTACTCAGTGAACCTTCTTAGTGAAATTTTCCCAAACAAATTACTCACTGAACTTTCTTAGTGAATTTTCCCAAACAAATTACTCAGTGAACTTTCTTAGTGAATTTTCCCAAACAAATTACTTAGTGAACCTTCTTAGTGAATTTTCCCAAACAAATAAAGGATTGCTGAGTGAATTACCTCTGTTAGATAAATATGTTTCTCTTTTGGTAAATATTCTTGGATGATGATAGAAGTATGTTCTTTTATGCTTTTTCCTTTCAATAATATGGACGTCATATGTTAGGGGTTTATGCTCTGCATAAACATAAATATTGATAAGGTTGAAATAATGAAAGGAACCTTGTGTGGAGTATAGATCCATGATATCTCCATGATATTAAGATATTATGTGGAGACTTGAGGGTATGATAAATGAATAAATATGTCCCTCATTTTTCCTGGGATTTCAGGGGAGAAATCCTTGTTAGGGGTTTATAATTTGTCACATCCCTGACCTGGGTTATATGTTAACCCCAGATGATTTGCCTAATAAGGTTGAGTAGATGGTTAATCTTACCTTATGAAAAGTAATTAGGACTCAAGAGGAACTTATATTCCATTTTGGTCCTTTTTGAATAATGTTGAAACATTATTTTACTTGTTTTGGACTAAAGTGTAAATTACCCAAGTTGAGGGGTTAAATTGCAAATTGTACATGATAATATGTTACTAATATGTTGAAGCACCATGAGATTGGATATGATGCAGAGGTATGGCTTGTGGTAGTCTGAGTACCAAGAAAGACCTGATAAAACAATGTTTGTGCATTAAAACCTAGTTTTGGTGTAATGTGCAATTTACCCAAAACCCAGGGTTCAATATGCAAATTACCACTTCAATAAGGTCCCTAATGTTTCTTGGCATCATGTAGAGAAAATAAAATGAGTGGGGTGCCTCATTTTAATTAAGTTGGACGAGAGAGAATCTTGATATTAAAATATTCAAGATTTAATCCTAATTGAAACCCTAATTCAATTTAGTGCAAAAATAAATGTATTAATTAAAGGGCCTTCAACCAAAATTAAAATGGTTTGATTCATATGTGTGTGGATGTCCTTGAGATTTTCTAGGACCACGAAATATCCTAAGGAGGTGAAAATTCCACTCACCTTATTATAAGAAAAAGAATTTCCACTCAAAAATGGATATTACTATTATAAGGGTTAAGGTGCTTAATTTCTTTTCCCTTAATTCATGGATAATGGAAGGGATCTCGGTGGGGATAGAGATGCCTTTGCATGCAAGAAACCAAGGGGGAAGTGGTGGCAACAATTTTGGAATTAAATGAATTTTTTAATAAAGCATTTTCTCTCTCATTGAATTTTTATAAAAAGACCTTTTACATGCCAAAACAAAGGCTTTTTCGACCCCACTTCCTCCCCTTTCTTGTAAAACGACCAAAGGAGCTTTGGAGGAGCAGGAGGACGACCCCCAACCTGTTGGTAAGCTTCTTGACCTCCTTTCACCTTGAATCCATGGTGAAAATCGAAAATCAATGTATGAATTATTCATATCTCGATCCCCTCTTCAATTCTAACCATTCTTTTTCACTCAAACCTTGAGGACGACCCATGGAATAGTGAAATGAGTTGCATCCACCATTTTTGACGTGAGATTGAATCTTTGGAGCTCAATTGGAGGCGGGTTTTATAACTTGAACTCTTAATATTATTATTGCATTCAATTCCTTATCATTTGTTGATGCTTTCTTCATTTCCGAAATTTATTTTGGTTGAGGGATGCAAACATCATTGAAATCACAGCAAATTTTCGTGGGTTTGGAGCTTGATGATGATGACATCATCATAAGAACACACCTCCCCAAATATCTCGGGCAAACAGTTTCAATGTGTGAGTCCAAACAGTTTCACCAAACCGTTTGGAGGTTTGGGTTCCAAACCGTTTGAGATGGTTGAGCGTTTGAGGAAATATTCTATGGTACTTGGATATTGATCCAATAGTTTCAATTGATTTGATCTTGAAGGATTCAATTGTGAATGATTCCTTAAATGCAAACCCTAATCGGCTAAGTGCTGATTTTGGAATTGAATAAGTTGATGTTTTGGGTTGATTGACCCAAACGGTTTCAAAACCATTTGGGAATCACCCAAACGGTCTCAAGACCATTTGGAGGTCAACCAAGACCGTTTTGAGGTATAGGGTTGAGTATAGGTGGGTATTTGAAGATCCAAAGATACCAAATTGAATTGCAATCAATTGTTGATTTGATAATCAATCTAGTGATCCAAACCCTAATTGGATGTTATGCATTTTGATGATGAGATGGGAAAACGGTCTCAAGACCGTTTGGAAATCATCCAAACAACCTCAAGACCGTTTTGGGGTCCTTCAAGACCGTTTGAGGTCAGGTCATATCATATGATGATGATGGTTCATTGATTTCAATTGAATTGGTTCCACAATGTCAACCATTGACGGTTCCTCAATTTCAAAACCCTAAGTGATGGTTTCTTGATTATCAACCCTAGTTCAATTGGGTTCAAAACCCTAAATTGAAGGTCTTATTGAATGGTGATTCAATGGTTCAATTGATGAATACTTTAGTCATCCAATTGATAGTTGGTTCATGGATTGGAACCTTGAATCGATTAAGTGTTGAAGTCCCTTTTTGGTCCATTAGGTTTTGAGAGGGTTTGGACCAAACCGTCTCAAGACCGTCTCAGTCCAAACGGTCTCAAGACGGTTTGGGACCAAACGGTATCAAGTCCATTTGAGACCAAACAGTCTCAAACTGTTTGGAGACTCAAGTCATTCGGTTTCAAGTTGTTTGGTCTAAATGGTTTCAAGCACCTACTTTTGCTAAACGGTTTTCAAATTGTTTGAACCTAATAGGTCAAGACCATTTGAGGTCTAAGTGAACAAGATCGTTTGAGGTCTAAGTGACCAAGACCTTTTGAGGTTCAAATTGGTTAAACCATTTGGACACATAATATGATCAAAGGTCAATTAGCTACTTGATTACTAATGATGTAGATCAATGGTGATTATGAAGATTAACCCTAACTATGTGTACTTAATTAAAGGGTTGACCTAAATCAATCTTGGACTAGCTAACATCCTAAAGAGTATGATCGAGAGAGAAAGAATGAGAGAGATGATTGTTTATATAATAATCCCTAATTCTCTCATTATGAATAAATGTGTAATCAGGGTTTGATCCATAATAATAAGAGCATGGAATCCTCATTAAAAAGATTGATGCACCTTGACCTTAATTTAGTACAAGGTTATGTGAAACCCTAATTTAGGGCAAAGCTCAGTGAAATTCTAATCTAGGGTGATGATTTAACCCTAACTTAGTGTAACAATGTGAGAAACCCTAATATAATGGGAATTGTACATCCTGACCTTAATTTGAGTAATGAGGTATGTGAAACCCTACTTGGATGTAAATGGTGAACCTTAATCCCTAAAAGGGGTTAAAGGTCCATGAAACCCTAATAATGGGTAGTGTTACTAATCCTATATGAAGCCCTATCAATGGGAGATGTGATGTGAAATCCTTATTTCACATAATACTAGGTGAAACCCTGATATAGAAGGATGTTATATTAAACTCTAATGGAGAGCAATATTATGTGAAATCTATATGATATATAGAAGATGCTATGTGAACCTCAAATTATAATTATGGAGAATCCTATTCCTAATAATTGAATAGTGATTAATGTATTAACAAATATAACACCTAGAGAGGTTGATGATGGATATCCTTATATTAATAATTCCCGACTCAAGGGTGAGTCCATATCATTGGAAATGGTTGTATATTCTAAAGAAGTGACTTATGACCAATACATTACATGATGAATGTGATGAACTAGTACATAAGTATTATGATGGGAAATACCCTAATACAAGCTAATTGGATGAACTCAAGTAAGATAAAGGTGTTGATGAAAGTGATACATCAACACATGATAGATATCACATCCAACACCCCAATACTGAAATACCTTGATTTTATTTAAATCCAATATAATTGGATAAGTGACATATGAAATGTGTCATGTCAATTGTTACATTGAGATGTAATGCACCTTGATGAATGTATGCTAACATGCCTTATGAAAAGGTTAATCCAAATCAATAGACTATGATACAATTATATTCTGATAAAGATGAGAGAGAAACTCATACTTTGTGTTGATAATACATTTAATGATGAATAATGAGAATAAATAAGTATGTTTGAATACTTATGATATCAATATTGGCTTCTAGCTGTGAGAAGAAATGACATAGGGCTGGATCATTAATAATATGATCTTAAGAAGATAAGTAGTTATTTATGGGAAACCTCTAATGGAGGGTGTTGATATGAAAGAGAAACCATGAACCGTAAAGAGGGAATAGTGGTATTACTTAGTGTTGTATGGTGCTGATATGAAAGAGAAACCATGAACCCTTAAGAGGGAATAGTGGTATTACTTAGTGTTGCATGGTGCTGATATGTAAGAGAAACCATGAACCCTAAAGAGGGAATAGTGGTATTTCTAAGTGTTGTATGGTGCTAATATGAAAGCATTATAATTGCTATCATGAGTACTAATCATGCAGGAAAGATGATATGAAAAGCATAGCCAAGTATGGGCTATGATGCTTTG
The DNA here is from genome assembly GCA_963693085.1 of Alisma plantago-aquatica. Taxonomy (NCBI): domain Eukaryota; kingdom Viridiplantae; phylum Streptophyta; class Magnoliopsida; order Alismatales; family Alismataceae; genus Alisma; species Alisma plantago-aquatica. The sequence continues at coordinate 1,829,636,598 of OY856409.1, forward strand.
TTTATTGAGAATGTTTTATTGGCTTTATAAGCCTTATATGCTTTGTGTAGTAAGAATCATTGAGCTTTGTGTATTATGTACAATACATTGTGTAGCAAGAATCATGATGTCCTTGGTTAGATGATTTGAAGGTATTAAGTTACCTAATAAGTGGTAATAAGTATTATGTGATGAGATATGGGTTCAATTACCCAGATTCTATAATCATTATGATGAACTTGTTAAGAAGTGGAAATGTAGTTGATGAGTTGAGGGGTTAAGATCCCAATACTTTGTGAAATGAGTATGGCTACAGGTCATGACTCTACAATGACAGTGACAGGCATTAGATATATGATCTAAGCCCGAAGAGAGTTAATTATGTGGTAATAATTTTGTAGTGAATAAATGTTATACATGTTCTTCATATTCCTTAATGGATAAGTGACATGTTGCTCTTTGAAGTTATAGCTGCAATGTTTTAGATAAGAATAATATTCTAATCTATTAGACATTGAATTAACTGCTGTCAAACAAGTATGATTCCTTTGTTCATATTTATCTTATTAAGCTGCAATAATAATGTTACTGGCAGAGAGTTATATCTCTCACTGGGGCAATTTACAATTGTCTCACCCCAGTGGGAACTACATTTTTAGGTGGATGCGGACGAGGAGGCAAGAATCCTTCAATAGGAGAAGGACAACAATAGCAGCAGTAGGGACATCAGTGAAGTCTCAGGTGGATACACTGGTTGTTATGCCTTGTATAGATGTATATAGAGTCCTATGTGTCGTCTCTGTACTCTCGGGTCCTTGGAGTAGTAGTACTGCTTTCGAGATTTTGGCTCAATGCCTCAAGATTTTCATACTACATGTGCTTAGTTTAACAGGGCAGCTGATGCTTGTAATTCACATAAGGAGATGATACAAGATATGTACTTCTGAAAATAGAATGTAAATGTGATACTTTTATTATATGTGAGAAAGTTTTCATTTGATGGACCTCTTGGTAAAAAGGTTTTAATTTTTAGTGATTTTCGGTAATCCGCTGCTTAGAGAACGCTTCCGCATTAGTTAATTATGTTTTTGTGAGTTGTATGCCACAATTATATATCAAGCTCATGAGAGCAATGAGCGTTTTGGTGTCAAAATAATGAAGCTCCTGAGCACAAGGTTATAGAAGAAAGTGAATATAGTCAACACATGATAGTAATGTTATTGATAAAGAGAAATATAGATATAGATAAAGGGTATGAAAAGAAATCAATGTTTACAAATTTTAACTCATAGTTTATCAAAAGTATAGTTTATTTTAAGCTCATATAATGTTACTTAATCCCACTTATTATAACATGTTTCTATTTTTCCTTGCATGGCTGATGCATGATGCCCACATGTAAGAAGGAACATCAAAGATAGAGCCATGCAATGATCAACCAATAAGGAATAGCTCAAGGTTTCCCAAGACTTATCCCGATGGGGTGCCATCTACACCTTAGAAGATCCAATATCAAGTTTTCAGATAAGATTTACGCCTTAGATTTCTTCTACATTTCATGTATTAGATTCTAGTTCAAAGATGAGATGGTTTACATCATAAGTTTTCTCTTTCAAAGACTAATGTATGGATCTACATTTCTAATAAATGCATAGTGTTTCAATTATCTTGTTGCTATGTATATCATGTTTTTGTGATGTTCCTCCAAGCCGAGTGACCCTTGTTATGGACAACATGGAGTTTGCTATCATTGATATATATGTGCTTGGAGGGGTGTTCCCATGTGGTATCAGAGAAAATAAGTAGATGGCCACTAGGTAAAGACCATATTCATTTTCTCTAACCCTAGGTATAGAAGAAGTAAGTGAAATATATTAGAAATCAAGGTAGAGGTCTAATCAAGAGACATTAGTTCAAATAAGGATTAGGGTTATGTGCATTGATGGTTTTGGACTTTTATGTTAACTCTAGAATTGTACATAGCATGCTCTATCTTTTTCCCATGTGTTTGTGGTATGGGACACAAACTAATGGGGTTTTGTAGAGAGAATGTTATGTATACAATTAGGCTTGTCTTGTCCTTTCAAGTGCATGTGGTACAAGACATGTGTATGAGGGAGGTGCTAAGATAAGTGTGATAAGACATGTCACCTCTGAAGATATGACCAGTCGACATGTATCCAAAGGCAACAAAGAAAACATGAGTTGGCATAAGAGTTTGAAGCATATAGTCACCTAGACCTAATAATATACATAGTAAGACTAAGCAGGAATACAAAGGGTAGATAGTTATATATATAAGTGAGTTGGAATCAAAGTGCAACCAAACCCCTAATTTAGCTCCCTTTAGAGAGGTCAGGATAGGTTCCTTGATATGCTAGATGACAATGTTGTAAGATAGAGTTTCATTAGTTTATATACATGTGATAGTCTGATTTAGATATTTAACCTTGATAAGGTCATATCCTAAGTATTATATTGATAAATTTAATATGATACAATGAGTATGTAAAACCCTAAGGTGGTTAGTACATGAAAATGTTGAGGACGAAATTTATTTAAGGTGTGTAGAATTATAACATCCCAAAATTTTCACTAAAATGGTTTGGAGTTCTTATTGGTATTTCTTGTATAAGTTACATAATGGACTTAATCAAAATAGCCACAATGTATGAAAATTTCATTTATACATTAAATTTGGTATATCATGTTCCTTTATGCATTAAATAAGTCACCATTATCTGAAGACATAATTCTTTTATTTTCTCTCTCATATGATAATCCCTTCAAATTACATAAAGAGATAAAGAGTAGGCCCTTAAGTGGACAACCACTCTCTATATCGAATTGGACTTACTCAATCAAAAAAAGGAAATTCATTTCATATTATTCTTTTTTTAATACATATTAATCATTATAATGACCCATATGAATTTTATGAACAAAAGATGATCAATGCTTAAATCTGACTAGATGGGAGGATCTCAACTCCTTGTTGAATCAGTGGTTCAAATTTGAAGTCATCAGGAATTTGGTTGACCATCAAAATAAAGTATTAGAGTTAGCATATAGTTTAGATTAAAGATTAATTGAATATGGATTTATTTGCGTTGATACAATAATGTTCCATTTCAATTTTGTGTGTCATGATTTTTTTAGTTTGGGTAGGGCTCGCAGATCTAGAGTCATCCGCGAATGGGGACTCATCCTCTTTGCCCGAGTCCAGAGTTCATAGGATTGCAACGATGCCTGATGACTCCCTCCTGGTTTATCCTTCTCTAACTGGGATTAATGTGATCGAACCCTCTATACACGTTTTTCTCTCATTCTTGATTATGTAGGCTCCAATCTTGATGGGAGTTCTTTTAACCAGCACTGAGATGGAGGAGGCCTCCACAAATCCCCTATTTCCCCCTTCAGTTGGGACTCCTGGTCACCCTAGGGAATCACACCTATAAATAAACACCTGTACACAATCATCCAACACACATAAGCCTTTTTCCATCCTTAGCTTGATCTCAATCGCCCCGACACTAGGTGAACTTTCTTTACCTCCTAGTTTTAGACATCCCAAACTTGACTGGGCATTCTGATCATATTTGAGCTTGGAAGGGAGTTGGAATATCATCTTGGAAGGCATCATAAAGATTTTATAGGTTTTTCTTCATATGAAACGAAGGTAACCTAAAGTTATAGGTTTTCCCCCTTTTGGCCATGTTCTTAATTAAGAATATTTTTGGGGTTGTCTCTACGCTTCGTAAGTAATTTCTTCTTGTTTTGACTTTGGTTGGTACTACCATTTTGACTTTGATATTCTCAGATGAATCTTCTACTATGTTTAGATCTCTTTGATCATGGTTCTACTTTAATGGAAGAACCTCCACCATGGAGTTTCTTGTGAATCAAACAGCCCAATCTGGGCTTGTTGTGATTGACACAAGCTAGGGGAGTTGTATCTTCGATCAACTGCTCATACTTGGACAACAAGTGTTGTGGATTTGAGATTTCATATGTGTTTTATGATTCATGCAAATTTTCATCATCGTGAGGATGACAAGAAATCGAGGATGTGGAATTTTTTTATGTTGACCAGAGCATGTGGCCAGACCCAGGTCTGTGGGTAGCTTGGATGCAAGCTATTGGACCAGATGGGCCTTGCTCCTTGGATTTGGATAATTCACACATGGCATTTTTCAGAATTCTAGTTAGACTATTCTTGGTAAATTCACAGTAATTTAGTAGAAGGTTAGAAAAATAAGTGTAAATATGTTTTAGAAAGGTTTTTAAAATAGGAATGCAATTTTTAGGTTTTGAAACCATAGTTGAATAATGTAAGACCTTGTTTCTCTAATAACCCAATATCAAGGTTTATATTCTAATCAAGATGATAATTGATGGTAATCATATTAATTGTAGGAGATCTAGGGTTTCATAAAGATCAAGAGAATCATCAAAAGTTTCTCTAAGTTTTGGTATGTGGATTCATTCACTCTGAGTAATAAGTATGAATAAATGGATTTATAATCACTTAATATCATGAAATTCAATTACAATGGTATCAAGTACAAATTTTAGTCAATACTTTCAAGAAAAGTGCTTACAATTTAGATTATGAATTTTCAGTATATTGTTCTCTCCTAAGACCACAATGATAACATACACATCTTTCTTATGTCAAATTTAATGTGTCAAGTTATTATGTTAAAGAGTAATGTTAAGTACAAGATAATCAATTCATGTTGTTCCTTCCAAGTTATTTGCCTTCTAGAACAGATCAAGCTCTTGAGAGCAATGTTATATTCACGATCTAGAGAGCAATGTTATTCATCAATCTCCTGAGAGAAATTTTGTTGTCAAGCTCATGAGAGAAATGTTATTTATCAAGCACATGAGAGCAATGAGAGCTTTGTTGCATGGATATTCAAGCTCCTGAGAGTAAGGTTATGAAAGAAAGACAATATAGTCAACCCAAGATAGCAATGTTAATGATGAAGAGAAATATAGATATAGATAAAGGATATGAAAAGAATTCAATGTTTACAGTGTTTAATTTATGTTTTCTCATAAGTATAATTTATTTTAAGTTCATATAATGTTATTCAGTCCCACTTACTCTAACATGTTTTCATTTTTCCTTGTAAGGTTAGGGTGTGATGCATATGGGTATGAAGCAATGTCGATGATAAAGCTATGCAAAGATTAGCCTATAAGGAATAACTCAAGGTTTCCCAAAACATAGCCTGGTGGGGTGCCATCTACACCATAGAAGATTCAATATTAAATTTTTGGAGAAGATTTATGCGTTAGATTTCTTCTACCTTTCATTTATTGGATTCTAGTTCAAAGATAAGATGGTTTACATCATAAGTTTTCTCTTTCAAAGAACAGTGTGTGAATGTATATTTCCAATTAATGCATGGTGTTACATTTATCTTGTTTCTATGTATATCAAGTTTTTGTGATGTTCCTCCAAGCCAAGTGACCCTTTTTATGGACAACATGGAGTTTGGTTTCACTGATATATATGTGCTTGGAATGGTGTTACAAGAATTGATTACTAATCGTGCCAAGGTGGCACATCCTACAAAAGAGTGTGTTCGATGTACCCAGTATGAGATGCAACTTTCAACTTTATTTAGAGTTGATAAGTATATGGCTTTGTTCTCTTGAATGTAAGATCAAAACCAATGAATGTATTTCCAGATTTTATGTTTGAGCTATTCCCATCCTTCTACTTATTCATCTTACAATGAGTGTATTAGTATTCTTATAGAAGTATAAGGCCAATTTATCCTTATATAATATTTGACCAGATGCATTTTTAAAGGCCTTCAAATAGTTCATCATTGTACATTCTTGAGTTACAAAGGCCTCTCCAAATAGGATAATGTCATATGCAAATAATAAGTGAATGATGGAACCTTATTGTAATTTGTTACAGATTCCAATTTCCTACATCCTCTAGATCTGAGATATCTTGACTTGAACTGTTTGAGCATAGAACAAAAATGTATGGAAAAAGAGGGTAACCTTTCCTAACATTTCTTGATGTTTTAAGTGGTTCCATTCTCCCTCCTTTCCAATATAAAGAAAATTTTCCATATTGTATGATATTCATTATAAACTATGATTAGGGTTTAGGGTAGAATTTTCCTTCTTACCAAAATGAAGATCCAGTTCATTTTTACATATACTTTAGCCAAGTGTAGTTCCACTTCCATACATTGCTTTATATTCTTACTTATCCTCATGGAGTGGATAATCTCTTGAATGATGATAATGTTTGCCAAATATCCTCCTTTAGGATGAGTTTTCTTTGGTAAGGAAAAATCCAATCCAAAGGGAAAGGTTTGATGTGTTTGACTATTATCTTTGACAGCTTAGTGCATACATTGTTAATAACAATAGGGCACAAGTGTTTGCAATGTTCAGGTGAATTTGTTTTTGGAGTTAGAACAAGTGTCAATATATCCATGTTAGTTTGGATAGGAAAACCTAAAAATCATTTAATAGTTTTTAGTGATAAAGAATTCTAAACATTTGTGTATTTTTGTTTTGTAAAAATTCCACATCAACACCATTTGGGCATATATAGTGCCTTGATTGGGTCATTAGAGTGGTGATGATCTCGTCCTTGGTCAGAAACGATACAAGAAGTCTGGTCTCATCATTGTGCCAGAGAGGAAAGTGACCAGGGTATTGGGCCACATGAATTGCGTGATCAGGCAGATTATCCTCTATGAATAGTCTCTTGAAATTTCCTTGAACCAAATGTTGTAGATTAACGTTTCCTTTTGATCCAATCTCCATCATAGGATTTTAGTTAGTAGACAAGGTTCCTTCTTTACTTTAGTTTCACCAAGGATTAGAAGTATTTAGTGATGGAGTTCCCTATGTGAAACCATTCATTTATATCCTTTTTTCTTCCACTCTTCCTCCTCGTTTTCCTAGATTTTTAGATATTCAATATGTAGTTTGTTTATTTCATCATCAAGGGCTGGTGAATAGACTCTAAAGAGTGCTTCTTGCTTCTTTCCAATCATTTTGTGTCACTTGTCTATATGCTTTTTTTTTCTTTCTACCTCTCCTTTTTCGCCCACAGACCAACTACTTCGATGTAGTTTTGTATAGCCATGGTAAAATTTGTGTTTGAGTACAAATATTTTTGAAGAGAGTGTAAAATGAAGGCATTCTTCTCCATCTTTTGTAGGTTTAAAGGTGAGAAGAATTACTACCAAATATCTATGTCATTCTAGCGAGAAGGGGATTATTGTCTGAAGATATTTTGGGAAGAACCTCAACTATTTTAGAAGGAAATTTTTCTATCTAGGCTTTGTTAGAAAATGATATATCTTGTCGTTGAAGTACCACTTTTAAAAGGCATATTGGGTCTAGATGCTCCTAGGTCCTCTTGACTCGATCCTTACAAAGCTTTCTGAATATCCCCGACATCATATTATGCATGATGGTTCACATCCTATCTTCTCATTGGTGCATAGCATAGTGGTGGAGTCATCTAATACCATCCATGGCTTGGTTTCCATTTCCGTGATAGTGTTTAGATGGTATATAGAAAGATCCTCTTACTTTTATTTGCCACAATAGTGTTAGATAATTATCATTATTGCAATGATAAATGATTGATGTTGGTTGTTGATACAAAGATATAGAGTAAACTATGCTATAAGAAGTAAATAGTTAGCATAGATCTCATTCTCATTCATATTGTAGGGACTTTGAATCTATATTTACTTATAAAACTTTAGAAAAGTTGCCAAAACTCAAGTTTGAGAGTAAAAGCCACTCGTACAACTTAATAAGAAAGTTGATCTCTTGAGTTTATCAACCATTTATAGTGAACTTTTAAAATCCTAAATAAATTATAGGGGAGGTTTAAAAAATTTTGTTTTGATTAGTCATGTTTACGTCTGGGCCAAAAAACAAGCATCAAGTTCTCAACACTATACTAGAAAATGTTCTCAAAAACTTTACCACAATACAAAAAAAAAGAAATCCCATCACAGTACACTTATGAGAGCTCATATAGAACATCAACAAGTTAGAGAGAGTCTTTTAGGAATTCATATGTATCTTGTTATGGGAGTATATAAATTCCTAGATGAAATATCTTTTGAGTGTTTTCAAGGTATTTTTTGTAAAGTATGAAAGAGGGATACAACTATTAAAATAGAAGTATTGATCGATTAGCACCAAATTAACTAATGTTAGTCACCTAGTGTTGGATAATAAGAATATAAACCAAAATTAGAGGTAGAGTTTATCATTGATGAGCCTCACAATCATTCAAATGTGGAGTACGTAGGGAAAAAGGTAAACATGTGAGTTTGGTTGGAAAGGATACAATTTGAAGTCTAAATTTGTAACATCCCAAGATTTGGTGACTCAAATAAAAGAATCTTAGAAGGAATGAATGGACTACCCATATCACCAAGATGTGCCACCTTTCCAAGGAGGCCATCACTAAGAACTTTGTGGTTAACCATGCTCATTCTAGAGTAGTACTAGGATGGATGACCTATCAGGAAGTTGACCCTACCTTACACACGAGTGAGGGAAAAGCACATAGTTAAGGCTAATAGTGGTATGTGGGGTCATTCATAATTCTTGCAACTCTACTAGAGCCTTGGGCAGTTGGTCTGGGTGTTACAAATGGTACAAAATCCAAATCCCCTATAGTAGGTGGGGCCCACATGGACATGTGGTATCCTAGTCATGAACAGTACAGTTCTGACATGTTGGAAAGGGCTATCTATGGTGATGTATCCACCCTTGCACTGGTAGCCATGATCAGGAGTTGGGTGTCCATGGGTCATTCTGGGTCTGTACTGAAATGGAGAAATATTAAGAGGCCATATAGTTGATCCTTGATGAGGATGTCAAGAGTCTAAGTGGGGAAGATTGCAATGTCTCATGACTTGAGTCCTTAAATAAAATCATCTTAAGAGAAATCATTGAACTACCCATATCACCAAGGTGCACCTCCTTTTCAGGGAGCCTATCACTAAGAACTATATGGTAAATGTGTTCATCCCAGAGTAGTACTGTAAGGACCCTGACCTGCGTTTAGGGCTTACCCTGTTTGCTTTGCTTAACCTTGATGATTTGATGCTTGCTAATCACCTTTAGTGGTGATTAGGGTTTGGTTGTGCTTTGTTGAGAGTTGAAGGTGCTTCTTGCAAATAAACCAAGTCTAGGGTTTTGTGAGAAAGTTTGCTACCTTGAGAGGTGTTCTTCTCTCTCTTTACTTCCTCTAGGGTTGAGAGGAAGGCTTGGGCTTGTTGTTTGAGTTCTTTGGACCTTTGTTGAGCTTGCTTGGGCCTTGTGTCGGCCAAGTAGAGCTTGTGTCGGCCTAGAGAGGTGTGTGTCGGCCTAGGGTGTGTTTGTGTCGGCCAACAAGGAGGTGTGCCACCCCAGAGCAAGCCTGGTGTGTCGCCCATGATGCTTGGGCCAACCTTGGTCACGTTTGGAAGACACATGGTGCACCTCTTGGACAAGTGTCTTTTGGCTTGCAAGAGTGGTGGCTTGAGTTGGTGGACAAGTGTCCCTTGGGTGGACGACACATAGCAAGAGTTCACCTTGGTTTCTCCTCCTTCCTCATCTATATAGGTGGTCCCTTCCTTAGCTTGAGGTCCCTTTTGTTCCTCTCCTTCTTGTGCACGACACACTCTCTCTTTCCCTTGGTTGGTGGCCGACACACCCTTGAAGAAGGAGCTTGGAGGTTGACACACCCTTGGAGAAGAAGAGTGGTGGCCGATACGCCCCCCGTGGAGAAGCTAAGGTGGCCGATACCCTTGGAGCTTGAAGTGCATCCTCTTCCTTGGAGCTTAAGGTGGGTTGCATGACTCTAACCCTAACTACTCTATCCTCTTCTCTCATATGTGTTGCTTTAATCTTGCCTTTATATGTTAGTAGTTGGTTCTTGTTTAGCTTGCATGTTGGCCGATCCATGTGTGTTAGGGTTTAGGAGAGCAACACTCCTTTCTCCCCTTGGTCTAGATGAGTGAGCTTGAGCTCTAATTCCATTAGCAACACCCCTCTTTCCTACCCAATTGAGGTGAGTACATGACTTAGTGGCTTGAGCAAGACTCTCCTCTCACCTTGGGCAATATGGTGAGCTCGTGTAGATGGCTTTGTTAGATGTGCCTTGGTCGAGATGTGTTTGGGAAGGTGCTTCCCGACAACCCTTGCCCTAGTTTAGCCTTGCACGGCTTGAGTGAGCACGGTTCTTCCTGTTTGATCCTTGGGCGGGTGAGCAATCCAACCCTTGCACGCCCTGAGCCAGCTCTGCCCGGCAAGCTGCTTGCACGATGGGGCTGCTCACCCGACATGATCTACTCACTCCATGCATTCTGCTCGCTCAGTGGGTATACTCGCTCTATAGCCCTACACGCGTGTCGCCCAATACACTTGGTTCTGCTCGCCTGACACTCCTTTGCTCACCTCACAAACTTGCTCACCCGGCATTAGCCATATTGCACGATATCTGCTCGCCCGACTTTCCTTGGCTCTCCCAGCTACGTCACCCGACACTATGTTGCTCACCCTCTACCTGCTCGTGTCGCCCGACAGGCTTTGCTTTCGCGGTTCTACCCTGCTCGCCCAGTTCTGCCTTGCACGCTTGCTATCTCTACTCGCTTTATAGCCTTGCTCACCCAACATCTGTGTCGCCCGACACACACACCTGCACGCCTGCATGTCTCGCCCGATGTACCCTGTGCACCTTGGAGCTGCACGCCCGATAGGGCTGCACGCTTGCCCTCGTTTCATGGTGGTGCTCTGCACGCATGCTAGAGTTGCACGCCCGCTAGGGTTTAGTTGGGATGGGTCCTGCCCGGGATGACTTTTAGTGAGGGTTGTTGATATCTCTTGTGAGGGCACAGTCTGTCATGATGCTCTTATGATAACTCATTGCTTAATAATGAGAATTATGTTCTTATGGCTATTCACATGCGTGTGTATGTAACTACTCTATGTCTTTAAGGCCAAAATAGGATCTTGAGCATTACATTAGGGTTGCTTGATAATGTGCTTACATGTGTATCCTTAAGATGAGGCATGGATATAATTCTTAGTGTTATTGTGTGCTAGCAATGTACTTAACCCTAATTGTCATCTTATGTTGATAATATAAGGTCTTTTGATTATTCCCATGGATGTTGAATGATGTAGGTAATGCTTAGACAAATGAAAGGCCATGAGAAATGATTATATGAGAATACTGATGACAGGTGTATGATGTTACATGATGATGATGAAAGCCTTGAGAGGCTATGGTACTATGTGATGAGGGATTGAGATCCTATGATGTGTGATGATCCTTGAGGTGGATCTAGATGGTTGGCAAGAGGCCAAGTGATAACATGTGACTTGAGGTCCTTGTGATGGATCAGTGTGATGTAAATTGTAGAAAATACATATTGTTGAGTTTATGCTATTTACTTCCTGTTATATCTTGCATGTTATACAACTTGGTTGAATCTTGCAATCCATCTAAAAGATACTAAGTAATCACAGTGTAATTTATAATGTAGCTTGCCCTGGCCATAGATTCATCACCAGTCAGGATAGGGTGATGATGAAACGGGTTCTCCTGCGGGTTAACCCGGAGCGCATATTTTTGAATATGCGAGGTTTCTCCTAGCCTAAAATAGAGAGGTGAAATGAGTGCAGCTGCGGTTGCAGACTCGGATGTGTGATGAGCATGGTGAACATGGCCCATGGCTCCAGATATGTGATATGTTGAGCATGAATGCGTTCATGGCTCCGAGCACGATGTTTTAGACACGTGACTCAGTTTTCTAGCGCCATGACCTGTACTGAGGCAGGCTAGGAAGAGGGTAGCCTGAGGAGCTGACCCTGTTGCGATGACCACTTCAAGCATGAGACTGCGGTCCTGCTTTGTGTTCTCATGTACTGACCATGAGGCGGAGAAGGTCTTGGATTCCGGCTCTTCCATTGACCTTGTATGGCACCGGCTATGGGCTTCGCAGCCGAAGGTTGGATTTGAATGGTACGGTTCATTTCCTCAGGGCATAATAAAACGTAATACAGCCGTTTAGTATGTATTGATCAGACAAATACAAAACATTGGTTGAGGCCTTGTTTGTGTAGTTAACTTTAATTATATTGTAGTTGTTTATTACTCTTTTGTGGTGAGTCTCATATAATCTATCTTGTCAATCACGTCCCATTGCGAAATATAGTGGTTATATGCCCTTTTGATACAACTGGTAAGTCTGAGGATGGCTTGTTACTTATAACTCTTCTTATTATATTCTTTATCAATAATCTGCTGAGATAAGCTTTATCTATCTGAGGTTTCGTAGTTTTGGTGCGGAGTTATGCCTCCCACTGGGACAATGTTCAATTGTCTCACTGCACTGGTTTACACCCTTTTTAAGTGGTCGAGCTTGTCGTGGTGGTGGTCGCAGGGTTGCGGCCGAGCAGCACGAAGATCAGTCGAAGGCAAGCTTTGGAGATGCTGTTGTTTTGATGTTTTAGTGTAGAGTCTAGAGTCATCCCTGTACTCTCAGGTCCTTGGTGGTGTTTTGACGTTGTTTCACGATGTACGACCGATGCTGTTTGTTTATCCTGCTGCTTGCCAGATGTGGGCCTTTGTATGTATGAACAGGTGGTGAACTCATGCTTATGACAGGACAGCTGTTGCTCTAAGCTTTGGACATGTATCCAGGCTTGTATGGTTATGCATATAACATGTTTTCTTGCAGGATATGGACTGGATTGTGATATGTTTCTCAGTTTATCAGTTTTCCGCAATCGATTTTAATTAACTCGTGTTTTTGATAAGCTGTGGTTATGATGATTTCCGCACGTTTTCGCTAACACCTCGTTATCTGTGTGATAATGGGATGTGTTGCCACAAGTTTTGGTATCAGAGCTTTAGGTTCGCTGAGTCTACAGGGATCTAGGACTAGGTTGTGTTTGTTCTTATGTGTTTTCCAGATTTTCTCATAGAAATCTTCTGCCCTCAGTGGAAGAAAAGCCAATATGTCTGGAAACCATGAAGAACACGCTGCTGAAAACAACGATGCTGCATCAGTTGATGGAGCTTTTGAGCAGACACATGAAGATCAGGTGCCTGAGGTCCCCCAACCTGACCCAGCCATACTTGAACACCCTGCCTACCAACAACTTATGGGGCAGTTAATGGCTACGATGAATCTCATGGTTGAGCGATTACCAGTGCCTCCTCCGCGAGCATAGGTTCCCCATAGAGAAGCATCCGGTATTGGGAAGACCTTTGAGCAGCTTCGCCGAGTCGGAGCTTTGGAATATTTTGGTACGGCTGATCCAACAGATGCAGATCTGTGGCTGACAAGTCTTGAGAAGTCTTTCCGGATCATCGACATACCCGAAGCAGACAAAGTAAAGCATGCTGTCTACCTTCTGAAAGGTAGTGCTGGTCACTGGTGGACCATCGAGGAAGAGAAGTGACCTGGTGAGGTGATCTATTGGGAAGTGTTTCGACGCGAGTTCGTCGCCGAATACTTTCCCAAGACGTATCTGGATGAGAAGATCCGTCAGTTCAAGAGTTTGCGACAAGGAACGATGAACATCACCGAGTATGAAGCTAAGTTTATGGATCTGTTGAGGTTTTGTCCTCATATGGCGACGACAGACGAGGAACGGATCAGACGTTTTGAGAAGGGTCTGAGTGCTGAGCTGGCGACACCGGTCTCTGCGTTGGAGAATCGAGAATGGTTCGTTACGTTCATGGAATCTGTTCGGAGGATCGAACGTTCTGTTAGGGAGAAGAGAGAGTCTATGGATAAGAAAAGACCTTCTCAGTTTCAGAGTCAGAGGTTTGGTGGCTTCAAGAAGCCCAGGTTTTCGGCAGCGATGAGAGGTTCTGGTAGACCGTCTCAGTGGTCTATGAGTAGAGGAAGAGGTTATGTTTCTTCGCCTTCTAAGGCACCAAGTTCGGCTTCTGTGGCGGTGACAGGGCCATCGAGGCCTCCAGATGACGTTAGGACGTGTTATTCCTGTGGTTAGACAGGGCATATCAGGTCAAGTTGTCCCTACAACGATGTTGAAGTGACGCAGCAGCCGAGACAGAACCTTCAGGGGTCAGAGAGACCACAGCCCAGTGGTGGCAGAGGATGTGGACGCGGTCAAGCGTCTCAGACTGGATCGTCTGCTCAGGGAAGCAGAGGTCATGGACAGCAAGCAACGGCTCGATTCTACGCTATGAATCATCTGGAGGCGGTAGTCAACCTGCGAGTAGTGACAGGTCAGATGGAGTTATTTCATTCTGATATGTCTTCTTCTTGCTTTATATCTGTTCTGGTTGACCCAGGTGCTACACACTCTTTTATCGCCTATAGTATGCTTGAGAACTGTCGTTTATCTGTTAGCTGTAAGAAGGATAGCTTGTTGTTAGAAACCCCTCTTGATAGTTCCTCTTTGCTTCGAGAAGAGTGTCCATCTTGTGTCTTGTCTTTCTCGGGACATCGCATTCAAGTGGACCTCATACCACTTGATATGCATGGTTTCGATGTCATCCTTGGGATGGATACCTTGGAGAGGTATAAGGTTGTTTTGGACTGCGGTTCCAAGCAGGAAGTGTTCAATGTCGATGGAGAGAAGTGGATCTTCCAAGGAGATAGGAAGATTCTTCCGACGTGCTTAGTATCAGCTATGGTGGCAGATAAGTTGTTACGACAAGGATGTGAAGCGTTCTTAGCTCACGTGGTAGATACCGAAGTGGATGCCAAGGCAAAAGGTCTTAGCCTTGAGGAGGTGTCAGCTGTTCGTGAGTTTGCAGACGTGTTCCCTGAGGAGTTTCCTGGTGTTCCCCCACCCTGAGAGATTGATTTCGAGATCAATCTAGTACCAGGAACGCAGCCATTTGTGCAGACACTGTACAGAATGGCTCCAGCAGAGATGGCAGAGTTGAAGAAGCAGGTACAGGAGTTGTTAGATAAAGGTTTTATCCGGCCGAGTACATCGCCTTGGGGTGCTCCAGTACTGTTTGTCAAGAAGAAGGATGGTTCGATGCGGCTGTGTATAGACTACCGACAGTTGAACAAGGTCACAATCAAGAACAAGTACCCGTTGCCGAGGATAGATGATCTGTTCGATCAGTTGCGTGGTGCTACAGTGTTTTCCAAGATCGATCTACGATCTGGATATCATCAGTTGAGGATAACGGCGGATGACATATCGAAGTCAGCCTTCAGGATAAGGTATGGTCATTATGAGTTTGTGGTTATGCCGTTTGGGTTAACCAATGCACCTGTAGCTTTCATGGATCTGATGAACAGAGTGTTCTGTCCGTTCTTAGATCAGTTTGTTGTAGTCTTTATAGATGACATCTTGATCTATAGTCGGGATAGGCTTGAGCACGAGCAACATCTTCGTCGAGCGTTGACTCTTCTTTGTCAACATCAGTTGTATGCCAAGTTCAGTAAGTGTGAGTTCTAGCTGGATGAAGTGACCTTCTTGGGCCATGTGATATCCGCTGAAGGAGTCAAGGTAGATCCGAAGAAGGTGGAATCTGTTGCAGATTGGGAACAACCAAAGACGACGACAGAAGTTCGTAGTTTCCTTGGTCTAGCAGGATACTACCAGAGGTTTATCAAGGACTTCAGTGTGATCGCGGTATCGATGACGAAGTTGACCAGGAAGGATGTACCTTTTGTGTGGGATGATCGATGTCAGCAAGCTTTCCAGAGTCTGAAGGAGAAGCTGACTAGTGCTCTAATGTTGATCTTTCCAGAGCCTGGGAAAGGCTATGTTGTTTTCTGTGATGCTTCCAAGAAAGGTTTAGGTTGCGTGTTGATGCAGGAAGATCATGTGGTTTCTTTTGCCTCGTGACAACTGAAGAAGCATGAGGAGAACTATCCGACTCATGATTTGGAGCTGGCGGCAGTAGTTCATGCGTTAAAGATTTGGAGACACTATTTGTATGGGGAAGTGTGTCAGATCTTTACGGATCATAAGAACCTGAAGTATATCTTTACGCAGCACGAGTTGAATATGCGACAGCGGTGATGGATGGAGTTGATCAACGACTATGACTGCATTATCGAGTATCATCCTGGTAAGGCGAATGTGGTAGCAGATGTGCTTAGCAGGAAGTCTTCTCTTTCTTCAAAGAAGGCACAGTTGAGTTCCCTAGTTTGCCATAGGCGAGATATGTTTGTTTCTCTGCAACAGATGAATGTGCAGATGGAAGTTTCTTTGTTATCTAGTCTTTTCGCACAGATGCAAGTCAAGCCTACGTTGAGGCAGCAGATCAGGGATGCACAACAGACATATGAGGCGGTACAGTTGATCAGATTAGAGTTTGGCAGCGACAAGCGTGATGGGTTTCATGAGTCCAAGGATGGACTAGTTTGCTATCGTGATAGGATGGTGGTTCCAGATTCTGATGATCTGAGGAAGTAGGTGCTTGAGGAAGCATACATGTCGATGTATGCCATGCATCCAGGTGTCACCAAGATGTATCATAGTATGAAGGACTTGTATTGGTGGTCCGGTATGAAGAGAGATGTGGCTGAGTACGTGGCAAGATGTGCGGTATGTCAACAAGTGAAGGCTGAACATCAGAAGCTGGTAGGTACATTGCAACCTTTGCCGATACCGCAGTGGAAATGGGATCATATAACCATGGATTTCGTAGTTGGTCTACCCAAGACAACTAGGAATCATGATTCCATGTGGGTGATAGTGGACAGATTGACAAAGTCTGCCCATTTCCTACCTGTTAAGACGACGTATACAGTAGAGAAGCTTGCTCGAGTATATGTGGATGAGATAGTTCGTTTGCATGGTGTGCCCACAATGATAGTTTCTGACAGAGGTCTTCAGTTTACCAGTCGTTTTTTGGGAACAGTTGCACAGAGCGTTGGGAACGCACTTGAGGTTCAGTACGGCCTTTCATCCGCAGACAGATGGATAATCTGAAAGGACTATTCAGATTGTGGAGGATCTCCTTCGAGCTTGTGTTTTATAGTTCCTAGGTAGTTGGGATGTACATCTGAGTTTGATAGAGTTTGCCTACAACAACAGTTACCAGCAAAGCATCGACATGGCTCCTTATGAAGCTTTATATGGAAGGAAGTGCAGATCTCCTTTGTGTTGGTACGAGTTTGGAGAGTATCAGCTTTTGGGTCCTGAGTTAGTTCAGCAGACGACAGAAAAGATCAAGGTGATACAACAACAATTGAAGGTAGCACATGACAGGCAGAAGTCTTATGCAGACAATCGCCGACGACCGTTGGAGTTCCAGCTAGGAGACAAAGTGTATCTTAAGGTCTCGCCTTGGAAAGGTGTGCTGAGGTTTGGTCGGAAGGGTAAGTTGGCACCCAGGGATATGGGGCCTTACCCAGTCTTAGCACGTGTTGGTAAGGTGGCTTACGAGATAGAGTTTCCTCCTGAGTTGCATAGGTTACATCCAGTGTTCCATGTCAGTATGCTAAAGAAAAGTCATCCAGATTCGGGTACAGTGATACAACCAGTTGAGGTTGAGCTTGATGCATATGTGACCTACGAGGAAGGTCCTGTGGCGATTCTTAACAGAAGGATCAAGAAGCTAAAGAGGAAGGACATGGTTCTTGTGAAGGTCCTTTGGCAGCGTTGTGGCGTTGAGGAAGCCATGTGGGAGCTTGAGGAAGATATGAGGAGGAAGTATCCCTCGCTTTTCTCTTCGGATTTTGGGGACGAAATCCCTTAAAGGAGGTTAGATTGTAAGGACCCTGACCTTCGTTTAGGGATTACCCTGTTTGCTTTGCTTAACCTTGATGGTTTGATGCTTTCTAATCACCTTTAGTGGTGATTAGGGTTTGGTTGTGCTTTGTTGAGAGTTGAAGGTGCTTCTTGCAAATAAACCAAGTCTAGGGTTTTGTGAGCAAGTTTGCTACCTTGAGAGGTGTTCTTATCTCTCTTTACTTCCTCTAGGGTTGAGAGGAAGGCTTGGGCTTGTTGTTTGAGTTCTTTGGACCTTTATTGAGCTTGCTTGGGCCTTGTGTCGGCCAAGTAGAGCTTGTGTCGGCCAAGAGAGGTGTGTGTCGGCCTAGGGTGTGTTTGTGTCGCCCAACAAGGAGGTGTGCCGCCCCAGAGCAAGCCTGGTGTGTCGCCCATGATGCTTGGGCCAACCTTGGTCACGTTTGGAGGACACATGGTGCACCTCTTGGACAAGTGTCTTTTGGCTTGCAAGAGTGGTGGCTTGAGTTGGTGGACAAGTGTCCCTTGGGTGGACGACACATAGCAAGAGTTCACCTTGGTTTATCCTCCTTCCTCATCTATATAGGTGGTCCCTTCCTTAGCTTGAGGTCCCTTTTGTTCCTCTCCTTCTTGTGCACGACACACTCTCTCTTTCCCTTGGTTGGTGGCTGACACACCCTTGAAGAAGGAGCTTGGAGGTCGACACACCCTTGGAGAAGAAGAGTGGAGGCCGATACCCCCCCTGGAGAAGCTAAGGTGGCCGATACCCTTGGAGCTTGAAGTGCATCCTCTTCCTTGGATCTTAAGGCGGGTTGCATGACTCTAACCCTAACTACTCTATCCTCTTGTCTCATATGTGTTGCTTTAATCTTGCCTTTATATGTTAGTAGTTGGTTCTTGTTTAGCTTGCATGTCGGCCGATCCATGTGTGTTAGGGTTTAGGAGAGCAACACTCTTTTCTCCCCTTGGTCTAGATGAGTGAGCTTGAGCTCTAATGCCATGGGCAACACCCCTCTTTCCTACCCGATTGAGGTGAGCACATGACTTAGTGGCTTGAGCAAGACTCTCCTCTCACCTTGGGCAAGATGGTGAGCTCATGTAGATGGCTTTGTTAGATGTGCTTTGTCGAGATGTGTTTGGGAAGGTGCTTCCCGACAGCCCTTGCCCTAGTTTAGCCTTACACGGCTTGAGTGAGCACAATTCTTCCTTTTTGATCCTTGGGCAGGTGAGCAATCCAACCCTTGCATGCCCTGAGCCAGCTCTGCCCGGCAGGCTGCTTGCCCGATGGGGCTGCTCACCCGACATGATCTACTCACTCCATGCATTCTGCTCGCTCAGTGGGTATACTCGCTCTATAGCCCTGCACGCGTGTTGCCCAATACACCTGGTTCTGCTCGCCTGACACTCCTTTGCTCACCTCACAAACTTGCTCGCCCAACATTAGCCATCTCGCATGATATCTGCTCACCCGGCTTTCCTTGGCTCGCCCAGCTGCGTCACCCGACACTATGTTTCTCACCTGCTACCTGCCTGTGTCGCCCGATAGGCTTTGCTCTCGCGGTTCTACCTTGCTCGCCCAGTTCTTCCTTGCACGCTTGCTATCTCTGCTCGCTTTGTAGCCTTGCTCACCCAGCATCTGTGTCGCCCGACACACACACCTGCACGCCTGGATGTCTCGCCCGATGTACCATGTGCACCTTGGAGCTGCACGCCCGATAGGGCTGCACGCTTGCCCTGGTTTCATGGTGGTGCTCTGCACGCCTGCTAGAGTTGCACGCCCGCTAGGGTTTAGTTGGGATGGGTCATGCCCGGGATGACTTTTAGTGAGGGTTGTTGATATCTCTTGTGAGGGCATGGTCTGTCATGATGCTCTTATGATAACTCATTGCTTAATAATGAGAATTATGTTCTTATGGCTATTCACATGCGTGTGTATGTAACTACTCTATGTCTTTAAGGCCAAAATAGGATCTTGAGCATTACATTAGGGTTGCTTGATAATGTGCTTACATGTGTATCCTTAAGATGAGGCATGGATATAATTATTAGTGTTATTGTGTGCTAGCAATGTACTTAACCCTAATTGTCATCTTATGTTGATAATATAAGGTCTTTTGATTATTCCCATGGATGTTGAAGGATGCAGGTAATGCTTAGCCAAATGAAAGGGCATGTGAAATGATTATATGAGAATACTGATGACAGGTGTATGATGTTACATGATGATGATGAAAGCCTTGAGAGGCTATGGTACTATGTGATGAGGGATTGAGATCCTATGATGTGTGATGATCCTTGAGGTGGATCTAGATGGTTGGCAAGAGGCCAAGTGATAACATGTGACTTGAGGTCCTTGTGATGGATCAGTGTGATGTAAATTGTAGAAAATACATGATGTTGAGTTTATGCTATTTACTTCCTGTTATATCTTGCATGTTATACAACTTGGTTGAATCTTGCAATCCATCTAAAATATACTAAGTAATCACAGTGTAATTTATAATGTAGCTTGCCCTGGCCATAGATTCATCACCAGTCAGGATAGGGTGATGATGAAACAGGTTCTCCTGCGGGTTAACCCGGAGCGCATATTTTTGAATATGTGAGGTTTCTCCTAGCCTAAAATAGAGAGGTGAAATGAGTGCAGCTGTGGTTGCAGACTCAGATGTGTGATGAGCATGGTGAACATGGCCCATGGCTCCAGATATGTGATATGTTGAGCATGAATGCGTTCATGGCTCTGAGCACGATGTTTTAGATACGTGGCTCAGTTTTCTAGCGTCGTGACCTGTACCGAGGCGGGCTAGGTAGAGGGTAGCCTGAGGAGCTGACCCTGTGGCTATGACCACTTCAAGCATGAGACTGCGGTCCTGCTTTGTGTTCTCATGTACTGACCATGAGGCGGAGAAGGTCTTGGATTCCGGCTCTTCCATTGACCTTGTATGGCACCGGCTATGGGCTTCATAGCCGAAGGTTGGATTTGAACGGTACGGTTCATTTCCTCAGGGCATAATAAAACGTAATACAGCCGTTTAGTATGTATTGATCAGACAAATACAAAACATTGGTTGAGGCCTTGTTTGTGTAGTTAACTTTAATTATATTGTAGTTGTTTATTACTCTTTTGTGGTGAGTCTCATATAATCTATCTTGTCAATCACGTCCCATTGCGAAATATAGTGGTTATATGCCCTTTTGATACAACTGGTAAGTCTGAGGATGGCTTGTTACTTATAACTCTTCTTATTATATTCTTTATCAATAATCTGCTGAGATAAGCTTTATCTATCTGAGGTTTCGTAGTTTTGGTGCGGAGTTATGCCTCCCACTGGGACAATGTTCAATTGTCTCACTGCACTGGTTTACACCCTTTTTAAGTGGTCGAGCTTGTCGTGGTGGTGGTCGCAGGGTTGCGGCTGAGCAGCACGAAGATCAGTAGAAGGCAAGCTTTGGAGATGCTGCTGTTTTGATGTTTTGGTGTAGAGTCTAGAGTCATCCCTGTACTCTCAGGTCCTTGGTGGTGTTTTGACGTTGTTTCACGATGTACGACCGATGATGTTTGTTTATCCTGCTGCTGGCTGGATGTGGGCCTTTGTATGTATGAACATGTGGTGAACTCATGCTTATGACAGGACAGCTGTTGCTCTAAGCTTTGGACATGTATCCAGGCTTGTATGGTTATGCATATAACATGTTTTCTTACAGGATATGGACTGGAATGTGATATGTTTCTCAGTTTATCAGTTTTACACAATCAATTTTAATTAACTCGTGTTTTTGATAAGCTGTGGTTATGATGATTTCCGCACGTTTTTGCGTAACACCTTGTTATCTGTGTGATAATGGGATGTGTTGCCACAAGTACTAGGATGGATTACTAGTTGGCAATTTGATCACGACTTGTATGTGAGCGAGGACAAAGCACAACATTAGTTCTAGTGGTGGTCTCTGGTCCCATTGTCATTCCAAAAACTCTACAGGAGCCTTATGTAGTGGGCCCGAGTGTTACAAAATGGACAAATATTATGAGACCTTATTCTAGTAAATTGTTGGAAGAAGATACAATCTATATATTTCAGGTCAAATACAACTTGGAGGATACCTAAACCCTTCTAGTGTAAATGATGTTAGTAAGTGAATATACACTTAATAGCATTATGCCATATACATACTACAAAGATAGTGAAAATTCAAGACCACAAATATGCAATCAACTAAACTATTTTTTGTGTTCTCTACTCAAGGATTCTACTCAAGAATTGCTCAAAAATAGTCAAGAGATATAAGGTTAAGGATTTATCCTAGATAAATTCATCAACAAACATTAAAGGAATAATAGGATAACATTTTGTCGGTTAAGGAGGATTCCTTGAGATAGAAGCCTTTTATAAATCACAGTCCCATGGACCAAGGCTCTAGTAGAGTTTGACGAATGACAACTAGCTCCACAAACCACCACTAGTTTCAACAATGTGTTTTTTCCTCACTCATGCACAACATGGGATCAAATTCCTGACTGGTCACCCATCCTAGTTCTACTCCAAGATGAGCACACTTACCTTTAGAGTTTTTAGTGATGGTCTCCCTGAATAGGAAGTGCACCTTGGTTATATGGTTAGTACAATAATTTGTTTTAAGATTATCTTATTCAAGGCCTCAAATCGTGGGACGTTACAATCTCCCCCACTTAGACTGTTGACATCCTCATCAAGGCCCAACTAGATGGCCTCATAATATTTCCCCATTTCACTATAGAAGTAGAATGACCCATGGACGCCTAGCTTCAGATCCTAACTATAAGGGTAATGATGTCTACATCACCATAGATAGCCCTTTCCAACATGCTTAAACTACACGACTCAAGACTAGCATGACATATGTCCATGTGGGTCCCACTTATAGGAGGGGATATGGCTCTG
This sequence comes from Alisma plantago-aquatica, assembly GCA_963693085.1. Classification (NCBI taxonomy): domain Eukaryota; kingdom Viridiplantae; phylum Streptophyta; class Magnoliopsida; order Alismatales; family Alismataceae; genus Alisma; species Alisma plantago-aquatica. The sequence continues at coordinate 1,829,659,205 of OY856409.1, forward strand.
ATACCATTTGTAAAGCTTGAGTCCACTACCTAAGGCTCAAGTAGAGTTTCACAAATGATGACTATCCCCATAGACCACCACTAGCCTCAATGATGCACTTTTTCCTCACTCATGCACAACACTAGATCAACCTCTTGACTGGTCACCCATCCTAGTACAGCTCCAAGTTGAGAACACTTATCTTTGGAGTTCTAAGTGATGGCTCTTTAAAAAATAGGTGCACCTTGGTGATATGGATAGTCCAATCATTCCTTTTAAGATTGTTTTATATGAGGCCTTAAATCTTAGGACTTTACACCTTCTTCTAGTGAATTAATTTGTATAGGAAGTTGAATGCTTTATACAATGACATAAGAGAATTCACTTGATTTATGCAAACATATTTTCAAAATATAGATTAAGAATGATTGCTGGGACGTTTTTCTATGACATGTGTAGATGTTTTTACGAGCATGCATATAACTACCTCATATTCTTCTACCTTAAACAAAGTTGTTTTCTTTGGAAGATTAGTCCATCAATTTTATTGCTTATTCATGTTCTATGTCTTGGAGATGAATATATATATATATATAGGGTAATGATCCAGTGAGAAACATATCTAGTAAGAGCGTGAGAGGCATTTGAATAACTCTCCACATAGATCAATTTTTCATATTCCAACTGTAAAGATTACAAGTATACCTTAATATCTACATTCCTATAAAATTTTATCACCATCCAATTTGTAGATCATTCACAACAACCAAATATTTTTTGACACTCTATATTGAATTTCAGGCTGACCGTTGGATGTAAAAAGTGTATATTGTACATATGTACATGTAAACAATGTCTGATTGCAATTATTTTTTGCGAGAAGGTAAATGAAATGATGCTTTTTCCATCTATACAATTGGATTTTAAAAAAACTTTCCAATTTGTAGTTATTTAAACGCCTCTCATGCTCTCACTGTAGGATGTTTCTCACTGGATCGCTACCCTAAAATCATTAACGGTTGAAGGTATTTTGATATATGGGACCTAGGAAATAGTACATAGTTAATTATAGTAACAAGGCCCTTGAGACTATGGTCACACTCAAAGGCTTTAAAAATATTATCACCCCTTATGTTAGAAAGGGACTGACGTGTATTTTACTACGCACTTAAACGCAAGTATACGCGTCGAGTAATATAGGCCTTGTGAGGCCCGAGTCAAACTCAGGGATACGTGAATTATTGGGGACTTTTACTAACTAATCGTGATCAGCTAGACCGATTAACAAAGTAGGGTTTTGTTGTTCAAACTAAAAAGAAAATAAAAATCAAACAAAGAAAACAATCGATTAAAGGTTAATTTAATCAATTCAAAGGGATATCTTTAGGATGGCGGTTTCACCACGGGTCAACATTGTATTAGGTTTCATATAATTCCTCACACTTCTCTCTCTATCCGGGTAGTGGCCTGAAATGAGAATTACCCACTGTCGTGGTGTAATTCACTACTTAGGTTTAGGTTGATTCCACCGTCGTAGTAATCATTCCCCTAAACTAAGCGCATTAAAAACGGTCTCTCAGTTCCCACCATTAATTTTACAACTCCTTTGTCAAGGGTTTTATTAATTAATGTAGAATTCGTCTCTTTTCAACCATTAATCCTTCCGAAGTGATTAAGGGTGTTAAATTATTATTATGGTGATCAAGCATAACAATAGAAATGGAGAAAACGAATCTATACCACGGATTTGAGAGAAAAATATGAATTATTGATATAAAAATGTCATACAATGCATTCCCGGGCTACTCCCGGTCCTAAAGATTGAGGGTTTTAGCCTCTCATGTTCATCTCACACGAATACATGGTAGAAATTGGGGAATTCATAAGAAAAACAGAAATTAAATGGGAAAACCCCTGAACTGAGAAGAACCGGTGGATCCTTGGCATAGAACACGAGCTTCCCCGCCTGTCGGTGGTGGAAATCGTCTTCGGCAGCGTCCGAATCACCCGGGATGAGCTTCTGGCCTCTGTTCTCCTTTCTCTCCTTTCTCGGCACTCGTGCAATGCGATATCCCCCCGATCCTCCGTCTCGGCGACCGTCATTAGGTATAAGTCCCTAATTAGGTCGTAAAATAACAACATCCGTCTGATCGAGATCAAAACAGATCCAACGCATATCTGCCGGCGTCGATACCATCGACGCGGGTTGATGGTATCGACCCAGCGGATTAGCGGCAGCTTTCCTTTCTTTTAGTCTGAGCGCCTGTGGTGATCTCGATACCATCGACTTGGGTGTCGATGGTATCGACTCCTTTAGCATCGGTTTTTGTCTTCTAGCGACACTGTAGCTCTCCTTGTGTCGATGGCATCGAATTTCATCGATGGTATCGACTGCATCCTCGCCAGCAACTTGAAGGGATCTCGATACCATCGACTTAGGTGTCGATGGTATCGACTCTGTATTGCTCTTCTCGGCTGACAACCTGTGGCTTGGTCGATGGTATCGACTTCCGTCGATGGTATCGACGGAAGCAGATACTTGTTTTTCCTGAAATTTCACAACAAGACCAAGTAAATCCACACAATTTATAATAAGATGATAAATGATGCTCAAAATAGTAAAACAAAGGGGATTTGATATAATATGATGGCAAAGACCAAATTAAGTGAATTATGCAATATTATCCATAAAAATGAGTAATTGGAGCACAAAACACATATGAAATAGGTCTATAAATGCGACTCAAAATCATCGCATCAAACTCCGCTAAGCTTAAACATCGCTCGCCCTCGAGCAATTAATCCTTAGAATAGGATTGCAGATGTCAACTAAAAATCAACACATCACCCCACATTCCACATGACTCCCACTGAACGTTCTCAAACCGGCCTTTCCTAATCACAGAACAGTAATTACCCTACAGGCGACAATAATCATCAATACGAAAAATTATCCTTCAAACCAATGAACACTATCACATAAGGTAGTTAACATAATAAGGTTTGCCAATTCAGCATTGGTGCATCTTGTGATCGCCTACACTACGTTGCTCGCCCTAACTACCATCTACATGGAAGTAGTTCTCCTGATAAACATGAATGAGGAGAAAATCACGGTGGCCTACCAATCCTAGCAACGGGTGGATGGAATGGGTGGTTCATGGAAGAATTTTGGAAGTATTACACAGTTTCAACATGCACATAACAAAATGTCCTAAATGATGCAAATGCACATTGAAAATGCCCTAATGCTTAAAATTAGGTGGAATGATGCATGCACTAACCTTCCACCTCAAAAAGAGATAGAAATCTAATTAAGCCACATCATGTACTCAATTTCCTTGTTATGCAAGTGATATCATGTTCCTTTCTCCCTCTTATTCCATTTCCTTCTAAATTCTCTCTTTTTTTTTCTTTCTTTTCAAATTTTTTTTTCAGATTTTCAGATTTTTTTTTCTTCTAGCCCACATCTCCATAATTGCTTAGAGATACATGCCTAAGGCCATTATATTCACGATTGGAAATCTTTGTACTATTTCGAGGGTATGGAACAATTTAGATCACTTTTTAAGACAACCTGAGGTACATGGTGTACTTAAGCATGAAAATCATGAAAGTTATGAGTGCAACTACATGACATGCACCTAAAGGTAATGTGCATGAATCACTATACATTTTTTTTCCGTTTTATGCAAAAGTATGAAAATAACAATGCAAATCCTATCTACATGCTATGCACGCAAGAAGGAATTAAAATTGTACTTTACTTCCAACTCTTTGGTAGATTATGGAAAAATATGAAGTGGAATGATCACAAGATTAAGTTACTGAACCTTAGAAAAATATCATGTGTCCCTCCTTACTGACATGTGTGGTAGTTCAAAGGGTTCTTTCTCTTATATCCAATTAAGGTCTCATTACCATTTGATTAGGTTAGGCTCAAACAACCGTTACTATCCACTTTTCATGAGTCAATGGGGGTGTAGGTGTGACATATTGCTTCAAAGTTGACATAATCAATCATTTTCATAGGACAAGTTCCCCAAGGACAACCAAGTTAAGCTATCCAAAAGACACAGAAATTTTTAAATTCCCTTAAATTTCCCATGAAAACAGCGAGATGACAATTTTTAAGACATCCACGATTACACTAGATAGATGTGGATCCTAAACAAACTAAAATTGCAAGAACAAATAACAAAGCAAAAACTAAAAACAACTAAAGAAAAGATAAAAGATAGAGCTGTTCCAGCCACCCCCCTAAGCTTGAATTCGACTATGGCCTCATAGTCAAAAACCAACTTAAGGGTGGAACAGTGATACCCGGATCAATCCTGCGGAGGCGGTGGTGGGTATTGCGGTGCCGTAGGATCCCAAGACGGGTACTCCCCCTGGAAGCTTGGATCATATTGGGTCCTCGGCGGAGGCTGTGGATAGCCTCCAAAGTAGTCTTGACTCCAGTAATGGTCGAAGAAGGGCTCCTGTTGCGTCTCTATCCGCTGCAACCGGGTGTGCATTTGCTCTTGGTTGGCGAGGATGATCCGCTCGTTCTCGAACATAGCCCATTGGTTATCAAGTACCCGACTTGTAGTCTCATGAATGCCGGTATACATACCCATGTGCTGCTGCTGAGTCTGCTGGATGTCCTGCAGCATGGTGTACATCCCCTGCATGGAATAGGGATCCTCGGTTGGTTGCTCGTGTTGTGGTGATGGCGGCGGGGGCTGAGATGATGAAGATGCACCCGGATGCATCCTAGGACGCTTCCGTGGTGCCACACGTGCTCGAAGAGGTGTGAAAGCCTCCTCTTCCTCTGCAGCCTCGCCTTCTTGCTTGTCACCTCCGCCTTCTTCCTCGGAGGACTCGATGGCTATGATTGGCCACCGGAAGTGCTGCTTGCCCTCTATGTTGAAGACGTCGTCCGGTAGGGAGCTCTCCTGATAAGCTTGGTTGACGTGGCAATGAGCGTACGCCAACCCGTCCCGGAGAAGAATGAGGTTTGAACGGTGCAAGTGTTGCACGTTCACCTTGCTCCTCGTAGAGATTGGAGTCATGGACTGAAAGTTCAGCCCCAAGTAAAGCGCCAACTTGGTGACAAGACCACCAAAATGGATTGGAGCCTTCCTTGTGCTCCTCTTCACCGCCAGGACGCGCTGTAGCCAGAACGCCTCCCAGTTGCATGGTTGACGCTTCAGGAGTGCGTAAAGGAAGAACAAGTCACTCTCCTGAAACTTGCTCAAAGCATGATCACTTCGAGCGAAGAATGTCAAGCTCAACATCCTATGCAAGACCCGGACGAACGGGTGCTCAAAATCTGCTACCGCTGCATTGTGGTAGCTCACAGTCTTCCCCGCCGACACTGTAACTAGCTCGGAGAAGATCTTTGCATAGTCGGTGTGGGAGTTCGGCCTTCGGTGATCATGTGGAGAGTGGATCCAGTTGAAGATTTGATTGAAATGGACCAGTGTGAGATTGTAGTTGTTGTTGAAGAGTCGGAAGGACACCCTTCCCTTGATCCATTCCCGGTCCGATGCTACCACGTCGTTTGGTACGACGCAGACGTCGAGAGACGCCATGAACTCCGCCACCAGTTCCTTGTAGGTGGGCCATTCGCCGAAAAACGGCTGCCCATCCGCATGGTACTGCAGCTCATCAGGGCGTAGGCTTCTGTTGGTGAGGCGTGCTTGTCCATGAAGCACATAGGCCAAGTTGGCCTCAAATCCCAACTCCTGGATCATGCCCCGGTCCACATACTGGGTGGGCTCGAACTTTCGCTTCATTATCTCCTCGTAGACCTTCCTCACGTCCATGTTGGCATGAATTAGGCGTGGACGAGGGATGGAAGCGGTTGGGGGAGGAACAAACTCCTCGATTTCCATAGGGTGTGCGCTCGAGGATGACGCTCTGGCGGCGTGCACCATGGTTGTGAGAAGATGGGATTAGAAGAAAAGAGCTCGGTGAAGATGGAGAAGAAATACTCCACTCGATGAAGATCTCCGCTCGATGACGCTTCTCTTCAGTATTGGAGGGCTCGGGGGAGTGCTCGGTGCAAAGGAGGATGCTTGCTCTGAAGGTGTGACGTCAAATGACGTTGCAAGTCCCCTTAAATAGGCTTGATCGGTGCCCCTGTTGACCCGTCGATACCATCGATGCGGGTCGATGGTATCGACACATCTCGCGGGAATCCGCCTCCCTCGCGAGTATCGACGGCTGACGTTTGCTGGATCGAGAAACCCGGATTGCTGACGGGTCGATACCATCGACGGAAGTCGATGGTATCGACGCAGCACCCGGATCGCTGACGTGGCTGTTGCGATCGTCGTCGATGCCTGTGTGCGGATCGGTGACATGTCCGTCGATACCATCGACGGATGTCGATGGTATCGACTTGCTTTTATTGCGACACCGCCGTTGTGTTGCATTCAACCTGTGATGATGTCGATACCATCGACGAGGTCGTCGATGGTATCGAGTTGACTGAGCAAAATTCGTCTGAATATCTCCAGAGATCTCGATGGTATCGACTGGGGTGTCGATACCATCGAAACTTTTATTGCGACCTGTCTGTGACCATGTCGATACCATCGACGGGGGTGTCGATAGTATCGACGCAGTGTGATTTTTGCTGGTGTCAACCTGAACCCATGTTGATACCATCGACGAGTGTGTCGATGGTATCGACCCTGCCTGTGCCTGCACATTCAACAAACGGATCAAGGTATCATTTTTAAACTAAAATTTAAACGAAATAAAAGCAATCTTTGACTAAAATTAAACTATCCTAATGTACCGATGGTTGGGTTGCCTCCCAACAAGCGCCCTTGTTTAGCATCTTAGGCTAGACGTCTTCCCCTTATCTCATTCATGCACAAGTGAAATGAGTTTGACCTCATTCACTTTCTTCTTGTAATTCTCACCAAAATACAACTTCAAGCGTTGCCCGTTCACCAAGAACGTGGCATCTCCATCACGCACGAGAATCGCTCTGTGCGGTCTCACTTCCTCCACACTGAAGGGTCCACTCCACCGGGATTTCAGCTTCCCGGGATGTAGTTTGAGACGGGAGTTAAACAATAGAACGTTGTCTCCCTTCTTGAACGTGCGCATCTAAATATGGCGATCGTGGATCAGCTTTGTGCGCTCTTTGTAGATGCGGGCATTCTCATATGCCGTCATGCGTAGCTCATCCAATTCATTCAATTCAAACATCCTTTTTCTCCCGGCCTCATCATAGCACAAGTTCAGCCTTCGTAGCGCCCAATGGGCCTTGTGCTCCAATTCCACCGGAAGGTGGCAAGCCCAGCCATACGCAGCCTAAAAGGTGTGGTGCCTATAGGTGTTTTGTACGCCGTTCGATAAGCCCAAAGCGCGTCCGGTAGCAATACACTCCAATTCTTCCTTGTGGATGCTACGGTCCTATCTAAAATCTTCTTGATTTCTCTATTTGATACCTCCACTTGTCCTTGCGTCTGTGGATGATATGGGGTGCCGATGTTGTGCTTGACCCCATATTTCTTTAAAAGTGTCGCGAATTTCTGATTTCGAAAATGTGTGCCTCCGTCACTTATGATCATTCGGGGAATCCCGAACCTGCAGAAAATGTTCTCTTTGACAAACCTGCACACTACATTCGAATCATTAGTCCTTGTGGGGATTGCCTCCACCCACTTCGACACATAATCTACAGCAAGTAAGATATAAAGATTTGAATTTGAGGACACAAAGGGTCCCATGAAGTCAATGCCCCATAAATCAAATACCTCAACTTCCTGAAATACATTCAGGGGCATTTCTTGTCTCCTTGAGATGTTACCTGCGCGCTGGCACGGGTCACATTGCCTAACAAAATCATAGGCATCCCGGAACAAAGTGGGCTAATAAAGGCCGCTCTCCAACACCTTGGCTGCTGTGCGTGAGCTAGCATGGTGTCCTCCTATAGGCGACACATGACAGTGGTGGAGAACACTCTCGTACTCCACCTCCGGCACGCACCTGCGAAGAATACCATCCCTGCACTGCTTCAAGAGAATCGGGTCATCCCAAAAATAATATCTCAATGAATGAAAGAATTTCTTTTTCTCTTGATAGGACCAATCCTCCGGGATGATCCCGCAAGCCAAATAATTCACAATTTCCGCAAACCATGGTTCTTTAGAATCAATTTTTAAAAGTTGTTCATCGGGAAAGGTCTCGGTAATGGGTATGTGCAAACCTTGTTCATCAACCCTCTCTAACCTAGACAAGTGGTCAGCCACAACATTTTCAATTCCCGACTTGTCCTTAATTTCAATATCGAATTCTTGTAGGAGCAAAATCCACCTAATTAGTCTAGGCTTCGCATCCTTCTTCTCCATCAAATACTTTATTGCAGCGTGATCAGTCCACACAACCACCTTAGAACCCACTAAGTACTGCCAAAATTTTTCAAAGGCGAACACGACGGCCAGTAACTCCTTTTCCGTGGTTGTGTAGTTCAATTGAGCATCATTAAGCATTTTTGAGGCGTAGAAAATCACAGCAGGCTTGTTATCTACCCTTTGCCCCAAAACAGCTCCCACAGCATAATCGGACGCATCACACATCAACTCGAATGGCTTTGTCCAATCCGGCGTTTGAACAACCGGAGCTGAAATCAACTTTTCCTTCAAAACCTCGAATGCGTGAAGACATTTCTCATTGAAATCAAAAACTGCGTCTTTTTCCAACAATTCTGATAATGGCTTTGCGATTTTTGAAAAATCCTTGATAAATCGCCGATAAAACCCGGCGTGTCCTAAAAAGCTTCTCACCCCTTTTACAGAATTTGGTGGGGGTAGCTTATACATCACCTCAATTTTTACGGGGTCTACCTCAAGACCCTTGCTAGACACCTTGTATCCTAGCACAATTCCTTCCGTCACCATCATGTGACATTTCTCCCAATTGAGGACCAAGTGTGTGTCCTCGCACCGCTGCAATACCTTATCTAAGTTATAAAGGCATTCATCAAAAGACGCTCCATACACCGAGAAGTCGTCCATGAAAACTTCAAGACACCGCTCCACCATGTCAGAGAATATGGCGAGCATGCAGCGTTGAAAAGTCACTGACGCATTGCATAAACCAAACGGCATACAGCGGTAAGCAAACGTCCCATAGGGACATGTAAACGTAGACTTCTCTTGATCCAAAGGATCAATAGAAATCTGGTTGTACCCCGAATAGCCATCTAGAAAACAAAAATGCGACCGACCAGCTAGACGTTCCAAAATCTGATCGATAAATGGCAATGGAAAATGATCTTTAAGAGTTGCGACATTCAATCGGCGGTAGTCAATGCAAACACGCCACCCGTTTACCAATCGGGTGGTGACAGGTTCATTCAAAAGATTTGTAGTGACAGTGATTCCCCCCTTTTTAGGGACTACTTGTGTGGGACTCACCCACGTCGAATCGGATATGGCATAAATGATCCCTGCAGCAAGAAGCTTTATGACTTCCTTCTTGACAACCTCCATCATGCTTGGATTTAGACGTCTTTGAGGCTGTATGACTGGCTTGGATCCCTCCTCGAGCCGTATCTTGTGTTGGCAAAGTGTAGGGGAGATACCCTTGATGTCCGCCACAGACCACCCAAAAGCTCCACGGTGGTTCTTGAGCACTATCAGTAGTTGCTCCTCCTCATCCGCACTCAAGTATGCAGAAACAATCACTGGTAACTTGTCCTCCTCAGCTAGAAAGACGTACTTTAGATGCGGGGGCAATGGCTTCAACTCCAGATCAGGTGGGCAAATAAGAGATGATTGTAGCGGTGGGGGAAGTGTACCCAAATCTTCATAGTGCCTCGTGTAGAAACATGGAAGCATTTGAAGCATCTTGGCGCACTCCTTGAGTGAAGTACTCCACATCCAATCATAAGTGACATTTAGCAAGCACGCTTCCAAAGGCAATTCCGGATATGCATCAAAGACGGAAGTAATAATCACCTCATCCTCCCATGAAGGTGGAATGTCCTCATTCTCATCATTTGGAAACCCAACAGCCTTGCATAAAGAGACAACTTTAGTTTGCTCCATAAGGTCCACTGCTAGGGTCCCATTATCTATCCTGCTCATAACATGAGCCATATCCAAAAATGGCTTCCCAAGACAAAGTGAGATATTTTGTTCCACATGCTTAACCATGTTGCACTGTGCTTTTGCTTTATTAGATGCATTGCCATTGGGCATGACAAACTCAAAGCGATCATCCGCAATGCCCAAAGTCAAGCGACCTCTCCCCATCTCCAAGATCATATCAGCTGTAGCTTGGAATGGGCGACCAAGTAGTAACTCATTGCCGTGCTCGTCCTGCATTTCCATAATGACACAATCAGCCGGAAAAACAAAGCGGTCTACCTTTACCAAAACATCCTCACAGATTCCATACGGTTTCACCACAGAATTATCGTCCAATTGGATGGTCATGTTACTTGGCCTCGACTCCTTCAATCCAAGTTTCTTGAACGTAGAAAGGGGCATCAAATTGATGCTTGCCCCGGAATCACAAAGTGCCTCTCCAAATTTGAACTTCCCGATAAAACAAGAAATATTAAAACAACCGGGGTCCTGTCTCTTTGGCGGCAAAGTGCCCATAATAAAAGCACTCACTTGCTCCTTCAATACCATGACCTCAGTGTCGGGTATCTTCCTCTTCTTGGTGATTACATCTTTGAGAAACTTCCCATAAGACGGGATTTGTTCAATCGCCTCTAGCAAAGGAATATTCACTGATAATTTCCTAAAGCTGTCCAGAAATTTCTTAAACTGTGCATCCACCTTTCTTGCTTTTGCACTATTGGGATAGGGGACCGGAACGGTATGTGCCCTTTGGTGAGGTGGCACATAGGGAGTTAATTTCTGTGGTTCCTCCTCAGTGGCTTGTTCTTCCTTACCATCTTCAGCTATGTCCTCAGTTTGCTCTATGACAGGTGCGGGCTGCTCTTTGACTGTTGCTTCTTCAACTGTGTCCTACGGTGTGCTTGTGTCATTCGCCCTTGGATTTAACACTTTCTTACCGCTCCTCAATAAGATGGCCTTGGCCTGTTGGTTTCCCCCGGGAACATTGGTGTTCCCCAGAAAACCCGGATGTGCCGGCTTCTTCAAGCTTGCAATCTCGGCTGCCATCTGCGCCATGGAAGTCTTTATAGTTCTCATTTGAGCCCCGTGGCTCTACAAAGTCTGCCCAAACTGGTTCATAAATTCACCCTGTTGCTTTATTTGCTGCCCAAAAGTGTTCATCAACTCTTGATTTTGCTTTATGACTTGATTGAGCAACTCCGTGCTCTTATCCTCCGTGACCGGTGCAGGCTTGGTGTCCGGATCCTGCAGAAAGTTATTTGGATCCTTCCATGAAAATTTCTTTTCCTTCCGCCATGAATAATCGTTATTCCTATACCCTTGCTGTTGCCTCATATACTTGACCTGAGCCTCATCCTCAGACTCATTGTCTTCCTTCTGCAGCAACCTCTTTGCGAGAAGATCCATCTTCTCGTTCAGCTCTCTCATTGCCTTTGACTCACTGGCAACTCTTGCTTGCTCAACTGGTCCTCTTTCTCTTTCTCCCCAAGATTGCTTTCGTGCCATATTCTTCAGTATTTCCCAGCATCTTGTATCAGTGTTATTTAAGAAAAATTCGGAACCATCCGAGTCCAAATTTCTTCTATCATGCTCGGAGAGATCAAAGTAGAAGATCTTCACTTGGGTTTCCTTGTCCAGTCCATGGTGTGGACATCTCCTCAACATGACTTGGAATCGCTCCCAAGTCTCAGAATAAGTTTCACCCGCCTGTTGGGTGAAATTGTGGATCTTCCGGATCATATCATTGGTCTTCTCAGGAGGGAAGAACCTCTCGAAGAAAACCTCCACCATGTGATCCCATGATTCAACAAACTCGTCGTCGAGGTTATGAAGCCACTCTCTTGCCACTCCAGCCAAGGAACTCGGGAATAACTTGAGGTAGAGCACATCATGTGGAAATCGATCTATCTTCACCATATCACAGTTCTCCACGAATTGGCTGATGTGGGCCACTGGATCTTCATTTTTTAATCCGTGAAATGCGTTTGATTTAACCAGGTTAATCAATGCTGGATCGATCTTGTAGGTTGGAATGTTTAGCCCCTGTTTCTTTATAGGCCCCTTTGATGCCGAGGAAGAAGACACCTTGATCTTCTCCCATATTGTCTGTGCTTCAGCCATTGCTTCTTGTTGTTCTTGCTCAGATTCAGAATTTATATCACTGTGGTGCTCCTGCTCGTAGTAGTCCTCGTCCTCTGGTCCCGCAGATGGAACCTCAGGTGTGCGATTCGCGTAGTCGGTACTACGCGTATGCACCATGCAAAGTACCTGAAATATGAAAATCGGGATTCAGTACAATGCTTTGAACGAGTAAACACAATTATAGAGAAATATAGGAATTTTTTAAATTGTTTTAGAAGAAAAAAAAATAAAAAAAATAAAAAAATGTGGCCTAGAGTGGCCGCTCTTAGCACTCAAAGTGCCAATAATTCGCCGTATCCCCGGCAACGGCGCCAAAAACTTGACGTGTATTTTACTACGCGCTTAAACGCAAGTATACGCGTCGAGTAATATAGGCCTTGTGAGGCCCGAGTCGAACTCAGGGATACGTGAATTATTGGGGACTTTTACTAACTAATCGCGATCAGCTAGACCGATTAACAAAGTAGGGTTTTGTTGTTCAAACTAAAAAGAAAATAAAAATCAAACAAAGAAAACAATCGATTAAAGGTTAATTTAATCAATTCAAAGGGATATCTTTAGGATGGCGGTTTCACCACGGGTCAACATTGTATTAGGTTTCATATAATTCCTCACACTTCTCTCTCTATCCGGGTAGTGGCCTGAAATGAGAATTACCCACTGTCGTGGTGTAATTCACTACTTAGGTTTAGGTTGATTCCACCGTCGTAGTAATCATTCCCCTAAACTAAGCGCATTAAAAACGGTCTCTCAGTTCCCACCATTAATTTTACAACTCCTTTGTCAAGGGTTTTATTAATTAATGTAGAATTCGTCTCTTTTCAACCGTTAATCCTTCTGTCGAAGTGATTAAGGGTGTTAAATTATTATTATGGTGATCAAGCATAACAGTAGAAATGGAGAAAACGAATCTATACCACGGAATTGAGAGAAAAATATGAATTATTGATATAAAAATGTCATACAATGCATTCCCGGGCTACTCCCGGTCCTAAAGATTGAGGGTTTTAGCCTCCCATGTTCATCTCACACGAATACATGGTAGAAATTGGGGAATTCATAAGAAAAACGGGAAATAAATGGGAAAACCCCTGAACGGAGAGGAACCGGTGGATCCTTGGCGTAGAACACGAGCTTCCCCGCCTGTCGGTGGTGGAAATCGTCTTCGGCAGCGTCCGAATCACCCGGGATGAGCTTCTGGCCTTCGTTCTCCTTTCTCTCCTTTCTCGGCACTCGTGTAATGTGATATCCCCCCGATCCTCCGTCTCGGCGGCCGTCATTAGGTATAAGTCCTTAATTAGGTCGTCAAATAACAACAGCCGTCCGATCGAGATCAAAACAGATCCAACGCATATCTGCCGGCGTCGATACCATCGACGCGGGTCGATGGTATCGACCCAGCAGATTAGCGGCAGCTTTCCTTTCTTTTAGTCTGAGTGCCTGTGGTGATCTCAATACCATCGACTTGGGTGTCGATGGTATCGACTCCTTTAGCGTCGGTTTTTGTCTTCTAGCGACGCTGTAGCTCTCCTTGTGTCGATGGCATCGACTTTTGTCGATGGTATCGACTGCATCCTCGCCAGCAACTTGAAGGGATCTCGATACCATCGACTTAGGTGTCGATGGTATCGACTCTGTATTGCTCTTCTCGGCTGACAACCTGTGGCTTGGTCGATGGTATCGACTTCCGTCGATGGTATCGACGGAAGCAGATACTTGTTTTTCCTGAAATTTCACAACAAGACCAAGTAAATCCACACAATTTATAATAAGATGATAAATGATGCTCAAAATAGTAAAACAAAGGGGATTTGATATAATATGATGGCAAAGACCAAATTAAGTGAATTATGCAATATTATCCATAAAAATGAGTAATTGGAGCACAAAACACATATGAAATAGGTCTATAAATGCGACTCAAAATCATCGCATCAGGGACATTGAAACCCATTAATGTTTTGCATTGAGATTATGGTAGCCAATAATTTCCATGAAGATTTTGTGATCAAGAATATTAATTGTTAAAGGTAATCCATGTTGAAGTATGAAATACATGCACTTGACACTGTATGGGTGTCTTGGTTAAGGATGGTCTGAATTTGTTTGGATGTATGACAACCTTATTTTTAGTGGGCCACACACCATTAATGATAATGAAGGAATATTACATGTGCATTATGTTACAACATATCCTATGGAAGTATATTTTTGTTATTGTTTCAACTTTTAAATATTTGATGTTGGATCTTTGCCTTTGGTTGATCTATGGATTATAGAGATTTTTTAAGTTGTTTTCAATAGGATATTTAAGTGTGTATGCATAGGCATCTTGTAGTTAATAATTAAGGTCCCACATATTTATTATCAAAGAAGAAATATTTTATCAGAGACATATATTCACCAATCTATGTTTTCAAAGGTACTTTGTCTCATTTCATAAGATGTCTATGCAAACATCTAGACTTAGGAAATATGTACAAACATTAAGATTTGAGGGAGTTTTTGTGGTCCAAAATTGTCCAACAATTTTCTACTAGTTTGTGTATAGGGTTCAATGTCTTTTGTGCCAAAAGCATTTGGCAGGGTGAAGTTATAGGATTATAGGGTTGTAATTAGAAATTTCAAGAGATGGATATATCATGTGGTTGTGTGGAAATATGCTTGACCATGTCATAGAGGCTTGTAACCTATCTAGTTTGACCCATATCATTGAAGTTATTATTTCTATTCAAGTTAACTAGGTGTTTCTGATAGGTGTATCAATCATGGAATGATATTCAATAACTTTATTCAGTGTATATGTATTTATAATGATGAATTCATTACACTTATATGTTACATAAAGGATATCAACTACGTTGAAATACATGTCTATAAACCATGGCTCAAAGGTGAAGGTTGAACCGATATTATCAATCTTAGAGAAGAAAATGTTCTTGTTTCTAAATAATTCTACATGGAGACCAATGAGGTGCCAAATTGTGTTTATGAATTTCATGGAGAAAAAATCAGTAATGCATACTAGTAGACAAATTTTAGTTGATATGGAAGTCCCTATTATACCAACCTACCAATATGATTTCCTCATCTTAATAGCTATTATTCGGACACATGAATTAGTATATGACCCTCTAGTGGTTTCAAAGTTTTCATGGGTTAGGTTTTATGTTGTTCTCCAGATAATGACCATTTATATTATGTGTGTGTCCAAGTCTACATAATTGTTTCTTTCTTACAAATTGATGGAATTCTAACTTCATAAATCGTTGTGACAATATAGTAAATAAGTATGGAACACAAATCCTAAATCGGGTGCATCTAATTGTTGAACTTTGTATCACGTATATAGAATGCAACACTAGTTAAGAAAGAGTTTCAACATCAGTCTAAGTGTTACTTCTAGGTGTGCACCCCTATAAATTGCCATGTACAATATAGGTTAAAGTATATCAAGTAGTCAACCTTACATATATATAGTGTTCATTACACACAATTAATGCAATGCCAACCATCATGCCATCCTCATTATTGTCTAAGCCTTAATCCTATGGATGTTTTGGTTGGATACATGAATTTTTCTTTTCCAATGAGCTAAGTATGGGTCATGTTCTAATCTAGATGTAATTATTCAAAGAATACATCTTTATAAGATCTTTCCAAGATAATTTAGGCCTTCCTCTTTGTTCTTTCATAGTGTTCAACTCTAAAGATTTACTTCAGATAGGCATGTTACTTGGTATGTGTTGCAGATGTCCATACCATCTCAGACGGTCCTTAGACAACTTTTCGTAAATGCTCTCCACCCTCACTTTGTCATTGATATAGTCATTTATCACGAAATTTATTTTTGTATTTCCACACATCTATTTCATCATAAGCATTTCAATCACATTCATCTTGTTGAGACATATGTTTTCACCACCAAACATTCACTCCCATATTGCATGGTTGACTGCATAGATGTTCTATGAAACTTACATTTTAGTCAGAGATGGTACATTTCTTCTAGTTAGATACTACTCTAATTACATACCTTAAATTCTACTATCCTATTATGAGTCTATAACAAGCATCATATTGAATATCACCATCCATATGAATAATAGAAACCAAGTAATGAAACTTGTCACATTATGGTGCATCCACTCTGACCAACTTGGCCCCGCCATTCATAATTCTAGATTTGGTTAAGTTGCAATATATCTACTCAATTTTTTGCTTCTATAGACCATAAACTCATTACATTCCAATGCATTCATCCAAAACTTAATTAAAACATGCACCACGGAATACCACCTTGAACATGTTCTGTCCACTCATCCATAATAAGACAATGTAATGTAGATGAGATTATTTTATAGATATAAAATAAATTTGGTTGTGTAGAACCCACAAAGTGTATTTTTGAAGTTATTTTTCTACATTTAAGTGACACAATAAATATTTTTTTTTCTTTTTCATGTTTGCATAGTTGAAGACATTCCTATTTTCATCATGCCACCTAGACATACCTACAAGGAAAAGATCACACCCACAACATAATTGGGTGAAAAAAATTTCACATGATTCACCATTGACCTTAAAAAAAGTTTCATAAAATATAAATCTAATATAGCTAAAAATTCACAATTTAGTTTAGCATAACAAAAATCTATATTGAATACAATTTAATTTAAAACTTTTATTTGTCATACAAAAACCAAACTTGTGTTCATAAAATGGTCTGTTGATAATAAAATATAACATAGCATGTACTATACCTAATGAATTTTTTTTGAAGAAGTCGTGAGGCTATATTATTCATCTCACCCTCCCCTTGGAAGCTAAATTAAGCAAAGTACAACCACTAATTAAACTTGAAATTGAAAACATGGTAGTACTACTACCATTATAAAGATCTATAGCTAGGAGGTCAAGGACCTCTTTCATTGGTTGTGCGTATTCTGAGTATGCATGATTGTTTTGAAGATTACATTTTGCCAACATGTCAGCGACGACATTAGATAATCATCCCTTGTATATCACCTCCCAATCGGGTTGTAACAGCCTCTGGATCCTTTGGGTGTGCTTCGCATATTTGAGGTTAGGAGATGGAGATTTGTTTATCATATTGACAACTAACTGAGAATCAGATTCAATAGTAATTTTTGATAGATCATTATTCACATCAATCTCAAGAGCCAGTGTAATCGCTTCAAGCTCAGCTTCCACCACATCGGTGGTGCTTACTCTCTTTGCTGCTCTGCCTATCCATTTCCCTGCGTTGTCCTTCACCACGAAAGCACAACAAGCCGCCTTATTCTTGATAGCAACATCAATGTTGAACTTCACTCCACCAGGATCCAGTTTCCTCCACTGTGTTGTCTTTGTCAATGTTGGTTTTCTTTTTGCCGCAGCTACATTGTCTCTCATCTCTTTATGAAGATTTTTATCTCTTCTTATGATTCTAACTAGCTGCAAGGTATGGGTCATAGAGTTCTCAAAAACATGTTTGTTCCTGGTGTTCCAAAAGTTCCAGCACGTGATGAAGAACTCGCCCACTTCATCTTCGTCCAGTTTGAGCTGCTCATGTATCCACAGTTTTGCATCATCCATATTACAGAAATTAGTATAACGTATGTCTGCAAGGATGGTATCTCACACTTCATTGGTGAATTTGCAGTCCCGCAGAGTGTGGACCATGGATTCCTCAGCTAATGAGCACCGTGGATAGATACCAGAGGAATCCATTCGATGTTGAACTCGTCTATTGTTGGGAAGGATGGCTTCATGGAGCATCAACCAGGAGAAAGTTTTGACGCGCGCTGACAGTTGTAGCTTCCAAATCTTAGTCCAGTTCCCTGGCACTTTGGTACCCTTGTCCTCTCTCAGTTTGATATAGGCCGATTTCACCGTGTAATCTCCATTTTGGGTGTGCAGCCAAACCCTCATATCATTTCCATCCTCATCTATAGGCAGTTTTAGATTTCTGATTGCATGCACCAAGCTGTTGGGCAGCCACTCCTCTAGGAACTTAGCATCCCACTCATCATTCATGTCAATTAATCTTGTGACCTTAAGGTCGAGTAGCTCATCCGGGATAGGTTTTAAGGCATGTTGTTTGAGAATGTGGCCATTCCTCCACCAACTGTCAGACCAGACGTTCGTTCTATAGCCATTCATGGAAATTAAATAAGAATTCTCCACAATGAACTCTCTTCCTACAAGAGTCATCTTGCCTAGCCTAGAGAGGTTGTTAGCCCCTGCATTTGTACTCATCAGAAATAAGTTTCTCACACTGATGTTCCAGGTTGATGATCTTACGATACTCAGACCCTAGGTATGCTTGTACAAAAGGGCCAAGTTCTAAACCCTCATGGATTTCAGTCCTAGGCCCCCGTCGTTTTTGTGGCAAACGATTTTATCCCAAGAAACCAGAGCCACTGGATGGGACTTGTGGTTTCCCCCCCAAATAAATCTTCAAATAGTGTCATCAATTATATCACAGAGGTGTAGTGGCAACATAGCAGTCTGCATTGTGTAAGTTGGTATGGTTTCCAGGGTATATTTTGCAAGGCAAATTCTGCCTACTAGAGATAGGGATCTAGCTACCCAAGCTATTAATCTTCCATTCACTTTGTCAAGAATATAACTATAGGTTGCTTTGTCTATACACCTATGGATGATCGGTACTCCAAAATACTTCCCGAGGTCCTTGGTATTTTGAAAACTGCTCGTCTGACTGATCTTCCTTGCCAAATGCATATCGACACTGTTAGAAAAGAAGATCATTGTTTTAGCAACTGACACAAATTGTCTAGATGCTTTCTCGAATAGGTTGAAGCAATATTGAATGTTCTTAATTTGAGAAATGTGGCTTGTGCAAAAAGGATTAGGTCATCAACGAAGCAAACATGTGAGATTTTAGGACCATTCGACTCAAGCTTGGCTGGTAACCAAGTTCTCGCATCCACCCATTGTTGGATCATCTGACACAGCCTTTCTAGGCACAACACAAACATGTACGGCGATAGTGGGTTTCCCTGACGAAGGCCTCTAGAGGCTATGAATGTTGTGGACATCCTTCCATTCCAAACAATGTGAGTTTCTCCCCTGGTGATGGAAGCCATGATGTAGTTTATGATGTTATCTGGCAGGCTGGTTCTGTTAACAGTATCCCTAATGAAGCCCCAGTCCATTTGGTCATAGGACTTAGTTAGGTCCACCTTGATAGCCATGATTTTGGCCCCGTTCTTCCGTTTCATATAGTGTATAACTTCCTACACTAAATCTATGTTATCAGTGATACATCTACTAGGGACGAAGCTTCTTTGGGTGTCTGACACCCAATGTAGTATATAATGTTTAACAAGTTCAACAATCACTTTGGAGATGATCTTCAGAGTAATGTTGTTCAAAGATGTGGGCCGAAGATTTTCACATTTCTGCGGTGAAGAGACCTTGGGTATAAGCACCAGGGTGGAGGTACAGAGGTCGTCGGGAACCTCACCAGTGGATATCGCGTCTTGGGCAGTTCTGCAAATGCTTTCACGAACGATCTCCCAGTTCTTCTAAATAAATGTTCTGTTGACACCATCAGGGTCGGCGGCTTTAGTTGGGTCAAGGGCCTTAACAACGACCAATATTTCCGCCTATGAGGGGAGGCTGCCTAGCTTTGCAATCTGTTCTTCAGTCAGTTTCTCAAAAAAAGTTGTGATAGCTAATGAAATTTTAATAGAAATTATTTATTGGTTTTATTCATTTCATGCACTTCCCCATTATATAAATACAAATTAGTAGAACATTTAGGATCTTGTGGCAAAATACCACAACAACAATGTGTATTTAAATATACATTTATACATATACAATTATTAAAATCCAAATAAAATAATAAACTTGTAGTATATTATGATATTTTCTATTCAAGATGTAGGGTGTCTTTAATAATCATTCCAAGTTATAGATTTCATGTTTCCACATTTCTCTGGTTGCTCTTATTCTGGGTGTTCCTCCTATGTCAGTGCTTCTTTGGGACCATGATACTGTGATGGTTTCTCTACCTTATATAGATTGAGGTTGGTATATTCACTACTACAGAAACAACATTCAGTGTCGCTTTTATGGGCGTCGGTTATTTAGGAAAACCGACGCCTATACTATTCAATGTCGGTTATTTAGGAAAATCGACATCTATATTCAAAGACCAGCCAGATACAGGTATCACTTTATATTCAGCGTTGGTTGGGTATAACAAACCGACGCCTAAAATGGCCCGCAAAATCCAATTTTCGAGCGAAAAAATTTGTGTCACCTACAACGTCGGTTTTTTAACTATTCACCGACGCCTATTTAAGATGAAAATTTGCGCAAAAAGTCCCACTTTCAGTGTCGGTTATCCTTTGATAACCGACGCTGATAATGGTTCCCGCCAAATAATTTTGGGTAAAGATTGTGTAGTTGGACATTGATTTTTTACTGTCAACCGACGCTAAATAGTAATAGGCGTCGGTTTTGTAGATAACCGACGTCGTTGACAAACTTAATAGACCCGATCACCCGACTCTTCCCCCTTTCTTCCTGTTTCATCGTGATATCTCTCCTCTGTGCTATTGCTCACCGCCGCTCTCCCAAAATTGCCCAATGTTGATTGGTACTGCTCGCCGCCGTTGCTCTGGTGCTCTTCTGCTCGCCGGCGCCGCTGCCCGCCGCCCGCCATTGCTGCTTCTTCGCCTGCTGCTTCTCCAGCCGTCGGTTGCTTCTGCCTGCCGCCTGCCCCTCTGCTTCTTCGCCTTCTCACCGCCACTGCTTCCTCCGCTCTTCTCCACGCTAGCTCCAGGTAGCCTAGCCTCTTTTCTTCCTTCTCCCTATCTCCTTACCAACATCAAGCACGACCATGGCTGTGTTGGCCTACCACGACCGTGCTGTCCAGCAGGGTCGTGGTAGGCCAACACAACCACGGTCGTGCTTGCTGTTGGTAAGGATTTGAACAAATTTTTATGTAATGCTTTATGTAAATCCTAGGATACGAACAAATCTTTTGCTTGCATATATTTGTCATGTATTTGTGCTTCTAATCGTAATGTTTGGCCTAATTCAGTAAATTTTGATGCATGTTGAAATAAGATTTAAACTTGTCAATTGTAGCATCCTAATTTGATTTGATTAAACCTAACATTGATGAAACCCTAACATCAATTGTGATGAAACCCTAACATCAATTGTGATGAAACCCTAACATGTACATATCTATTATTGGGTTTGTTAGCCTAGAAACCCATCCAAGATTTACTCATTAGGAGTAAATCTTGGATATTCCCCAGTTTGGGACTGTTCTTGAACACCTAATCTCGCTTAGGATGTAAGTGTATAATGTCTATTGGGTTTTTGATAAATTTTCAGTAGCATTTCCCCGTTTGTTCAAGGATGGGATAGGTGGTACACATTTATTATATATAAGAATGACATCACATGTGTTTGTTGTCCTAGAAACCCGTCCAAGATTTACTCATTAGGAGTAAATCTTGGATAGTCCCCAGTTTGGGACTGTTCTTCAACACCTAATCTCACTTAGGATGTAAGTGTATAATGTGTATTGGGTTTTCGAGAAAATTTCGGCAACATTTCCCCGTTTGTTCTCTAAGTACATATGTACTTAGAGAACAACGGGGAAATGCTGCCGAAATTTTCTCGAAAACCCAATACACATTATACACTTACTAGTGAGATTAGGTGTTCAAGGATGGGATAGGTGGTACACATTTATTATATATAAGAATGACATCACATGTGTTTGTTAGCCTAGAAACCCGTCCAAGATTTATATATTGTTTGTATGGAGTCCGGCTTCATTGTAGATAATAGGAGTAAATCTTGGATAGGATGTAAGTGTTACCCTAATCTTGTCCTAATATATACTTGTTTTCTCTTTGATCATAGAATGGATAGATCATGGATGTCCATTCGCAATCGCTGCACCCCAGAGTTTAAATCTGGTCTTGATCAGTTTATTAGATTTGCCGAGGAACATAGGAAAAAACCTACAGATAGGTTCTACTGTCCATGTAGGCATTGTGGTAACAACTTGAAAGTCAGCACTGGTGAGGAAATCAAAAGTCATGTCATGTGCAACGGAATTGTACAAGGCTATACAGAATGGTACTGGCATGGAGAGATTTCAAACTCAAAACCAGTAGATGTCGATAGCAGTGCTTGGGTGGAAGAAGAAATTGCCTCTGATGACGTAGATGTGAACGAACCAGTTCCAGTAGACATCGTTGCTGTGATACTAGATAGTTGTAGGATAGAGCACACCGATCCACCTCCTATCTTTAGAAACATTGTGCATGATGCTGAGATACTGTTATACACAGGTTGTGCTAAGTTTACGAAGCTTAGCGTTGTGTTGAGATTGTATAAGTTGAAAGCTAACAATACAAATGCTAAATGTTTGCCTTTTTCTAGTTAATACAAATGCTAAATGTTTTCCTTTTTCTAGTTAATACAAATGCTAAATGTTTGCCTTTTTCTAGTAAATACAAATGCTAAATGTTTGCCTTTTTAATGACATTTTCAGATGGCTGACCATGATGAGCATGATGTCCATGATGAGCATGAAGTCCATGATGAGCATGGCAAGGATACCAAATGTAAGTTCTAAAAACATATCCTATATTTCTATAAAATTCATTATCTTCTAGTTATGTCATATATCCCATATTTCTATATTGGGGTAATTCAGTGTGTTTATTTTTGTCAAATTTTAGGTTGATGATGCACATGTACCCACTGAAGCACTGCAAGAACTTGATGCGCATCACCAAAAAGTTAACAAGAAAAGGGGCATCACTCTGTTGAACAAGTTAATAGCGCTAAGTGGCAGTGGATCCAAATTGGTTGTGGAGTTTGATAATGGAGGAAATGCAATTGGAGTGAACCGCAATAATTTTGTAAACTATCTTGGGGTTGTCACTCGAAGCCATTGTGGTGTTAAGTATGATAATTGGCATAAAGTTCCTCAGGCGAAGAAAGACTTGATATGGAAGGATTTATGCATGAGTTATTATTATTTGCAATTCTATTTTGTAGATTACAAATTCTATTATTTGCAATTCTATTTTTGGATACTAGTTAATAACAATTCTATTTTACAGAATCTGTTTGCATTGGATGAGAAGCTACATCGTAAAAGCATGATGTAACATGCTGGAAAGATGCTTAGGAACTATAGGACAAATCTCAACAGAGAATACATAAAAGATGGTGATAAGAAGAAGAATTCAGCCCTTGAACAGTGGAACTTCTTGGACAAAGAAGATTGGGACAATTTTGTTGCTTTAAGAAAATCTGAAGAATTCAAGGTATTAGGCATCACTCCCAATTTAATTAATATATGTTGTATTCACCTATTCAAGATTAACATTTAGTGCTACTAACCAAATCATTAATGTGCATACTAACTAGGCCCTCAGTGAAGCACAAAAAGCAAGGTGTGCACTGTATGTGCATGACCACACTATGGGTCCAAAGGGCTATGCAAGCGTTCGCCAAAGACTACAGGGGGAGTCTGCTGCTACTCAGGAGTCTACTACTACTTAGGAGTCGGCCACACCCATGCCTCACCACGATATCTGGATAGTTGGGAGGCAAAACAAGAAGGGTGAAATAAAGAAGCCTGTAACTGCTGAGGCGACTGTGAAAATGGTAAAATACAACTCTTAGAGAAATCGTTTGAATATTGATTATTTGTGGTGTTAACTTACCAATTTCTGTTGATGGTGATTTGCGGGAGCTGCAGGAGCAGAGGAAACAAGGCACGTTCATCCCTCAGGGAACAAGGGATGAATTGACAGTTGCTCTGGGTAACCTAGAGCATCTCAGACGTGTTAGGGGTGCAGGCGCTAGTGTGGGCATCAAAGCATTCTTTGGGCCATCCCAACGCAAACCCAGAGTGGGAATTTCACAAGAAGAGGTAACCTATTCTTTTTTTAGAATGTTACTGCAAAAGGGAATTCAATAATAAGAAGCTAATGTTTCTTTTCTCCATGTATAGGAGAATAAGAGAGTCGAGGATATAGTTGCCAAGAAGGTCAATGATATAGTTGTTGAGAAGGTCAAGGAAGAATTGCTACGGTGGCAGGCATCTCAGGCTTCTAATCAGCCTATGGTGACCCACTCTTCTCCTGATGTACATACTACAAGTAATCCTATAGACCCACCGCCTAACACATCTACTATAAGTATTGTTATGCCATTGTAGCTAGTCTTTTCAAGATGATATGTTTTCAAGATGATATGTATATATGTATAATATTCTTTACGTAAATTTGTAGGCATTGAAGACATGTCGCTTAAGAATGCAAGACTATGTTGTTGCAGAGGTGCAGGCTTACCCGTCCCTTCCTGGGGCAACATTTCATGGGACTCCAATGCCGCAGGGCTACGTTCGTGTGAGCCCGATATGTGTATTACCCGATTGGAGGGAAGCTGCATTGCCATATGCCCACCCGGATATTGATACACTTGGGGAGGCAGAAGGCGGGGTGATATTGTGGCCCAAAGCAGATGTCGTCTACACTACTGAAATTGTAAGATAAATTTGCATTACTTTAGATTGTTAATGTGTATATATGAGGTCAACTGATCTGAAATTATATATACAAGTTAAAAAGAATACACCCGGAGCACCTAGGCCTCCACCTCCACTTCCTGCTTTACCAAGTTGGGTTCCAACTGTACTAAAATACCCGTTAGGTCCTGCTTGTAGGGGAATGACATGTTGGTTACGGGCACATAATATACATTGCCCTATAATTGTTTCTTTAGAAGCAGATTATGCAGGTCAATCATACGATAGCTCTTTATTTACACAAGATATTATTGAGTTGTTTATGTATGATTGGCTGAATACATCAATGATAGAGACATGGATAAGGTGAGATCTTGTTTATACATCCATATACCTTGTGTAAGATCCGGTGATCTGGTTTCTTATATATTAATGCATACGTAATACATGTTTTGCAGCTACTTAGTCGAAGATCAATGCAAACAATTTGCATTTGATCATGTGGGATTTTTGATTCCATCATTGATTAGTATGGTAGCTAAAGACCCTGATAGTGTTCAACAATACTGTATATATGCTTTTACAATTTTCGGTCAGCAAAAGAAGACGATAATACTAGCTCCATTCAATGTCAAGTAAGTTTACTTTATTTATAATTTGGACTTAAGAAAATTCCATTTTTATTGTGTATTTTGAGTTATTAATTTTTAACTTTTTTACCTCTAGCGGTAGACATTGGGAGTTACTAGTTATTGTCACCG
The DNA here is from genome assembly GCA_963693085.1 of Alisma plantago-aquatica. Taxonomy (NCBI): domain Eukaryota; kingdom Viridiplantae; phylum Streptophyta; class Magnoliopsida; order Alismatales; family Alismataceae; genus Alisma; species Alisma plantago-aquatica. The sequence continues at coordinate 1,829,684,734 of OY856409.1, forward strand.
AGACATTCACTATTTATTGTCTAGATCCTACGGGAAGTACATTGAACACTAAAATTGGACACGTAATGAGAATGCCATTATTCTGGTGAGAAATATTTCATTTTTATATCCGTTAACATATGTGATTACATTACTATTTAATTATGCAATTTACTGTGTTACATTAACATGTAGGGGTTTAGATGCAATCAAAAATGCTGGAGGAAATGTCCCAAGGAGAAAGAACCAGCCAATAATTTGGGAGAACGTAAAAGTAAGTTCCCGACTCCAATGTATATATTATTTATGTGAACTGTGCTTAGTTGTATTTTTTAATATTTTGTATGTTTCAATTTATAGTGCGCTACACAAGACAACGGTTGGGCATGCAAATACTATGTGATGCGATTTATGCAGATGATTATCCGACATGCTGCATTAGATATTAATACCATTCATGAGGTATTATATATAGTCTCATTAGTTAGTATGAAATATATCAATCTTATTTTTATATTATTACTTATATATATACATCATTCTCTTTGTAGTTGTTTAAAACTGACCACACTATAGGTAAATGCTTAAAAAATGTACATGCTCCATATACAATGGAAGCATTAAATGAAGTAAGAGAAGAATGGGCAAAAGCCATACAAGTAGTGGCGATTATATGATATAATTGTGATGCTGATAGCGATGCTGAATGATATTTTGTAAATGAATATTTCTGAATGTTTATACATGTCTGAATGTTTCTACATGTATTTGAATGTTTCTACATGTGTGAATGTGAGAATTGAATTGATGTCTGAATGTATCTACTTGTGTGAAAAAATATTTGTTGATTTTGCAGGATTGTGGCATGTTTGTAGGCTGATATCAATGGATGTCGTAAACCTGCAGTTCAGAAAACTAAACTGCAGGTTCTCATCCTGCGGACCAGCCACAGCAGGCCTGCAAACTGATAAAAAAAATTTAAAATATAGGCGTCGGTTATTTATAGAACACCTTCATCAAAGGCCTACAACGTCAGTTATTGGATAACAACCGACGCCTAATATGACAAACAACACGACCGTGCAGGAAAGCACGGCCGTGGTGGAAAAGGCGTCGCTTATTCGTATAAAACTGACGCCTATAGTACTAAACACGATCGTGCAGCGAAGCATGGCCTTGTCATCTGGGAGTATGGCGTCGTTTGTTCAGTTGTTAACCGACGCAGAAAGTGTCCTACGTGGTGCCCTTTTTTGTGGCGTGAACCCTATAGACGCCATGCAACTATATATAACCGACGCCTATAGATCATATAGGCGTCGGTTAGAAAACCGACGTCAAAGAGTTGGACCTTTAGCGGCGCCCACATAGGCGTCACTTGAAAACCGTCGCTAAAAGGGATTAAACAACCGACACGAAAGGCGTGTTCTGTAGTAGTGATTGTTGGGTGTTGTTGTAATCATGTTCTTTATTTGTGGCATTACCATAATAGTGATCAACTCTCCTCTTTTTGGTAACTTATAACCATAATCCATGTAACATATAACCAAAAGAAATAACTTAGGTGTCTTAGAGAAATATTGTTTTTGTAAGAGTTAGAAAACATGATTAGAGTTTAAAAGTATTTTGGTCCTCCTATATAACCATTATAAAGTTTTTGAGTTGTAGCCAGTCCACCTTGATAGCGATCCAAAAGTTCAAGTTTTCACTGTATTCTTTCTACTTTTAAAGCAAACATTATCAAGAAAATCTATTATTGGAACTATATTTTGGGACGAGATAGTAGAGAAGAAGAACATGATCTGAATAGAAGGAAAATGTGTATAGACAAGTATAGGCATAACAAGTTGTACTATGGAACTTGAGAAAAAAAATCTATGCATTTGAGTTTACCAATGGTTTTCAATCTTGGCAACAATTTCACTAGTTTATGCATGTTAGAGATACATATACATATATGGGCACAACAACTACGTGAGAGATAAATGAGAAACATTACAGGTATATCTTTTTCCAAAATACTTGGAATGCCATTCGATTGTCTCTCTCTCACTATATAAGATCCCTAAAATTCAAATAAATATAGCTTAATCCTCTAATGAAGTCCTACCTAGTTAAATTATAATTATGGACACCTTTTCCCATTAAGTGTTATAAAGACCCTTCTTATTGTTCTCTTATCAATCGTATGGATAACATTCCCTTTGTATCATTTTCAAAAGGGACAAAAAAATATTTCATAGTTACAATTTGTTATGAAAACTAATCAACTTAATCAATCACCCAAACTCATTAAAAAGGAGAAAAGGGAATTGATAGTTATTTGTATAACACATTTCCTTATAATACCTCTCTCCCCTCTTTCCAACTCTATAATGGAAAATAAAGTCAGTAAAACAATATATCAACCACCCACTAATATGACATGGAATAAAGACACCAAGATTAAGATTCCTAAAAAAATATTTACACCAATTTGCATCATAACCAATTAAAATTATTGACATAGTATTATCCATATTTGAGTAACTTTTGGATGATAGAAAAACCAATATCATTTAAAACCATGGTTTAACTAACTCAACTTCTTATTTAGTCTTCAATAAAAATTTGAAAACATTTAGACCTCATCTGAATGAAAAGTAGAAACTAGTAAATAAAAGTTATAATTTAATACCTAATAGGATTTATTTATTCAAAGCAGGCAATATTCCTAAGGTTTTGTGCAATTTTTCTATATGCAAAATTTTCTTGTTTTCCACTTTGTTGCATCGATCAAATGACTAATGTTTTATGCTAACTTTTTTTATTACACCCAAGTATATCTGATAGAGCCACGATCTTCTCCATTTCGCAACACTTCCCTCTTTTATCAAAACAATACATAATTCCCTTTTCATTTTCAATATATATTTCTCTCTCCCTCTCTCTCTATTTTTTCTCATCATGTGATTTCTTCTCCATTATCCCAGTCATTTTGTCTTGGATGTTTCAGTTATAAAATTAATTAATTCCCGTCAAATAGACTCTATAAAAACTCAATCTCTTCCTTTCCCATTGTAACCTACATTGATCACTATATCATCTGTAAACCTAAACATTTTTTTAACCACCACACCACGACCCCCAAACATCCACAAACCTTTGTTTATCTTCCAACCACCCTTATTTTCCTGCCTAGACTATCATACAACACCCATATCTTCCTCCACAACATTGGGAGTTCTCTTGAGATTCTATATCATTGAAATCATTATTGAATTATAGATATACTTCTAGAGACTTTTTTGACATTCTAAATCATTGAAATCATTATTTAAGGATGGATGCACTTTTGGATATCCTTTTTGAGCCTATCATGAAGAATATTGGCTCTTAAACATATAAATCCCCTTCACATATTTTTCCTCTTCTACCACTATTCTAATGATTGGAAGCCAAATTGATGTTCTCTCCCCCGTTGTTCTTCTTATTTGGTCCACCATCATCTCTAGAAGGAGTTCATTGATCTTATCAATGCCATGGTTTTTAATAAATTCGAGGTAATGATAACACTATATATTTCCCTTATCCCCACCCTAACAAGGAATTCTATAGAGATTCTAGCAATAGCAACATTTGTGATATGAATCCATGGAAGATGAAGGCCATGCAGAACTCAATGTTCATATTCTTTTTCAATACCAAAATGGTGTTTAATGGGCTTTTCTCTAAGGTTTGACTTGCAGATAAGAAATGATTCTCATGCATGATATTGATCAAACAACACATTGATTTCTTGAGGGTGCCCCTATTTGAATTTATTTTTCGATGCACCTTAGGCTCTTTGTCCCTTCTCACTAATTTATTAACTGAGTTTGGTTGCTTTTTTGGTGGTTTGTCGTCAATTTTCCCTATAATACACTCTAAGTGTAGTGAACCTCCAAGGAAATGATGATCTCTTACCTATCTATTTACTCTATTGGATAAAGATGTCATTAGTATGGAGTAACGACATTCTTACTCAGAAAAATTATCATGATAACATATGAAAGGGGTATTTTCAGAGGAATGAGTCTAGCCTATCACATGACATGATTTCAATTGACACCTTTATCCAAGAGATTCTAAAACTATGATTAAACCGTTCAAATATGTAACATGTGAACACCTAAACCATATTTAATGAAAACTAAATTACATATAAATTGGTATGTCAACTTTGATTGGTAGTCTCATATATAATAAATACCTTGATGTACATGCCAAATATGACACAACATAACTTCAACCATAAATCTTGAATCTTATATCTCTACAATATCAGGCTTATTCATTAACATAATATTGTGAATAGTCATCGAATATAAATAAATCAAACACATTCACTAATGATACACCAATGAACCAAATAAGTGTCTAACACTAATTTTTTATTAAGTCAAAGTCTTTGGCTAATCACAAAACCCTTAGGGCCTATTTGGTATGTGGTGAATGGAGGGGGGATGGAAAAGGTCTGAGTTGTTTGGTTGGACAAATTGATGGGGAAGGGAGGGGAAGCGAGGGGAATGAAGGGGAAAGAAACAAGTGTATTTTCAGCCATTTTGCTTCCATTCTCTTCCCACCATATTAGAGTGGAGACAAGGGGAAGGGGAAAGATATGGTGTGAAATATATTAGAAAGGTTGAACGAAAAAATGACATGAAATGGAAAATATAAATAATATGGCGAGAAAACTAGTGTATCCCACAACCAATAGGAATCAAGAAGAGGTAGTATATTGTATGTCACTTGAAGAGACACAATGAATGTTGGTGGATTATTTTATAGAAATTGGAGGATAAAATCAAATGAAAAGATAAAAATAAAATATATGGAAAGCAAAATAAACTTTTGTTCGCAATTTACAAGAAATCTTCAAATATTTATTATTTTGTTAGGAAAGTGATTTTTTCAAAATTATTATGCAAGCATAAAAAAGTAAACGAAAAACATATTATTAGAGAAAATGTTGTAGAGTGTGAGGAAGTAATTAATAACACGGAGAGAAAGTTTGTTGTAAAAAAGTTTTTGTTAGGAAAGTTGAAACCCAAAAAAAGTTGAAAAGTTTTAAATTACTAAATAATCACAAAAAAGGTAAAAGTAGATGTATTATTAGAGAAATGTGCTGGACTGTGACAGGAAGCATGGAGGGAAAATTTATTGTTAAAAAATACAATTTTTTATTATATGAATTGAAGAGTTTGATATTACTAAATAAACATAAAATAGTAAACAATATACATATAAATTAGAGGAAATGTGGTGGACTTGGCTGGAAGAACTTAATTACATGGAGGGAAGTTTATTGTAGATATACAAATATGAAGGCAATTACTTATATAAGCACAATGAATATAAAAAATTTGGTAATATCATTTTTATATAACCAATGTTCCATGTCAGGGAATTTTTTTTAAAATTTACTTCCTTTTTCATGTTCTCCTTCCCTTCCCATCCCATGCTAACCAAACAGAATAACATAAGTGCCCCATTCACTCTCCTCCCTTCCCCTCCCTTCCCCTACCCTCCCTTCCCTTTCCTTCCCCTTCATTCACCACGTACCAACATAGTGTTAGTCTACCCTAATTTGGCCCACAAATTTATAAGAGGTAGTGATATGCTTAGTTTGATCATTATAATACATTTTCATCCATATCAACTAAGAGGGTTCATGCATGTTGAGTATTTAGTATTGTTTTTGAAATACCTTATGGTCTAATATATAACAATGTTCAAGAATATATTATGACTAGATAAGTGCTCCACTGGGATGATAGTTGCATAAATGTTAGATGAAGATATTAGATCACATTATTCTTTCAAGTAATATTTTGAGAAACCTATTTGAATATCATTTATCATCCAATCAAATATTATTGTTTTAATTCACTTAATAATATTGAATTTGGTTTCAATATTTGTCCTCAATATGTTTTATGTTGATCCTTAGGGTCTCATGACTTGATTGAAAAAAATTTATGGAACTCGGGAAAATTTTGTAATTTGTGAGTTAAATGTAACATATGTTAAATTGAGCCTTTTAGGGCATTATTGACACAAATGTTGTATTTTTGGTAGAGTTTAATGTCCTCATGAGACCAAATGTGTTAAGTTGATCCTTAACACGCCTCATCATCACAGTGGTGCAAGTTTGGGGTTAGAGGACAATTTGATCGAATTTTGATGTAATGAAAAGTAATCAATGTTTATCCAGAATTAGTAGTTCATCCTTTTTCATTTGTTTACTGAGAAACCAAATATGAAGTTATTTTCTTTATACTAGACTCAATTGTTATTGTTATTATTATTATTATTATTATTATTATTGTTTTGTAATGTGTTTCATGCATGGATGGAAATATGATGTATGTAGAAGAGGAGCATCATGAGGGATACATCTAAGGCTACTAGCTATCAGATCTAAGAAGACTTTCAGCATTTATAAGTAAAATTTATGCTTTTCTACGGTGTGTTCTAGGATTCCAAGCATTGTAAGATGTTTAGTTTATATTTATATCAGGTTATGAGAATCTTGTATTGGTTTGGTTAGATTTGGATTTTCACATTGAACACAAGACATGAAACATGATGCACGTTGTCTTTTTATCATATGATGGTTCCAAGAGAACTCTTTTGTGCAATGATCCTCATATTTATGTCACCCCCTATAAATGAATTGAATTGATTCTTCCACTCATTAATATTTCTATTTGAAAAGTGGGGTATTGCAACTTCTTTGTGTAACTATATCTATAACATTACTACACTATAGGCATTGAGGTAGTACACTTTATCACCATCAGAAGAAGACTTAGAGAAAAAATGGTTGTTCCTAGTTTGTCGTATGACTTTCTCTACCTCTAATTATCACTACACATGATACATCCAGTATGTTCACATTCTACTTTCTTAAATTTTCTATCCCATAAGGGAGTACCAATGGTGGAGAATTTTAACTATGTTGTGATTCTCACTAGGGAAAAAGAGAAGAAAAAACTAATTGAGCTCTTGGATAGCTGTCAGGAAGGACCAAGTGCTCCATAAAACTTTTTAGTGGCATTCATGGAGGATGAGTACTTATGAAAATGTGATCCTTATTTGATGAAGACAAACGTTTTTGACAACCCATCAACCACCTAATAATTTCCTATTTGATCTCCATGTCAATTTCTTTTGATCACATGTTCCCATGAACATGATAGAACATTGTTCAATATTATTGACTCAAGTGAAGATGGAAAACTAGAACAAGACAATACCAACAACATAAAAAAATTCCCATAAAAATAAATAGTACATATGATTTGGAAAATTCAGGTGTAGTTTGACTAAGGTATGGAAAATTTGTGTAATTGACAACTGATTCTTGGTGTTAGGTTAAATAAGGGTAAGTTAAGAGAATTTGGATCTAATATGTGTACAAATTTATAAACATACCGTAGACACCATGTTTGAAAAATGAACCCACTAGGTGGAAAAATACTCACCTATATATGAAGCTAGAGAAGAAAATGGTGAATGAGATGTTATAGTTTCTTGGAAAGTAAACACACACCATACACTCACGTTCTAAGTGAGATTTACTGTACGATAATAGCTCGAACATGGACTGTCTGATAAACTATGGACCCAAAAAAATTGTATATTCCTAAGTATTTAAATAAGTATAAATTCACACGATTTTAGTTTCTCACTTATATACATTACATCTAAAAAAACCTTGGTTTGGTCAAAATGGTCATTTATGGATAATATTTACACAATATATAACATGCAATGGTAAAAATGATTTATTATTACAATAATAAACTCTATCAATGGGAAACAAAAAGAAAAAGAAAAATAATGGAATAAATTTTATGTGGAACATGTGAGATTAGAAATAGATTCCAGAGAAAAAGTAGTCTAGGAGACAAATGTAGAAACAACATGAACAATGACACAAAGCAGAGCTCTAGTAATACTACCAATGTTAGAAAGTTAAGCAACAATGACACAATACCAGAAACAACAACAATGGGAAAATGTGGCGATAACAACATTAATAACAACGTCAAAGGGAGCATCAATGATGCCAAGGTAGTTAAGAAAAGTTAGGGAAAGGGGAGGATGAATGAGTAGAAACCACCACCCATTAGTTACAAAAAAACATTTACAGTGACCTCATACAACATTTGTGTTTCTAATGGTAAAATTATCATTACCAAGAAACATAATGGTGGTGTTGCATCAGAAATTATAGTACTAAGTATGTAGAAATATTGCCAAAAAGTAGAAATGATGTTAATGGAATAGTTGACGAGATAGTGAAGACTAGAAACATGGTTGTGGAGGAACCAAACAATGGTATTGTGGGAGAAAAAGGGTTCAAGAGAATTTGAATGTTGTAGGGAAAACATTTTTTTGGGTATACATGGGTAGGTGCATCGACTATTTGATTCTATTTCATTGATTGTACTAATACATCATATTTAGATAGAAAATCATCTTCATTAGATGTACTAATATAGTTATGATTTTTATTTGTATGTAAGGAAAACCTAGGTTTTACAATGAAGATAATTTTTTTTAAAATATCAAAGAAAGTGGGTTCATTTGTACTAAGCGGAAGTTTTGTATTTAAGTATATAACCCTTGGGTGCAAAGCCCAAGAATCCATTAGAGTTTCAAGAATGATTAATTCTCCCACAAAACAACACTACTCTTAGTCATGTGCTTCTTTCACACTAATACATAACCCAGACAAACTTCTAGGTAGGTCACCAATCCCGAGGCCTAAAAAAGGATGGAATATAGAGAGAATAGTGTAGTACTAAAATTTGATCTCACAGCAACATGATTTGATATAGGATATGATATCTAAGTATATAATTTGGTGACATTTGAATATGATCTCAAAATAATATTTGAATTAGGCTAAATATCACATCCAAATAGAAAACGTTACAACTAACATTGATTGATATAGTATATGTAATACTAATACCGTATTAAGTGTAATATCCTCAAATTTGGTTAATTTGAATTATATAAGTATAGGTCTTGAATTGATAAGTAAATTCCATAATTTCATTATTGATGAAATAATAAAGTTATCTTTGTGGCATGGGCACAAAACATGGCCCAAGTGATGCCCGTGAGACTATTTGCTTTGCATATAGGTTCTTGTGGCAAAATTTGAAGAAATAATATATTTCGTGAAAAAATAAATAATAATGACTTTGTGGATTGTTACACAACTGAAATATGAGATAATAAGTAGGTTTCTAAAAGTTTTTAAGGGAATTTGTAATTTTGATAATTTAGGGAAACAATTAGCTAACCGTGTCTTGCAACACAAGTTTGAGACATCAAATAAGGATAATTCAGTCTGGTTTTTATAAAACATAGAGGTAACAAGGAAACTAATATAATTCTAGAATTTGAGGTAAAATGGACTTTCCAAATATGGTAATTTATTTAATAGAATACATAAAGGGAAAGTTTTGTCTGTGAAAGTTACCCCTATAAATTCCAAAAAATAGATATAAGTTTATAGAGAAATTAATGAGATTTCCCTCAAGTTTCCTAGTGAAAGGACTCTCCTAGTAGCTTATAGAAAATCAAGAATGAATAGGGACTTGATTGTAATAATTAAATGTTGTTTCCCTTGTTTAAAGAAAGATAAAAGGGTATCTAGAAACATTCATTTGTTCTCAAACTGGGCTCAATATGAGATACTAGGATAATAAAGGAAGTATCCAATTTTGAGACCAATTGGAGAAAAGATGAGATAGAGAAATATGAATTACTTAATTTCCACAATCAAGGTTTACAAAGGGGTCCATGGAATACTAAATAGGGAAATAAGTATTTTTTATGCTCATGAAAAATACTCAAGATAATTTATGAGATAGATAATCCAAATATAGGATTATGGAGGAAAATCCAAGTTATAAGATATTTTATCGGCAAGATAATTTATTTGGTAATTATGTAACTTTGCCCTTGGAAACCAAGTTTTAGTTAAATAAGGGAATAATTAGGGTTTTTTTTGTATTCCCAATGGAAGGTAATTGTATGCATAAAGTTCTTCCAAAATGATGGTATGAGGGGTGGTTTACTTTATGTCATTTTTGGGTCCATAATGTAAAATATAAGATATTGTTACTATAAGGACAAGAGGGAGGAATATAGTTATTAATTTTCTGGCATGATGCCTTGCCAATTGCATAAGGAAACATCATGGAAACTAGACCCATAAATATCCAACCCTTTTTCTATATAAGAAATGGTATAAGGAGAAGATGGACTATCCCAATAGCCTCCTTCCTTGATGTGCATCCATCCCCAATAGTGTAGTAGCAAATCTATCTCCCTTCATTATGGAAATGCTCTTCCTCATCCATAATGGACATGTTGTATCTCGTAACATGGTGTTTGCCATAATGACATAAGATTCCAAAATCTTCTGAATTACTTTACTCCTCATCTATTTCCTTCTGAGTCTCCATGGAAGTGTTCACCACATCACCCCATGTTTGAGTTATAGATTCTTATTTTGTTTAATTCATAGAAATTGATAGGAATACTAAAATATAGCAACATTATATACCAAACTGATAGGGAAAATGAGTAAAATCAAAATAAAATAGTATCATGACATGGAACTAATCCTGATTCCAAAGTTAGGGCTAATACATGATTAAGTAATGATCATAGACATGGAAGTCCTAGATCTAATAATTAACATGTTGAGTATATCAAAAAAGTTTACTTTGAGATATAAACTGATATTGTTCAATTTGATGAGAGTCTAAGTCCTTGACACAAATTGGACAATAATGTTCACAATGTAAGGTTCTCGGTCATAAATATGATGATTTAAGGTTTTGAAATAAAAAAGCATAACTTTCTATAATATTAATGCACATCATCTGATCGAGATGTTCATAATGAAAGAAATATGACAGATCTGATAATTAGGATTTTGCCTAAGTCTAATATGAGTTTACAACTCCAAAGAATCTATGTGTAATGGAATTATGGCTTATACCCTTATTCATTATCCAAACTTGAGACAACTCTAAATTATAGATTAGGACATGAGTATGCATAATATGAGTAATATGATGGTGAGACTTTAGGATATACATGCATGCATATCAATTGTTGATTGCATGGATCCATCATTGCTTGCTTGATTGGATGATATGATTAAATTACTTGAAGTATGATTGCATGGTATGCATGGTTCTACATTGAGGTATGTGGTTACAATTATGAATATTGACATTATCGACTGCTGGTGTTTGTCAAGGATTTCTCGGGGATTGTTGAAATAAAATGTTGGATGTTTATTTACATTCTATTAAATTTTAATTCTACTATGAGTATCACATTAAATAAGATGTCATATTTCGAACCCTATGATGACATGTATCAAGGGGTGATGCACATGAGTCTAGATCGGATAGTGATCACACCCAAGATAATATATCAAGTGTGGGTTAGAATATGTGATGAAACTACCAGTTCTTATTTGTAAGTAATTGATGGATTTTATGTTGTTACACTAGTTGTACACTTTTTCATGCATGCCACATACATAATATATCAATATATTGATATGTTTTTTGTTTCACACCATTTTAGGTGAATGAAATATATGAAGATACCAAGCCATGATGAATGAAATAAAATTGACTAAACGCATTAAAGCTATATAGAGGAGGATTAGTAAATACTTATTCTCATATGTATTAGTTCTATGTTGTAAATTCATGTAACTCCTTAGAGGATCGATATTGTATAGCTTGTAAACAATATTTGTGAAATAATGGAAAGTATTTTCTGTTATTTCTGATTTGTTAAAATCTAGATCTTGGGAATTTTAGGTAATGGATCTCAACTTTATGGTCCTTCATTAATTTGGGGGACTTTTAGAAGTGAGGTCATTAAATTAATCATACATGGTAAAAAAAATAGATTTTCATATTTGTATGTATGAACAATATAACTTAATAAGATATGTATATATTTGTCAAATTCAAATTTTACCTAGGAATGGATGCATCAATATATGATATGCGATCCAAAACTCTTGGATTCAAAATTTGATCAAAATTCTCTAGATGTCATATTTATTTAGAATAGTGGATGTGAATTACATCAAATGTGCAGATTTTAGATGTCCATTTACGGGTTTACCCATCCAAGTATTGTTCTGGATGAAAACACTAAATTGTAGAGTACATATTGCGAGGCTACCTAAGAAAGAGGAGCACCTTGTAAATATGGGAAATACAATCTTTCTTCTTAGTGTCATTTCATGCCATATCTCAAATGATGTGATCTTACAATCTCTTAGAGTTAGACTTTTGATGTCTTTGTTGTATATCATCTATATTGTATTATAATCACTCCCCCATTTAGTACAATACTACAAGGCCCATGGATACCCAACTCTAGTTCATAGATGACAACATAAGGTTGGGTCATACCAAATTAGTGTTGATAGACCTTTTCTACATGCCTATCCCAAGTGACTAATGATTATGGTGTCATATGCCCATGTGGGACCCATACCAAATTGAGGGTATTCTAGCTCTTATAGCATTATAACTTCCCAAGTCCACACCCTTGGGCTCTCCTAAAGTTTGAAGAATGATGACTGGCCTCAGAAACATGTACTAGAATCCACTACACACTTTGTCCTTACTAATTTACATTCAGGAAAATTCCTCACCAGGTCACCCGTCCTAGTATTACTCTAAGATGAGAACACTTTACTGTGGAATAATTATTTATGGTCTAGTAAAAAAAGGAAGTCTACCTTGTTCATATGGGTAGTCCAATAATTACTTTAAGATCATTTCATAGAAGCTTTAGAATCCTAAGATGTTATGGTGTTTGTGTAAGTTTTTATGACTTATAGGGTTGAACTTAGACCTTAGGAACCAGTCACATTTCAGGTCAGTCTTACTTGTTGCAAGTCAAACAACCTTTTGTTGATTCTATAGCAATCCCAAAATCATATGAAGATTGATTATAAGGTTTTTGGTATACAATACTGGTCAGATCTTCCTCAAGACAATTACATTCCCTGATGTACTGGACCAATATTTGTAACTTATGCAAATTACATCAGTATGTGATCTAACCTAAATCTAACATGTTCAAATGTATAAATGTTGTTTTAGGGTATCATATGCACTTTATTTGGATCTCATAATATTTTATTATTATTTACTAATCAATATTGTTTTTTGGTTGAATATTATTGTATTAAGATTGATTTTTCAATGCACTTTCACCTACTCCATATATCTAAAACTTGAGTTATGTCTATAGTGGCAATTTTGGATGAATTGTCCAAATGAGGGAAGAAATTATTTTGTTCTTCTTAATAGGATCTAATATATTTTTGGCTTCTTATTTGTTTATATTCTTATTTCTACATGTAATCACTATCTTCTTTCTCTTTTCCCCTTCTTTCCCTTTGCTTTGAGGGGTGATCACATGAGCAATTTGGGAGCTCTATTCTTGATATAGAAGCAAATAGGAGCTCAAATCAAATGATCATAAATCTATAAATAAACCTAAAGGTGAGTGAGTAATTTATATTTACATTCAATAACACTCATAAAGATGAATCATGTATTATATTTATTCTTTTTCCTCACAATAGTGAAATCTACGTCTATTGTCAGAATATCTAATACATGAAAGTCTCTAAATTTCTTAGAAAATGATCATGTGATGATAAAATGATTAAAAATCACGAGAATGCATGTCATAATCATCTTCATCATCTAAGCCTCAGTCCTAGCTATTTTGGGGTCGACTACATGGATCTTTTGTTTCCATTTAGCTCTATCATGGGTCATACTCTGGTTGAGATGTAGAGATTCAAAATCTCTCTTTATAAGCTCTTCCCACATTAATTTAGGCCTTCCTCTTCTTCTATTAGTTGTTCTTGACTTGATAGCATTTCTTTGTATAGACACATTAGTTAATCTATGTTTCACATGTCCAAAACGTATGAGTCAGCCCTCATGCAACTTGTCCTCAATGCTCGCCACCCCCATTTTGTTCCTTATATAGTCATTTCTTAAGCGATCATATCTTGTCTTCCCAGACATCCATCTCAGCAAACACATTTCAGTAATGTTCATCTTGTTGAGAACATTCACTCTCATAGAGCATGGCTAGCTGTATACATGTTCTATAAAACTTACTTTTTAACCTGAGAGGGATCTTTTGATGATTAAATACTCTAGTTGCACTCTTCCATTCCAAGAATCCTATAGTGATCATGTGACAAACATCAAGACATCCCCATCTATTTGATTAATAGAATCCAAGTAATGAAATTTATCACATTTTGGTATATCTACTCTGTCCAAATTGGCTCCACCATTCACACTGTGAGATTGGCTGAAATTGTGATGCATATACTCAGTTTTGCTCCTACTAATCATCATTCCATTTGATTCTGATGCCTTTCAACAAAGTTCAACTTTATCATTCTCCATCTTTAGTTTCATCAATCAATACATTATCATTAAAAAATAACATACACCAAGGAATATCATGTTGAACATTCTTTGTCAACTCATCCATAACAATAATGAACCAATATGGGTTGACTGTGGATTCTTGGTGTACCCCAACTGTGATAGGAAAAGTTGGTGTCTCTCCTCTAGGAGTTTTCACACTTATAATAGAGATATCATACATGTCTTTAATCAAGTCAATGTATTGGATTGACACACCCTTTTTTAAAAAAAACCACCCACAACACTTCTCTGGGTATATATAATTAGATAATTAAGGGATTTATTTCATTTTTTAAAAATATTATATTTTACTTTATTCTGACATTTGAATTGTAGTCTAGTTAAAACCAAAGTAATGTAATATGATGTTATCTGTTTATTATATGGTGGTATTTAATATGGTTGATGAATTTAATTTGATACTTAACCAAGTTAGGGTTTTCAATTCATTCAATGCTTGTTTCCAAAAAAGCTAGAAAATAGTAAATGAAACCTAGTTTATACCATTTTAACAATGCAATTGTCTTAATTAAATTGTAAATGGTTAGTTCATATTACTTTGCGATAAATAGGGTACCAATTGAATTCTTTCTTATATTCAAGTTCAAAAAGTAGAGACGAATGATGTGGATATGCTATCTTAGAAATATATAAATAGAAAGGCATGATATTATTGTAATAAATTCAAATTTTGAAAATAAATAAGTTAACTAATGTTTTACTGTAAAAAAGCTTTCTTTGCTAACTCTTTATGGTTCTCATGTTCCAGGATCTTATAAAACTCTCATATTGAATAATTTTGATTTGTATTAATTATAGACATCAAGTTTCATTAAACCATAGAATGAATAATATCTTAAAATCACCTTCTTAATTTACTTATTTATGATTTTGAAAAGGTCTTCATCTTTTTAACAAATATTCATAATCACCTAGTGAAATAATGACGTGACTTTCAACTATATTGGATATTTCTTCTAATTGTTATGAATTTTCAACGAAATGTCTTAAAAAACCCTTGAATTCTTCTTATATTCCCCTACTTTTTTTCCTAAACCCTCTAGACTGGTCAGTTATCCATGAATTGAAGGTCTAATCATTTGCAAAACACTAGGGACATGGCCCAAACTCCCTTACACAATACCCCTTGGATTGCGATCTAACAGTACCCAGGGTCATCGACTATGAGGGGTGAGCAATTGAACTCGATTTTCTCACACACCCTTGTACCCTCATGTCTCTTACTTTACCCCTACTTTCCTTATCTTCCTCTTCCTATCACCTTTCTACATGGATACCATGTGATTCAATCAAGTTTTGTTTCTTGGACTCCACAATTTACCCTCACAACCAATTCTCCTTTTAACCCTCAAAAACTTATCCCTCAAACCCTAAATCATAAATCCACTCACCTTTTAAAAAAAACCTCCCACCTCATTTTATTCTCAACATCACCATCGACCAACATTTGAGAACTCTAGTGGCCTTGACCATCTCTTCATCTTTGGCTTTTGTGACCCTCATGGCCACAACATCACCACACACACATAGATGATCTCTCCAAGAGAGAAAGACTAACAATAAATGCAAGATCACCTCAATCAACCATTGACCACCTATGATCAATCTACATTCACACTCCTCTCTCTCTCTCTCTCTTTCACTTGGTGGGTGCAATTAGAAGTGGCCCTTCGATCAACACAGGTCAAGATTGACCTAAATGTGTACTATCATCGAGCCACATTGCCAGTCATCTTCACTCTCCCATAGAATTGCTCAGTGGAGTGAGCAGACTGCAACCACAAGAATATGTGCCAGGTCAACCTTTGACCCTTAATTGACTGACCATTATTTTTTTGAAAATTTAAATAATCTTGATCTGTAGATAATATTCCAATTAGTGGTCAAATCATGTAAGAATCATATAAATGATTGTAAGGAAATATGGTGACAGAGATGGAAATGGAAACAAAACTTTTCTTCCCATATTCCCCTTAGATAGTAGATCGCATCAACAACTATGTATTGGGAAGGAAGGTTTCAAGACATATACCTGGTCTTGGAGCAAGTCCAACGACTATCCTTGTAGAAACATGCTTCTTTTGCAAGCATCACCTGGACAATTGTCGGTGGAGGTGTCCTAGTGTATCACCACAGACAATGATTGGCAACATCCTCCAAGAAGTTGGTAAAGGCATCCTCACCTCTGCGTAGTCCACACAGACCACCAAAACTCCTATAATTGTTTTAGAACAAACAACAACCAATTGTCCCTTTGAACATCATCGTGCTAGTGTTGATTTGATATCCCTTGTTGTCTCTCCCTTTGAGGGGTAAGACTTTCTTGGACTTTCACGTTACCACAATAATGAGAGTATAACAATTGTTAAAGCTTATTGTTGTGTTTTCAGAAATACTAGATTTTCCCCGTTATATAGGATGGCTAGGGTCAGGGTTTTCAGATCATATGGGAGTCAAAGAGAGGGAATTTCATGAATTTTTTAGAACCTATAAACCATGAAGCGGTAAGTTCACATGTGAGAATATCGGTTCAACATCCAAAATGATTAATTCACTATGTTTCTTATTCATAATCACATTGGATTTTAGTATGATGATTAATACACAACATGACGTCAATGCTAATCTGTGGTCCAAACCAGTCAGTTCATACATTAGAACTGATTGGTTCATTAGCTAAATCAGTCATTTTGGATTTTTGGCAGCCAATCTTGTTTAAATTGAATACTTAACACTTTAATTATCAAGTTTAAACCATATTCATGAGTAAACTCCTATTCTAGGTAAATCAAGTTTAAACCATATTCATTAGTAAACTCCTATTCCAGGTAAATCCTATGTGTGTGGACCTATAGGTCCCAAGTTACAATGGCAGTGAATGTCCATAACCAATTTATGACATCACAAGCTATGAGCGGTATCTAGAAGCACATCCTTGCGACCCAAGTAATTGGAAATTGGATAACAACTTCAACTTACAATATGTGATTAGTGTTACACTGATCGTATAGTTCCTTTTCTCTGATATCTAGATTGAACTTCGGGAATGGAATTGTCATTTTCTTCAACATTCAATCCATGTTCCTTGAACTAGAGCAAACTATCTTTGTTTCTTGTGAGATCACATATCATATATTGATTCACGTGAGTATGGCCATACATTTCTCAGTCTATCTTATAAAGTATCAATGATATCAAATCTAGGAGGAGGGGAAAATCTCATCTACATCACTCACAGTCTATCCCCATGTGTCACAACATATCTGAGCATCACCTTTATGGTAACCCTTATTTAAGCTTGTGTTGGATTATGTCAAAGTACATTGAATGACATGTGATGGGTGTAGTGACTTTAGGTCTAAGAACCACAATCACCACCATCTCTATGAAAGCTGATTGTACTACCATTCAATGGTTTCCATGCATCACTCTCAAGGTGGGTCTGTCTGATACACCGTTCTCTGACAAGTACCTATGTGTTTGGTTTAAAATCATATATCATGACTAGTGAGATTTTGTCATCAACCATGACACACCCTAGTCTTATGTGTCAATACTATCTATCAACTTCCACAATAACATCTGATTAGGGACATAACAAGAATGTATGTGCTCTTATCATTTATATGATCTCATTGTTAAGGTCCTCAACCTAAAGACATACATCATCGATTCACATCACTCTTTAGACATCTATCATGTAATACCATTATCTCATTATTGAATAAACACGTAGAAAAAGATTGACTGTATTATTAATCAAATTATTTGCAAGATATGCCATTACAAACATCATATGATTGGCTCTCTTGGAAAACATACTAACAATGATTTCCTTAGATTAATATTTAGTATAAGTACTCATCCTAATTATGATAATGAGATGAATATCAATTAAATATTTCAAAATTCTAGATATCATCTTGTTTGATGACTTTTGTAATTATTTAGAAATACAAATTCATATCTAGCCACCCTTTATTGTGTTAATTATAAGATTATAAGAAGTAACATGAATCCATGTGATGTAGGTCAAAATATTGAATACTTGAATCAAACCTTATGTTTGATGATACCCTAATGTACATCTGATTCTTGTAAGTACTTCAATGTAACCTTGAAGTCAAATATCAATCTTTATCGTGATGATATAAAATGTTAATAATATGTAAACCTTAAGGTTATTTTCTACATATTTTATCTTAATTATTGATAATGTTGTCTTCATTATTGATATAAAAGAATTCAAACCTATGATTTTCCCTTTCAAAAGTTGAAACCACATATTGTATAATCTTGTGGAAAACTAAAATTGAATGTTAACCTCAAAACCCTTGGTAATGGAAATGTTGAGCCTTGATAATGATTTAGAGCTTGTGCTATATGACCTATGTACAAAAACTTCCTTTAAAAGTTTACTGAATCTTATATGAAACATGATAGTTATCTTTAAGCCTAGTTATTTTGGATCTAGGATGAGAAATTCCACTATGGTTTATATAAGGATCTATCACCCTAGTTGATTATACCTAATTATTTAAACCCAAATCTGACTCATATATTCTTTAACTAGGGTCTAATAAAATCTTTGACTACAAACCCATATTAGATTGCTACTCTCGAATTGAAAGGTATGCTTACTCATACTTGACATGGCTAGTAGTAATGATTCTATTGTTTGATATGTATTATTTTCATGTGCACACTTTTCTACTATACTTTTTTGAGATATTTTTCTCTAATGGTTAGTCTTTTGTTTGGATTATACATATGTTGATGAAACCTTGAACATAAGTAATAAAATTTTACATTATAATTGAGTATCAAGCTTAATGTGGAAGTGTATATATATGTGAAAACATATGTGTTGCACTTCATGTGGACGTGGTTGTTATCATTTGATAGTGTATCATGCTTCATGTGGAAGTGTCTATATTCATTTCAAATTGTATCATTCTTCATGTAGAAGAAGTTATATCTTTGCAAAACTTGTATCATGCTTCATGTTTGGAGTTGGTAGAAGTCTTTAGACAACTAATTGTAATAAAAGAAATCATCTTAACATGCTAAGGTATTCTATGACATGAATTTTGTAACAATAACACCCTTATTCTTTCCATAAGTCCCCTCCATGAAAAAATTATATTTTGTATATTAACTATGTTGGTTTAGTCGTTAGCGTACTATTGTGCTTGCATTGATTGTGTGTCCATTTTGATTTTAGGTTATGATAGGTGGATTGCTAATATTTTTTTTATCATTTTATTATGTTGCTCTGATGATAAATATACAAGTTTGATCAAACCATCTACATGAGGGATATTCTTAATGTAAAAAGGGTTTTGTATTTTCTACATGTAGTTTTCTCATGTCTCTTTTCAAAATTTTGCTTTGGTCCATATTGTAAACCCTAAAAGGCTCATTCCATTTATTAAAATGATGTTTTATTTCAATTATTATATATGTTGTGTGAGATCTTCATTCCACTTAGGGATGTACACTTCAAACCCTTTAACACTACCTAACCATCTGGTGGTATTGGGATAGTGTACTAACCAAACCATGTCAATTGATATTAGACCTAAAACATGTTATCTATTTGATAATTAATTCAAATTTCAAATCACAAATGAACCTAGGTTCTTTTTTCTTTTTCACCACATAGAGACTAATTATTATTCATCCCGATCTCTAGTTTGGGCCAAATTATAGAGCATTGAATGTTAATATCCTTTGTTAGCCAAACCGGCTTACAACAAGTAAAGTTACACTATGTAGAAGTATACATGGAATGTTTAGCTATAATATCCGCCATTGTGTTGTTCTTACGGCTGATGAACCGGAGTTGGGCGTTAGGCAGAGAAGTGAGAGCACGACAGTACGTCTTCCTCAGGGGTTTGATTTTGTAGGCTGGCGTGTTCGCATGTTGGAGGGTGTCGATGGCCATAGTAGAGTCAGATAGAAGCACCGGAGTAGTCCAGTTCATTTGAATATAGAGGTTTAGAGCAAGGATGATACCTTGCATCACAACTTCAAGTGCTGACGCAGCATGGCCGAAAGTGCCGTGACCAAGCATGCAAAGACCATGGCTATCAGTAATATGGATGCCAATACCCATCTTGAGCGTGTGGCATTAGAAGGAAGCATCAATGAAAACAACTTGATGGTGAGCAAGTGGCATGGCCGAGCGAGCAGTGCATGGAGGAGCCAAAGATGGTCGGGTAGAGTTGTTGTGCCAAGAGAGCACGACAACAGATGTTTGACGTATGCGACTAGCAATCACTTATGTTGGGAGTCATTTGCCTCCATGAAGAATCTCATTATGAGCTTGCCAAATGGTCCAACATCCGAAGCAACGTAGAATCCTATCCTCCTTGGAGGCAGTGCCATGAACGATATAGGTAATCCATTCGTCCCATGCAATGGTGAAGAAGGAGGGTTCCATGTTCAGCAGTTTCCAAACATTGGGGTTATCAGGGCAGTCGCAGAGGCAGTGAACCAGGGTATCCGGTTCACGAGTGCAGAGAGGGCAAGTGTCATCCGCAATAATATGTCGGCACACTTTCTCCGTGTGAGTTAAGATGGCACGATGCTTGAGCATCCAGAGGAAAGACTTAATCTTGGGAGGAAGTGGTAGGGACCAAAGAGCCATCCAACTTGAGTCTTGAGGGTGACATTGATCGTTTTTTATCCATGCATAGGCACTCCTTTCCATGAGCTCACTGTGAGGTTCCAGTGGTGATGCCCAAGTATCAGGATCAGCATCAGTCGATGGAGGAATGATGCTGTGGATCAGGCCCCATATGGCTGGGGGAACGTATGCATGAATGAATTCCCAATCCCATGTACCGGGGGAAGGGGATAAAGATTGTACGGTGAGGTTGTTGAGGCCATCAGGCGGTTGTATGCTTGGGGCAATATCAGTGATGGATTTACCCAGTAGCCATTTATTACGCCAAACATTAGTGTTTTCACCAGAATTGATAGTTTTATGACAAATAGCCTCTAATTTAGGAATATGACGCTTGATAAAGGCCCACACAGATGAAATAGGTTTCTCGGAGATAACACCATTATGGATGTATTTGTTCTTCCTTAATTGAACCTAAGGAGACGTGGAATTATTGATGAACTACCAAACATTCTTCATCATTAAGGCCGCATTTTGAGTCTGTGCATCCTTGATTCCTAGCCTGCCGAGAGCCTTGCTACTCATGAGTTTGTCCCAAGATACAAGAGACATTTTCTTTTGATCACGGCCACCTGACCATATGAAGTCTCGGATATGCTTATTGATGTCATCACAAAGTGTCGGCAAAAGTTGCACCGATTGCATGGTGTAGGAAGGAATGGATTACAGAGAGGATTTAGCAAGAGTGATGCGACCTACAAGAGATAGGGAGCGAGCTGCCCAGTTGTCCATGTGGCCTCTAATAGAATGGAGGATATGTGAGTGTGTCCCTTTGTTGATATGGTGATGGAGAATGGGGACACCTAGGTAGCGTCCCAAATCTGTAGTTTTCGGTATGCCCATGCGGCGATAGAAAGCTTGCTGCTCAGAAGTGGATGTATTTGGAGAGAAGTAGCAACATGACTTTTCTTTAGAGACAACTTGACCAGATACGGTGGCAAACTCCTTGAGGATTTCGTTAATGCTAGATGCTTGAGCCAAGGAGACCTCATCCATACAGAGGATGTCATCAGCAAACATGACATGTGAGAGTGGCAGACCGGTTCTAGTAAGTCTAATCGGCTTCCAACTTCCATGTGCCACATCATTAGAGATGGCTTGACTGAGGCATTCCATGCATAGTACAAAGAGGTAGGGGCTGATGGGACCCCCCTGTCGCATGCCTTGAATGGATTTAATGGGGTCCAAAGGGGAACGTTCCCACAAAATAGAGGTGCTGCCTTGAGAGATGATTTGCATGATAAATTTAGAAAGATTGTCGGGGATGCCAACTTTCACCAAAGTATCCTCAATAAATAGCCAATTCATACGATCAAAGGCTTTAGAAAGGTCCAGCTTGATTGCTACCCATTTAGTATTTCCATGCTTCTGCTTCATAGAATGCACAACTTCCTAAACAAGAAGTATGTTGTCACTGATACGACGACCGAGGATGAAACTCGACTGGGTCGTAGAGATCCAGCCATTCAAGCATGGTTTAAGCCTTTCAACAATAATATTGGAGATAAGCTTGAAGCAGCAATTATATAGAGAGAGATAGGGTGGAGCTCAGAGCAACGTTGTGGGTTGGCGACCTTGGGGATGAGTACAAGAAGGGAATCCGCAATGCAAGGGTCCACCTGGCTGGTGGTGAAAACACGTTGAACAGTAGTGACGAAGGAGCTTCCCACATGAGACCAATGGTCTTGGACAAACCCATTGTGGATATTGTCTGGTCCTGGCGCCTTGGTGGGGGCCATGAGAAAGATGGTGCGGCGGATCTCTTCTGCATCTGGATCACGCTCGAGCATAGGGGTGTTGAGAATCGGTTGGAACTCGCCGACATAATTGCGGATGATCTCACGATTCGGGGACGGTGAAGCTGATGTGCACAACAGTTGCATGAAATACTCCCACACGTGGAGTTTTATGTTGTCTGGCTCGGTGATCCAAGCACCATTGGTATCCTGTAACTATGAGATTTTGTTATGCTTCCTGCGTGACTTGACATAAGCATGAAAAAATTTGTTGTTTCCATCATCGTGCTGCAACCAGTTGATGTTAGATCGTTGTTGCAAATCAGCCTCTTCTCTCAAGAGAATTGAATTAAAACTTTCTTGTAAGGCAATGGACTTAAGTTGTATCGAAACTAGAGGAGAAGAAGATTTGGATGCTACCTGACATTTGTCGATTTTACATAAAAGGATATCTTTTTGCTTATGTTGTTGCTTGAGTCTCTTCGCCTCCCATGAAGTAGCAACCTCTTTAAAGGAAGGGAGAGCGTCCAGATAGGATCGAGTGTCATCCCAGGCATTGGGAAGCTCAGTTTTGAAAGCTAGAATAAGATTCCAACTCATCTTGGTTTTGAAGTGATGACTTCTATGTTGTTGGAGATGCCCAGACAGAAGGATGGGATTATGGTCACTATGAAGACATGGTAGAACTTGGACATTCATACCGCCTTCCACTACCATCCACTCCACATTAGCAATAGTTCTGTCAAGTTTTTCTAACAGCCCGCCTTTCTTGTACGTAAAGCGGTGCCCCGAAGAGGACATTTCTTTGAGGCCAACAATGGCAAGGAGGGAATTAAATTTGAGGCTGGATTGTCTGTCAAAACCATGCCTGCCTTTTTTCTCTGAGGGATCAAGCATAGTGTTGAAATCACCAACCAACGCCCAAGGACCTCTAATAGAAGAGGAGAGGCCTGATAATATACACCATAGGAGGTTACACTTCTGTGGGTTTGAACTACCATAAACAAAGGTGAGCAAACATGAGCTGTTAATACGACAGTGCACGTATTGGTGATGGCTTTGCAGGATATCAACAGTGCATCTGTAGTTGTCCCAAAGGACCCAGATACCCCCAGAGAAACCCAACGCTTCAACTCTGTGAGAAGAGGAGTAGTCACATCCTATTTGTTTAGATGTAGTGGTTGAGGTTCTGACTCTTCTTGGCCTTAATGGATCTAGAAATGGACTAGAGAATTTTCATTAATCCTAGAGAGTCATTCTAACTCTCAATTCTTCTTCAAGGACTAAACTAAACCATTAGAATGAAGTAGGATGACTCCTTACCATTCTCCTCTCTATGCTAGGGATTCTTGACTTGATCTATACTCTCTCAACTTTAAGTAGTATGGGAAACAACTTAAATTTGAAACAATTCACAAAAATAAGGATTAATATGATGAAGTACTATGATTTGATAAGATCTTGATTCAAAATATATGATACATTGACATTACAAAATATCTTGGACATGTCTTTAAAAACCCATAGAAATAAGTATGGAGCAGGACCTTATGGAGTTAAATAAAAAGACTGAGAAGAACAAAAAGGCTAAGGAGAAGAAACCTAAGAGTACAAATTAGTTGATAAAGATAAAGAGGTGGATAATGAGAAGGATATTTAAAAGGATAAGGAAGGTGAAAAATATAAGGAAGCAGATAAGAACAAGGGAGTTGATCAAGACAAAAGGAAGAAAAGAGGTAGAGATTCTAAAGAGGAATATGACTAGGAACCTGATAAATCTCTTACAAATGGAAACTTGGAGGAGTAGAACATTGAACTCATGCAGGTCATGATCAATTTGGAATCACACAACATCATTAGTAGAGGGGGGAGTCCATATCAACAACCCTAACTAAACCATACCAATTTTTCTCATTGCCCCAAACTAAACCATGAAACTTTCTTTTGTGAGGACAAGGAAGGAGTTTTGGAAAAGGTAGATGAAAGGTTAGTATCCCTAGAGAACACCTCCACATTTATAAAATGCCCTAAACAAGACAAGGTTACTTTTGTCACCTACCAGCTAAAGGGTGCAAACAAACATTGTCTAGAGAACTGTAACCAGACACAAAAGATTGTTCATTTGAACTGGGAAGACTTTACACCTATATCACCACTTGGTTCAAGCCCCTATGTGAAAGGAAGGAATCTTGGTCTTACCAGGGTAATGA
This sequence comes from Alisma plantago-aquatica, assembly GCA_963693085.1. NCBI lineage: Eukaryota > Viridiplantae > Streptophyta > Magnoliopsida > Alismatales > Alismataceae > Alisma > Alisma plantago-aquatica. The sequence continues at coordinate 1,829,709,929 of OY856409.1, forward strand.
ATATATTTTTTAATATAGCCAACCTTTTGGTTTTTGGAGTGTGTGCCAAAAATTTGACTAATGAAAAGAAATTAGACTATCTCAATGATGGGATCCATGTAGCTCTACAAGATATTAATCCCTCTTCTAAACCTTCCAGTTTCTTGAATGGTTTTGAGTACTCCCTAAAGATAAAGAAAATCCTAGGAATGGGATTGGGAAAACCCCCAAGACCATCTTACCTAGGGATAAAGGATGTCATGTTGGAAAATCATGAGCAAGGAGAATGACCTTGTAGTGATAATAATGGCAAACAAAATGGAAATAGAAATTAGGGTTAACAAAAACCCATAAGAGGGACATCTCAAGGAAATGATAAAAACCATAGAGTCATATGCTATAACTATGGCAGTCGTCACATGGAAAAGTGTAGGTTTGCAAACCCAGACTACCACTTCTGCAAAAAAGAAGGAAATTACAAGAAATAGTGTCTTACCCACCTATTGCATGGACACTAATGCCAATCCTTCTAATTGACAAGAGCAGAATAAAAAAAATAGAATTCTTTTTGGAATGCTTTCTTTGGTTTGTGCAACTATTTTTCTTATGCCCTAAACCTTTTTGTGATCTTGGAACTACCACGTGTTTGGAAGGTTAATTGTGATCACCCAATTATTTTGGAACTAATACACCTATCGTGTGTCTTAAAATATACTCAATAATTGGACCAAATAGCAAGTATGTTTTGATATACAAGTTGGTCATCTCTTTTATGCACTCAAATTGTTTTAGATATTCAATTGCATGACTAGATTCAATGTGACCTAATGATGATAATTATGAGTGCAATATGGAATATCAGATCCATAGAAGTTTTGACAATATTAGATTTTGAGGACAATTCTTTTAAAAGGGAAAGATGCCATAGCATGAACTTTTGAATTTATTGAGTAAATTACCTTTTTACCCTCAAACATCTTTCATTAAGAAATATTTACATTTTCCATGATCAAGGATCTTATGGAATTCAATAGATTGAATATTTGTGATCGAATCAATTATATACATACAATTTTATTGTCATTGATTGAATTATCTTGTTTATATCTTGAACTATCATGCTCAAAATGTCTTCAAGCATTTTATGAATGTTGACAAACTTCAAACCTAGACATGGTTAGAGTTTTGTCTATATTTGATATATTTAATATATGTAATGAATTTTGAAAGAAATACCTTTAAACGCCTTTAAATCGTCTCCCTATACCTCTTTTTTGGCCCAAACCCATTGGATTGGCCGATCTTCCCCTAAACAAGAAGTCTTCTTGCACCCGAGCCATTGAAGATGTATCCAGACTCCCTAATCCCACACATGTTGAATCATGACCAGATGGTGCACGGGGTCATCATAGACCATGAGTAGGAGTCAATGAGGTCTAAACAGTTGACCTTGGTTTCTCATGCACACTCATTCCCCTGAGGCTCTCACTTTCCTCGTACTCTCCTGTCCTCCCTCTTCCTCTCATCTTTCTACCTTTGATAATATGTGATTTGATCACATTTTATTTCTTGGATGCCATGATCTTTCCTCACTTCTAATCCTCCTCTCATCCCCTTAGACTCTAGTCATCAAACCCTAAGCCATAACCCCCTCATCTTATAGAGAACCTTCCCTTCCATTTTGTTTTATCCCCTAGTCACCGACCAACTTTCAAGAACTCAAATGACCCTGACCATGTTCATGTTTAGCTTTTGGAAACCCTCACGACTACGGGACCAGTACTCACAATGACTGATGTCTTTAAGTTAGAGACAAACAATAGTTTATGGATCACTCCCCTAAATGCGATATTGAATCTTATTTTAAAATTGGTAATATTCCAGAAATATTCTTATTTTTTATCAAGGAAGATGAACCCACCTATGATCGACATAAGGATCTAAAACCTTAATTGATTGTCCCTCGTGACATGAATTATTGAAAATTCATGTTTGATCCTTATCTTCTTTAACCATGGTCCTATCAAATCATTGACTCCAAACCAATATCAAATTTCTATTCCAGAATCTAAAGGTATGCTTACTCTTGAAGAACGGAATAGATGTATTTTTTTATGTGAAATTTTGGCTACTTTATGTGTTTTTTGTATTGATCCATAGCTATTAGTTTTTTATTTAGATTTTCCAGACATTGATAAAATTTTGAATAAATATGAGAAAAGACTTTAACTATAATTGGTTATTACACTTCAAGTGGAATGTCTATAATATATAAAAATATTTGTAACGAGATTCATGTGGAAATGGATATTACCATTTAACACTATATTGCACTTCACGTGGAAGTGGATATCTCTTTCAAAATGTGTATCATGCTTCATGTTTGGAATTGTTTCAAGTATACATAAGCTAATTATAATGGAAGAAATCATGTTAAAATGTTATGATTTTATATAACATGATTAACATAATGTATTTTTTCTTTCTATAATTACTCAAGATGAACACTTTATATTTATTTATATTGACTATGTTTGCTTGATTTTTAGTGTACTATTGAATTTTCAATGGCCACATGCCTAGTTTTATGATTTTAGGTTATGATAGATGAATTTAGAAAGATCTTGATTTTGCACTACATTATGTTCCTCTGATGATGCAATGAACGTGTCCCACCTAACCATATCCATGAGGAATATTACTAACAAAAAGGGTTATATAGTTTTTTTTGGGTAAGGAAAGATATTACTAGCTCTCAAAAAGACATATAGGGTGAGATCCATATATTGTACTTAGGATGGGTGAACTACAATAACCCCACTGTTGTTTCACAAGATGGTCCAAATATTTACTGAGTTTAGGTTTGTGCATGCAGACATGTCTGGGCCTATCAATATTATCAAAAAACTGGTAAATATCAATCTCACCACCTATGTGAAGGCTACTGTTTTTCTTTTTCCACACTAAGGAAGAAAAAGTAGGAACACCAAGGCCAACAAGGCATGCATGGAATATTTTTTGACATCAAATCAAGGGCCCACATCAAAGAATCCTCCAAATTAGTAGTAGGTGTGCCCCATTCTCATTTGATGGTTATATGGAACCAAATACACTTGGTGTAGGGGCAAACCAAAAACAAGTGATCATGGGACTCATTGGTGGTCTTGCACACGAGATAGATAGAAATGGTATCATGACCCCAACCTTTCAATCTATGACATGTAGGAGGACACCCCTTGACACACATGTCAAGGAAAAAAATCCACTTAGGGGTATGCACCATGTTCCACACCAGCGACATCTAAGGAAGAGGAAGACCCATAACCTGGAGTAGTCAAGGTTTCTCCACCAATATAACCCATATTGACCCACCCAACATATCATAATAACCTCTCCAAGATTCCACTTATAAACCATGCCTCTCTATACTCCATAGAACCCCTCTGATAGTGAGAATTCAACGGAAAGGCACATATCATTGGGCCATCCATTTGCTGGTTTTATTAAGAGTTTATAAATTTTGTGGAGTTTTACCCTATTAGCAAGAAAATGGGGGTCAGACACATCCAACTCACCCTGGTTAAGAGGTCTGGCAATGGTAGTTCATGATACACCATGCGGTTTTCCACCCCATAGTAAGAAACCAATAATGCTCCTCACCTTGTCAATGATGAAGAGGGGAAGATTTGCTTGCTGGAACCAAAACCTAGAGGTGGAAAGGAGGATATTTTCAGCCAGAACTAGTCAGCCTGCCATAGAGGTGGAGTTTCAAGTGCACCTATTGACTGTGCTACTGAGATCATCAACCAACATACCATAGTATTATCCCTTAACTCTACCATAAGAAATAAGAATCCCAAGATACTTGGTTGGGAAAGTACATTGACACAGTCCAACACCCTCCCTTAGTCTACCCCTCCTAGCATTGTATGACCTAGAAAATGACACTCTTCTCACTAATGTATAGCCCTATAAGTTTTATGAAGATTATGAGGAGATCTCTCACTTTGTGAGAAAATAAAATAGTGATCAACAAAGAAATAGCATTGTCATCAGCGAAGACCAGTGCGGCCACACCTGAACCCCATTCACCTTGAAGGTCTTGAGAGCTTATTCCTCTTCAACCCCATGAACCATATTGGGGAGATCCTCCATGATAGTTTTTGTGTTAAGGTTTCTCATATATATTTCCTAATATTGCCTTTGGGCCATTTTGTGAACCCTAAAGGTTCATTCCATTTTTCAACTCAAGTATTTTTTTCAATTATCATATATGTTGTGTGAGATCTTTAGGTTGTACATAGACAAACTCTCTAATCCCTTTAAGACAACCTTGTTGGGAAATATGGCATAGAGTAGGTAGCAGAAATAAAAATTTGTCTATTTGTATTCTCTAGAACAACAAGATTGTATCAACAACTATATAATGGCAAGGATGGTTTAACGAGTTCATACCTAGTCTCGAAGCAAGTCCAATGACTATTCCTCATTGTAGTAGTGCAGTTCCCATGGTTGGATTGGGACAATATCTGTAACAACTCCTAGTCTCCACTATGGAGAGAAGTCTGACATTATCCTCCTAGTAGCAGATAATTGCCTCCTCACCTATATGGAAGTAGAATAGACAATAAGGAATTGTCCCTCCTATTGGTGAATTAGTCACCAACTTGTTGTCCCAAAATTGTTCTCCCTTCCTATCCCTCCCTTTATTTGGTAGGACTTTCTCGGGGTCTCTATTGGTTACCACAACCAGAGAGGACAACATTTGTCAGAGGCTATCGAGTTGTGTCTCTAGGAAACCCCCAATACTCCTCTATTTATAGAAGGGTCAGGGGTAATGTTCCCAGTGTGGGAGTGGAAGGGACCAGAATATCATGAATTCTTGCAACCTATGACAGGCAAAACAGTCGGTTCACCAGTGAATCGATCAGTTGGCATGTGAGCCGATTAGTGCACCCAGTGAACCAATCGTTTCATCATGTTTCCCAATTGCAATTGTATTGGAAATTAATATCCAATTTAATGCACAACATGATGTCTGTACAAATCCTTGAATTAATCAAATTGATCCTTCAACCACTCGGTTCACACCCTGAGTCTATGGACCTGATCCGATCGGTTCACTTCCTGAATTGGTCAGTTCAATGTACAAAATACCAAACTTGATTTTGTGGACCTGACACACTGAAACAATTAGTTCAACACTTGAACCGGTCGGTTCAATTGTCCAGTCAATCATTTTTCAACCAATTTTGTTTAAATTGAACACCTAAACACTTTAGTAATCGATTTAATTATCATTTATGATTAAACTCCTCTTCTTTGTGTATCCTTCGTGTGTGACCCCATATGTTTCGTGTTATGTTGGCAGTGAATGTCCATAAATGATTTATGACATCACAAGCAAAGAGTGGTGCCTAGTCACATCACTGCTACCCAAATAATTAGGGAAGTTGGAGAACAATTTCAACCTACAATCTGTATCAGGTGTTATAGTGATTGTGTAATTACTTTTATCTCTGATATCCAGAATGAACTTGAGGTAGGGAATCATCATCCTCTCAGTGTTCAATCAATGTTCCTTGATCCACAGTAGACTATCTGAGATATATGTGACCTCAATATCATATATTGATTCACATGCACATGTACATGCTTTTCTCAGTCTCTCTTATCAAGTGGTCAAGATATCAAACTCCTAGAGGAGGGACACATTTTTTAATATTGATTGATTGATTTGATTACATTATATATGCTACTAGTTGTTTATCAATACTACCAACATGACTTCATTGTAGTTTTAGAACCTATACTCCTCATATCATCTGTAAATCCTCCTAAAATGTATAGAATTGGATTACCGTTATTTATAATGTAAATTGTACACAAAACATATATACCATATCCTTATTTTATAGTACAATCATAAATTGCATACTACTAATACATTTACAAGTCATTTTTTTCACAAATCAATAGTGTAAAGAGGCGAGATCACCTCCTCACTAAAATTTAAAGGAAGTACAAAACATCCATCTTTTTAGAAAGACAAAAGATATTGAGGGATGCATGAATAATATTCCAAGTAAATAAGCATGCACCAGATACATTGCAAAATGTCAATAGCAGCAGAAATAAAAGAACTAAGCCTATTACATGGCTTTCATTGTTCATTACATGATTGTTCTCAAAAGATAAAGATAAGAGAAAAGGATCTAGCTATAGCAACCTAGACATCCTTTCAGATAGCTTGAGATCTACTCCTGAGATGAGATCCTTCAAACTTGTCCTTCTCCTTGCTCAGCACCAGCACCTGGGTGGTTGGGAAAGCACCCAGTAAAAGTGGAAAGAAAACAAGGTATGTGTCACAAAACTAATCTAGGATATCAAGATAAGTACAACAAAAAAACAGGCTAGGGTTCATCATATAATGAAGATAATAAGAGTATGAGGAAAAATTCAAAAGAAACTTGCCATTAACAATTATATCAAAAAGGATTTGCATGTAAGATAATTATGTCTACCTAACTAAGTAGGGTTGAGGCACCTACCAGACCTCTAATCTTAGGTGCGGGGAGAATAAGACATTCCCAGCCACCTACAATATTATGGGGAGAATAAGACATTCCCAGTCACCTACAATATTATGGGGAGAATAAGACATTCCCGGGGGCGTTTATTTACATGCCCACTGTGGGTGGTTGTACATAAGTACCACTACTTTAAATTAAATATAACATAAATCCACATGCTAGAAAAGTAGTCATGGCAAGAGTAGTCATATTATTCAATAAGCATGGCAGTGGGGTATAAGACCCAAACAAGAAGAAATTATAATCTAATTTCAGGCATGAACAACATTATGATTCAAGAATAGAATATTTAGGGTTCATTTAAGCCTCATTAGGGAAATATAGGGTTGGGCTGCAATTATCCCAACATAGGGTGTAAAGAATGCACATACCTCTCTTACTGATATCAATTACTAACTTTCACCACTTTAATTCAGTCCAAGTTCCACTTTGCCTATTTTCAATGTATTAACATGTATTAGAGTACATAGTGCACATTAATATATAGAAATCATATTTTTAGATATTTTTAGAAAAATTCGGATTTAGACTCTTAAAACATCACCAATAAACTTATTAGGTTTTCTTGATCAAGAAAACATATATTTATGTTAATTTTGGAGTTATGATGATTAAGATGTAATTTTTATGGATTTTATGCATTAAATTCGTTTTTACAAAAATCACCCTTTATCAAACCATGAAATCAGACATTGAAAATGTTTTTATTAGATAGATATTAATTTTTCAATTACAAAACATATTTATTTGTCAAATTTGGATAAGCGGTTTAGAAGATATGAATTTTTCAATACTGACCCATAGGAAATTGCCACATCATCAACCTGATCGAGATAATTAAAGAGAGAGGGAGAGGGAGAAAACACCATTTGACCCAAGATCAGGTTTGAAGTTTCTTAGATAACCAAACTAGAGATTCTTGAGAAAATAAAATAGCAATAAACCAAAACCTTAGAAGAACATGGTAAAAAGAGATGGAAATCATCGATTATCAACATCGAAGCATGGGTTTTAAGCATGTACTAAGTAATATATGAGAAGGGGGTTAACAAAACTTGCCTCTAGGAAGGTAATAAGGTTCAACCATAAAGGATTACGAGATTAGAAGGTCTGGTTGCTCCAAGACAAGCTCCTTTCTTGAGCAAAGATCACCTTCTCTACTTTAGAGGTGCAAACCCTAGCAAAAGAGCATAGAGATGAGGTGTTTTAGGGTTCTAGGTGGGGTTTCACCATGGAAGTCCATGGTTACGACTTGTAATAGGGTGTAAGTAAGACTAATATTATGAAAATAGGGGAGGAAGTGAGGAAACTTACTATTTTTGGTCGAATTTACCAAGGAGGAGCTTTAGAAACCCTAATAGGGCAATTTGGAAGCCCTAGGAGCCTTCTTCACCAAGGTAGGCTCCCTCTATTTCCTTGGGGTAGCAACTTCGTGGCCAAATACAGAAGGAATTATTATCTAAGATAGAGGAAATAAAAGGAGAGCAAGAGTTTTCGAATTGTGAGTTGGGAAGGGGTATACATGGCTATATATAGAAAGAGGTGAAGCATGAGGTGTCTTAAGGGACTTTCCATGTGTCTTTAGCCTAGGGATTGATGGCCATGCAAGAGGACATCTCATAGAGGCTTCATGTGTATCAAAATTCGGTCCTAAGAGCCCATAGATCCTTCTAGGACATCCCCACCATTTTTCAAGAAAGAAATAACCTCATTGGTTGATAGCTTTTAAGGATAAGCATCTTTATAAAGAGGGTAATCCCTATAATGCCCTTGGAAAGAAATACCATCAAACCAAGGTGAAACTAGGTTCTCCAATGGTTTAAAATATTTTGAATGGTAATGGAATATCTAAGGATTAAAATTCTGTTGATAATTTGCAAAGCAAACCTCCCAATTGGGTAAATTGCATAAAAGTCCAAAATGTACATATAATTGCATAACTTGCACAAACAACATCCAAAACGAACCAAATTTGAAACTTAGGATCATTTTATGTTTTAAAATCATATTGAAAAGTTAGATTAAGGTTTAGAGCACTTAATTAAGCTTTCACTGAGGTATTTGTGCATAAACCCTTATATTGGTACAATTAGTGAATAAATGTTCACTAAACCATTATATTCTCTACAAATTGAACAAAAAGACCAAGATGGGTAGAAATGAAAGGAAAAGATGGGAAAGAGGGTCAAAAGACAAAATTCTAGAATTCGTATGTTACAAATAGGTTGAATATGACAAGTGTTTCAAATCTCTAGATTTTTCTTATAGATCATGTAAGACCTCACACTACATTTATTCAGGTAATCCTCATCTTATTTTTGTGCTTGCTTAACTCCTCATTAGTTGTTAGATATGTTTCACCTTTGAAATGTCGTATTTATATGTAATCATGATTCTTATTTATCATTTTCTTGGGAAATAATTGATTTCTTCTCTATTAGGGTTTGTTTAGGGTAGTTCAAGAATTTTAAATGTAAATTCATTTAACAATGATGTAAATTTCACCCTTTAATATTTGAGGATAGATTAGGGTTATATTGAAATATATGGAAGATAGAAACCTTAGAATAGGGTTATGGATGGAAATTTGTCCTATTTTGGACAAGTTGGTGGCTTGTGGCCAAATTTGGACCGCAACTTGGCTCACTTGTTCAAGAGGTAGACCGACTTGTTCAAGAGGTCAACTGTAACAACTAGGCTCAAAGCCCAAGTCTCTAGTAGATTTTTACGAATGAAAACTGGCCCCACATACCACCATTAGGCTTAACTACACGCTTTTTCCTCACTCATGCACACACCAAGATAAAGACCCAACTGGTCACCCATCCTAGTACTACTCTAAGCTAAGCATGCTTAACCACAGAGTTATTTAGTGATGGGATCCCTAAAAAGGAGGTGCACCTTGGAGATATGGTTAGTCCAATCATTCCTTTTAAGATCATTTTATCCAATAATCTCCCCCACTTAGACTCTTGATGTCCTCGTCAAGGCTCAACTATATGGCCTCATAATATTTCTTCATTCAATGTAGACCCAGAATGGCCCAAGGACACCCAACTCCCAATCACGGCTACTAGCACAAGGGTGGCTACATCACCATGGACAACCCTTTTCAACATGCCTGGACCGCACAACTCCATATTGACATGCCACCTGCCCATGTAGACCTCAACTACTGGAGGGGTTATGGCTCTAATACCATTTATAACACATGGGCCCACTGTCCAAGGCTCTAATAGAGTTTCAAGAATGGTGACAGGCCCCATAAACCACCACTTGACTTAGTTACGCACTTTGTCCACACTCACATACAAGCCAAGATAAACTTCCCTACTGGTCACCATCCTAGTACTACTCTAGGCTGATCACACTTAACCATATAGTTCTTTAGTGATGGGCTCCCTAAAAAGAAGGTGCACCTTGCTGATATGGGTAGTCCAATGATTCATTTTAAGATCATTTTATCAGAGCCCTCAAATCTTGGGACATTACATCAGTTGACTTATTAAGTTGTATTGAACATGGGTAGTCATCACCAATGTTTGGGTAGTTATCAACTTTGTCCTAGTATCCCCAAAAGGTCATTGATACATCATCTTTTGTGAGAAATGTGTACTTCTTTTTCCTAGAACTAATATAGATATGCATATAATACCTATGAATCCATTCATGCGAAGCATAATTATCAAATTACTCTTCGAAATGTAGAAAATTAACTCCAAGATTATAAAGTTCGATCAAGTATGTTTGACCTTCACATTGATCAATCTAAGAAAAAGGAAGTCTATAGAGAAACAATTGAAGAAAGCAATCGAGCTCCAAGATCAATCAATAATGAATCTCTAGTAAGTCTGCAATTTACCATTTGAAGAAATTCATTAAGCTCCAAAGCTTTAGAAAACTTCATGCTCGAGAAAAATCTATCACACTACAACATCAAGAAAGTCTATCAACCTTCAGTTTGATCAGAACCAAAAAAACATAGTCGATATCTAAAAAGAACCTCTGAGCTTGATTAAAGTTAGCACTCAACTGATCCAATAGGTGTACCCAAAACAAGTTAGGAAGTGGATACTTACAAGCACCACTCAAAGCCCAATAGCTCGTTAGCCTACTAAAGCCCAGAAATTACAAGTACCAACTTTTACGATCAAGCAAAACCATCAAACAAAGGTTATTGAACCATTAGCCTGATAGCCAGGGGTCAAGGTTCAATTCTCACATGGACCAACTACAAATCACAAACTATGGCAGGATGGACCTATAAATAGTACCCCATGGCCTCATTTTCAAGGAATTGTGTCTTCAGTGATGGAGTCAAAATGCTACTCCAAAAATCAGATCTAAAAGTGAGAATGATCATTCATGAGAGTGATCAGCCCACCTCTCTTTGTCATTCAGCCACTCACTCACCAGATCGATCAATTATCCTCATGAGAGGAGTTCCCAAGTACTATCAATAAAGAGCACGAACAATTGACCTCACAGGTCGAGCAGATAGCTCGATCAACATCATATCTCGAATGAGCACAAGAGTCAGATTCCAAAGATGAAAGGTGAGATCTAAGGCTCTAACCTTTATAATCGAACCCCATCACCAACCTTGTCATTTTTTTGTAATTCTTGATCCATGGCCATGTCAATATGTAATTTCATATTGTATTGCACCATGAGTGGCCAAACTCCATAGATTGGTTTGGATTATCTGTCATACCCTCCCAACCATGTAATAATTCTTCTTATATGTGATTCATATAATCTTGTGAGTTTTTTCCTTACTCCTATTTTATTGCATCACTTACTTGATTAGATACCTTCTTGTGATGTTTGATATGATTTTTTTTTAAATAATGAGGTTAGGTCGATCTTGAGTTTGGATAGTAAGGAGCCATGAGAGTGGGGAATCACTATATAAATAGTTATATGTTTTCTCTTTTTATCTTTTGGTTTCCATCTCGCGAGAGGGTCACCTTTTGGAAGAAATCTACCCAGATCTTGAGAGAAGGAACATGTTACATATATTTGATAACTACTTACAAAAACTTGTCAAGAATATATATAATATAAGAAATATTACATGGTTGTGATAGGCTTGATTGGTGAAACCTAGTTTGAGTTCCCTTCATCACAATCACCATATTTAATTTCATAAGTTAGGTTTCTTCTTTTAAGTATTTTACTTTGTTCCTTATCGGAGCACTAAATCCAAATTTTTGCTTCGACTGAGCTAAGATAATATTTCCAATTTCTTATATAGTGTCTAACCTTTTCTCTATGTTCAACCCCATTTACTATAATAGAATATGTATTTATTTGTGCACACCTCTTTGAGTTGTATACAAATTTAAAGTCTAATTCATTTTAGACTGGGAAATTTAGTTTCACTTCTTACCTATGTTTGAGAGCGATCAACTTTTGGAAAAGTTGTTGGGGATAAGGCTAAATGAAAAATCATCTAAGAACCTAAATTTTACTTACTCTTAGTCACACCTTTTTGCTTAATATTTTGATTCAAAATTTCAAGCATCATTGTAATTCAATTATCTGAAGGATTTATAACAAATAAGATAGTTAGTCCTTAGTGATATAAATTTTTAGGTACTTGCTTGAAGGAAGAAATGGAATAAGGACAATCTCTCTACGCTTACACGTAGTCCAAATATAATGATTTCAGGCATCATATTGTAAATCCAGTAACATATGTCCCTTATTTTGATACCAAAGGGAGCACTATCTCTCTCATTGAACAGAGAACGTTTGGGTGGGATTTGCATACCTTATATCCTTACTATCTTATTGATTTTTTAAAAAAATCTTTGATATTCAGAAAAACTAGCGTGTCTTGCAAGAAGCCATATATACTAAACTTTTATCAATTTCTCTAAGGAAAAAGACTTTATTGGTATCTTATCATATTCATTGATCATCCAAAATTGGGGAAAACTTGCTAAAGATTTCATGAATAGTTTCTTTCCTACACAATGGACCATCCATTGCCGCTACAAGATCATTGGTATTTCATAGAAACTAGATGAACATCCTTACGAAACATGGGAAAGATGTAAAGGATATCAAAGAGAGCGTCTGCACTAAGGTTCTGATGATAACATTTTTAATTACTTTATTTTACAATGGACTCACACATACAAATGCAAAGTCCATGAACTCTATCCCGAGAAGAAATTTTCTAGATAAGCATGTAGAAGAATGCACACCAATTATTGATAACATGACACAACTAAAATCTCCATGGGAGTAATGTGATATTGGACCCTACAATAATGACAACTCGATCTCATTTTTAAAAGAATCTAAGTCTATATATCTGCTTACCACAAAGCTTGACAAAATTGCTACTGATGTTCAAGCTCACAAGTTTCCACCCATAGAAAACATTTTACAATCCAATGCTTGTGCAGTTCTAAAACACTTATCTCGGCACAACATCAATGATGAGTCGGTACAAGTATCTATGGTAGAGGCAAATGTGTCTTACATCAACTTCAAGAGACTTAACAACTCTAGTTCTCATATGGAAACACATTTTCATCTGAAAACACTTATCAAGTAAATCAACAATCAAATAGTATGAGTAGAGGCCATGAAATGGGAAGAGGCCATAACCCACCAAGATTTCTATAATCTAACAATCCTAAGCAAAACCAAATGTCAAAACAACAAGGTAACTTCAACAAGAAATAGAGAGAAAGCTTTCTTATGCAACAACAAAACTCAATCAACCAATTGAGTTCTCTTATGGAGAAGTTTGGGCAAACAATTTTGTGCAACAAAAATTTGATGAACACTATGCAAGCCTAGATGTGAATGATAAACACACAAATTAGTGATTTGCAACAGCACAATGGGATGATTGACCAACAACTTGCTTCAATAGCATATTCTACAAAGAATATAGCTTGACAGTTCCCTTCCTACATTTAAAAGAACCCCAGAAATGAGTCTGCAAAGATGGACACACTATGGTCTGGAACCACTCTACACACTCCTCTACCTCAAAAGGAGTACTATGTAGTTGATAATGAACCTAGAATCTCTGAAGTTGGAAATCTTGAAGTAAGAAAGACTGCACAATGAAAAAATAGAGTCAACATCCCTATAAGGAAAAATGATGATTATTATGTCAAAGTACCTTGCCCTCATTGGTTTAGTAAGTTCCAACTTGAAAATAGGTATAAAAAATTTATGGATACCATCAAAAAGATACATTCGAATGTTTCTCTCCATAATGTCATTGACAATATGCCCAACTACGAGAAGTTCCTCTGGGATCTCATTACTAAGAAGTGAAAGCATGGAGAAATAGAAACATTCCAATTGTCCATGGATATTTCCATTGTCCCAGGTCCACAATGCCAACTAAGAAGAAGGACCCTGGAGCTTTAACAATTCCTTTTCACATTGGAGACTCAACAGAGAGATATGGCGTAGCTGATTTAGCTACCACTATTAGCAATATGTTGCATTCTTTTGAGATTAGGATAGAGTTGACTGACATCATCAAATCTCTTATGGGGATGTCATTAACCAATAACTCATATACCAGACTAGTGGGAGTTATTGAATATGTCCATGTAGAAAATGGAAAATTCTTTATTTGATGCGATGATTTTGAGTTGCATTTATAGACCTTTTTTATATGTGTTTTGTGCTCTAATTACTCATTTTTATGGATAATATTGCATAATTCACTCATTTCGGTCTTTGCCTTCATATTATGTCAAATCCCCTTTGTTTTACTATTTTGAGCATTATTTATCATAATATTATTATATGTGTGGATTTACTTGGTCTTGTTGTGAAATTTCAGGAAAAACAAGTATTTGCTTCCGTCGATACCATCGACGGAAGTCGATACCATCGACCAAGCCACAGATTGCCAGAAGAGAGGAGAAGCACAGAGTCGATACCATCGACAACCAAGTCGATGGTATCGAGATTCCTTCAGATTGCTGGCGAGGAAACTGTCGATACCATCGACCCAAGTCGATGCCATCGACACATGGAGAGCTACAGCGTCGCTAAACGAAAACAAACGACGCTAAAGAGAGTCGATACCATCGACCCGAGTCGATGGTATCGAGATGACCACAGGCGCTCAGACTAAAAGAAAGGGAAGCTTCCGCTAATCCGCTGGGTCGATACCATCGACCCGCGTCGATGGTATCGACGCCGACAGATATGTGTTAGATCTATTTTGATCTCGATCGGATGGCTGTTGTTATTTGACGACCTAATTAGGGACTTATACCTAATGACGGCCGCCCAGACGAGGAGATCAAATCTTTTTGGATTGCACGAGTGCCGAGGAAGGAGAGAAAGGAGAACGGAGGCCAGAAGATCATCCCGGGTGATTCGGACACTGCCGAAGACGATTTCCACCACCGACAGGCGGGGAAGCTCGTGTTCTATGCCAAGGATCTACCGATTCTTCTCCGTTCAGGGGTTTTCCCACTTGTTTCACGTTTTTCTTATGAAATCCCCCATTTCTACCATGTATTCGTGTGAGATGAACATGAGAGGCTAAAACCCTCAATCTTTAGGATCGGGAGTAGCCCGGAAATACATTGTCTGACATTTTGATATTGATAATTCATATTTTCTCTCTCAAATCCGTGGTATAGATTCATTTTCTCCATTTCTATTGTTATGCTTGATCACCATAATAATAATTTAATGCCCTTAATCACTTCGACAGAAGGATTAACGGTTGAAAAGAGATGAAATCTACATTAATTAATAAAACCCTTGACAAAGGAGTTGTAAAATTAATGGTGGGAACTGAGGGACCGTTTATAATGCACTTAGTTTAGGGGAATGATTACTACGACGGTGGAATCAACCTAAACCTAAGTAGTGACTTACACCACGACAGTGGGTAATTCTGTATTCAGGCCACTACCAGGATAGAGAGAGAAGTGTGAGGAATTATATGAAACCTAATATAATGTTGACCTGCAGTGAAACCGCCATCCTAAAGATATCCCTTTGAATTGATTAAATTAACCTTTAATCGATTGTTTTCTTTGTTTGATTTTTATTTTCTTTGAATTTCAACAACAAAACCCTACTTTGTTAATCGGCCTAGCTGATTGCGATTAGTTAGTAGAAGTCTCCAATAATTCACGTAACCCTGAGTTCGACTCGGGCCTCACAAGGCCTATATTACTCGACGCGTATACTTGCGTTTAAGCGCGTAGTAAAATACACATCAAGTTTTTGGCGCCGTTGCCGGGGATACGGCGAATTATTGGAACTTTGAGTGCTAAGAGCGGCCACTCTAGGCCACATTTTTTTTTATTATTTTAAAACAATTTTTAAAATTCCTATATTTCTCTATAATTGTGTTTACTCGTTCAAAGCATTGTACTGAACCCCGATTTTCATATTTCAGGTACTTTGCATGGTGCATACGCGTAGTACCGACTACGCGAATCGCACACCTGAGGTCCCACATCTGGGACCAGAGGACGAGGACTACTACGAGCAGGAGTACCAAAGTGATATAAATTCTGAATCAGAGCAAGAACAAGTAGAAGAAATGGCTGAAGCATAGACAATATGGGAGAAGATCAAGGCGTCTTCTTCCTCTGCATCAAAGGGGCCCATAAAGAAGCAAGCGATCAACATACCGACATACAAGATCGACCCGGCACTGATTAATTTGGTCAAATCCAACGCATTTCACGGGCTGAAAAATGAAGATCTGGTTGCCCACATCAGCCAGTTCATGGAGAATTGTGATATGGTGAAGATAGACCGATTTCCACAAGATGCGTTGTATCTCAAGTTGTTCCCAAGTTCACTGGCAGGAGCAGCGCATGAGTGGCTACATAACCTCGACGATGAGTTTGTCGAATCATGGAATCATATGGTGGAGGTTTTCTTCGAGAGGTTCTTCCCTCCTGAGAAGACCAATGATATGATCCGGAAGATCCCCAATTTCACCCAACAGGCGGGTGAAACTTATTCTGAGACTTGGGAGCGATTCCAAGTCATGTTGAGGAGATGTCCACATCATGGACTGGACAAGGAGACACATGTGAAGATCTTCTACTTTGCTCTCTCCGAGCATGATAGAAGCAACTTGGACTCGGCTGGTTTTGGATTCTTCTTAAATAACACTGATACAAGATGCTGGGAAATACTAAAGAACATGGCATGAAAGCAATCTTGGGGGGAAAGAGAAAGAGGCCCAGCTGAGCAAGCAAGAGTTGCCAGTGAGTCAAAGGCAATGAGAGAGCTGAACGAGAAGATGGATCTTCTCGCAAAGAAGTTGCTGCAGAAGGAAGACAATGAGTCTGAGGATGAGGCTCAGGTCAAGTACATTAGGCAATAGCAGGGGTACAGGAACAACGATTATTCATGGCGGAAGGACAAGAAATTTTCATGGAAGGATCCAAACAACTTTTTGCAGGATCCGGACGCCAAGCCTGCACCGGTCACAGAGGACAAGAGTACAGAGTTGCTCAATCAAGTCATCAAGCAAAATCAAGAGTTGATGAACACTTTTGGGCAACAAATCAAGCAACAGGGTGAATTTATGAACCAGTTTGGGCAGACTTTGCAGAGCCACGGGGCTCAAATGAGAACTATAGAGACTTCCATGGTGCAAATGGCAGCCGAGATTGCAAGCTTGAAGAAGCCGGCACATCCGGGTTTTCTGGGGAACACCAATGTTCCCGGGGGAAACCAACAGGCCAAGGCCATCTTATTGAGGAGCAGTAAGAAAGTGTTGAATCCAAGGGCGGATGACACAAGCACACCGCAGGGCACAGTTGAAGAGGCAACCATCAAAGAGCAGCCCGCACGTGTCACAGAGCAAACTGAGGACATAGCTAAAGATGGTAAGGGAGAACAAGCCACTGAAGAGGAACCACAGAAATTAACTCCCTATGTGCCACCTCATCAAAGGGCACATACCGTTCCGGTCCCATATCCCAATAGTGCAAAGGCAAGAAAGGTGGATGCACAGTTTAAGAAATTTCTGGGCAGCTTTAGGAAGTTATTAGTGAATATTCCTTTGCTAGAGGCAATTGAGCAAATCCCGTCGTATGGGAAGTTTCTTATAGATGTAATCAACAAGAAGAGGAAAATACCTGACACTGAGGCCGTGGTGCTGAAGGAGCAAGTAAGTGCTTTCATTATGGGCACTTTGCCGCCAAAGAGACAGGATCCCGGTTGTTTCAATATTTCTTGCTTTATCGGGAAGTTCAAATTTGGAGAGGCACTTTGTGATTCCGGGGCAAGCATCAATCTGATGCCCCTTTCTACATTTAAGAAGCTAGGATTGAAGGAGTCAAGGCCAAGCAACATGACCATCCAATTGGCCGATAATTCTGTGGTGAAACCGTATGGAATCTGTGAGGATGTCTTGGTAAAGGTAGACCGCTTTGTTTTTCCGGCTGATTTCGTTGTTATGGAAATGCAGGACGAGCATGGAAATGAGTTGCTACTTGGTCGTCCATTCCAAGCTACAGCTGATATGATCTTGGAAATGGGGGGAGGTCGCTTGACCTTGGGCATTGCGGATGATCGCTTTGAGATGGTCATGCCCAATAGCAATGCATCTACTAAAGCAAAGGCACAGTGCAACAAGGTGAAGCATGGTGAACACAATATCTCACTTTGTCTTGGGAAGCCATTCTTGGATATGGCTCATGTGATGAGCAAGATAGATAATGGTACCTTAGCCGTGGACGTTATGGAGCAAACTAAAGTTGTCTCTTTATGCAAAGTTGTTGGGTTTCCAAATGATGAGAATGAGGACATTCCACCTTCGTGGGAGGATGATGCGATTATTACTTCAGTTTTTGATGCATATCTGGAATTGCCTTTGGAGGCGTGTTTGCTAAATGTCACTTATGATTGGATGCGGAGTACTTCACTCAAGGAGTGCGCCAAAATGCTTCAGATGCTTCCATGTTGCTATACGAGGCACTATGAAGACTTAGGTACACTTCCCCCACCGCTGCAATCATCTCTCATTTGCCCGCCTGATCTGGAATTGAAGCCATTGCCCCCGCATCTAAAGTATGTCTTTCTAGCTGAGAAGGACAAGTTACCAGTGATTGTATCTGCATACTTGAGTGCGGATGAGGAGGAGCAACTACTGATAGTGCTCAAGAACCACCGTGGAGCCTTTGGGTGGTCAGTCGCGGACATCAAGGGGATCTCCCCTACACTTTGCCAACACAAGATTCGGCTCGAGGAGGGAGCCAAGCCAGTCATACAGCCTCAAAGACGTCTAAATCCAAGCATGATGGAGGTTGTCAAGAAGGAAGTCATAAAACTTCTTGCTGCAGGGATCATATATGCCATATCAGATTCAATGTGGGTGAGTCCCACACAGGTAGTCCCTAAAAAGGGGGGAATCATTGTCACTACAAATCTTTTGAATGAACCTTTCACCACCCGATTGGTAACCGGGTGGCGTGTTTGCATTGACTACCGCCGATTGAATGTCGCAACTCTTAAAGATCATTTTCCATTGCCATTTATCGATCAGATTTTGGAACGTCTAGCCGGTCGGTTGCATTTTTGTTTTCTAGATGGCTATTCGGGGTACAACCAGATTTCTATTGATCCTTTGGATCAAGAGAAGTCTACGTTCACATGTCCCTATGGGACTTTTGCCTACCGCCGTATGCCGTTTGGTTTATGCAATGCGCCTACGACTTTTCAACGCTGCATGCTCGCCATATTCTCTGACATGGTAGAGCGGTGTCTTGAAGTTTTCATGGACGACTTCTCGATGTATGGAGCGTCTTTTGATGAATGCCTTTATAACTTAGATAAGGTATTGCAGCGATGCGAGGACACACATTTGGTCCTCAATTGGGAGAAATGTCACATGATGGTGACGAAAGGAATTGTGCTAGGACACAAGGTGTCTAGCAAGGGTCTTGAGGTAGACCCCGTAAAAATTGAGGTGATTTCTAAGCTACCCCAACCAAATTATGTAAAAGGGGTGAGAAGCTTTTTAGGACACGCCGGGTTTTATCGGCGATTCATCAAGGATTTTTCAAAAATCGCAAAACCTTTATCGGAATTGTTAGAAAAAGATGCAGTTTTTGATGTCAATGAGAAATGTCTTCACGCATTCGAGGTTTTGAAAGAAAAGTTGATTTCGGCTCCGGTTGTCCAAATGCCGGATTGTACAAAGCCATTCGAGTTGATGTTTGATGCTTTCGATTATGCAGTGGGAGCCGTTTTGGGGCAAAGGGTAGATAATAAGCCTGCTGTGATTTTCTACGCCTCCAAAACACTTAATGATGCTCAATTGAACTACACAACTACGGAAAAAGAGTTACTTGCCGTTGTGTTTGCTTTTGAAAAATTTCGGCAATACTTAGTGGGTTCTAAGGTAGTTGTGTGGACCGATCACGCTGCAATAAAATATTTGATGGAGAAGAAAGATGCAAAGCCTAGACTAATTAGGTGGATTTTTCTCCTACAAGAATTTGATATTGAAATCAAGGACAAGTCGGGAATTGAAAATGTGGTGGCTGACCACTTGTTTAGGTTAGAGAGGGTTGATGAACAAGGGTTGCACATACCCATTACCGAGACCTTTCCCGATGAACAACTTTTAAAAATTGATTCGAAAGAACCGTGGTTTGCGGAAATCGTTAACTATTTGGCTTGCGGGATCATCCCGGATGATTGGTCTTATCAAGAGAAGAAGAAATTCTTTCATTCTTTGAGATATTATTTTTGGGATGACCCAATTCTTTTGAAGCAGTGCAGGGATGGTATTCTTCGCAGGTGTGTGCCAGAGGTGGAGTACGAGAGTGTTCTGCACCATTGTCATGCGTCGCCTACGGGAGGACACCGTGCTAGCTCACAGACAGCAGCCAAGGTGTTGGAGAGCGGCCTTTATTGGCCTACTTTGTTCCGGGATGCCTATGATTTTGTTAGGCAATGTGACCCGTGCCAGCGCGCAGGTAACATCTCAAGGAGACAAGAAATGCCCCTGAATGTATTTCAGGAAGTTGAGGTATTTGACTTATGGGGCATTGACTTCATGGGACCCTTTGTGTCCTCAAATTCAAATATGTATATCTTACTTGCTGTTGATTATGTGTCGAAGTGGGTGGAGGCAATCCCCACAAGGACTAATGATTTGAATGTAGTGTGCAGGTTTGTCAAAGAGAACATTTTCTGCAGGTTCGGGATACCCCGAATGATCATAAGTGATGGAGGCACACACTTCCGAAATCAAAAATTTGCGACACTTTTGAAGAAATATGGGGTCAAGCACAACATCGGCACCCCATATCATCCACAGACGCAAGGACAAGTGGAGGTATCGAATAGGGAAATCAAGAAGATATTAGAAAGGACCATAGCATCCACAAGGAAAAATTGGAGTGCATTGCTACCGGACGCACTTTGGGCGTATAGAACGGCGTACAAAACACCTATAGGCACCACACCTTTTAGGTTGGCATATGGCCGGGCTTGCCACCTTCCGGTGGAGCTGGAGCACAAGGCCCATTGGGCGCTAAGAAGGCTGAACTTGCGCTATAATGAGGCCGGGAGAAAAAGGATGTTTGAATTGAACGAATTGGATGAGCTACGTATGACAGCATATGAGAATGCTCACATCTACAAGGAGCGCACAAAGTTGATCCACGATCGCCATATTGAGATGCGCACGTTCAAGAAGGGAGACAGCGTTCTATTGTTCAACTCCCGTCTTAAATTGCATCCCGGGAAGCTGAAATCCCGGTGGAGTGGACCCTTCATAGTGGAGGAGGTGAAACCGCACGGAGCGATTCTTGTGCGTGATGGAGATGCCACGTTCTTGGTGAACGGGCAACGCTTGAAGTTGTATTTTGGTGAGAACTACAAGAGGAAAGTGGATGAGGTCAAACTCATTTCACTTGTGCATGAATGAGATAATGGGAAGACGTCTAGCCTAAGACGCTAAACAAGGGCGCTTGTTGGGAGGCAACCCAACCATTGGTACATTGGGATAGGTTAATTTTAGTAATAGATTACTTTTATTTCGTTTAAATTTTAGTTTAAAGAAGATACCTTGATCCGTTTGTCTAATGTGCAGGCACAGGCAGGGTCGATACCATCGACACACTCATCGATGGTATCGACATGGGTTCAGATTGACAGCTGCAAAAATCGCACTGAGTCGATACTATCGACGGCCCCGTCGATGGTATCAACGTACCTATAGGCAGGTCACAATAAAAGTGTCAATGGTATCGACATGCCAGTCGATACCATCGAGATCTCTGGAGAAGTTCAGAAGATTTTTGCTCAGTCAACTCGATACCATCGACGGCCTCATCGATGGTATCGACATGATCACAGGTTAAATTGAAGAAGTGGCGGTGTCGCAATAAAAGCAAGTCGATACCATCGATGGCCTCGTCGATGGTATCGACATCCATGTCACTGATCCGCGCCAAGACATCGACGACGATCGCGAATCCACGTCAGCAATCCGGGTGCTGCGTCGATACTATCGACTTGCGTCGATGGTATCAACATGTCAGCAATCCGGATTTCCCGATCCAGCAAACGTCAGCCGTCGATACTCGCGAGGGAGGCGGATAGCATCGAGACGTGTCGATACCATCGACCCACGTCGATGGTATCGACGGGTCGACAGTAGCGCCGACCAAGTCTATTTAAGGAGACTTGCAACGTCATTTGACGTCACACCTTCAGAGCAAACGTCCTCCTTTGCGCCGAGCACTCCCCCGAGCCATCCAAGACTGAAGAGAAGCGACATCGAGCGGGAATCTTCATCGAGCGGAGAATCACTTCTCCATCTTCCCCGAGCTCTCTTCTTCTAATCCCATCTTTCTTGCAACAATGGTGCACGCCGCCGGATCATCATCCTCGCAAGAGATTGTGGAGTTTGTTCCACCCCCTACTGCTTCAGTCTCACATCCGCGCCTGGCTCACCCTTCCGCGGAGGTGAAGAAGGTCTATGAGGAGATCATGAAGCGGACGATCGAGCCGACCCAGTATGTGGACCGGGGAATGATCCGTGATCTGGGATTCGAGGCCAACTTGGCCTATGTGCTGAAGGGTCAAGCACGCCACACCAGCATAAGGCCAGGCGAGCTGGAGCGCCATGCGGATGGGCAGCCGTTCTTCGGCGAATGGGCCACCTACAAGGAATTGGTGGCGGAGTTTATGGCGTCCCTCGACGTCTGCGTCGTGCCCAACGATGTAGTGGCGTCGGATCGTGAGTGGATCAGGGGCCGGGTGTCCTTCCAGATTTTCAACATCAACTACAACATCACTCTTCAGCAGTTCAACAACATCTTTAACTGGAACCACTCCCAACATGATCACCGACGCCCAGATTCCCGCACCGACTACGACAAGATCTTCGCCGAGCTAGTTATAGTGCCGGCAGGAAAGACTGTGAGCTACCATAATGCAGTGGTAGCAGATTTTGAGCACCCGTTCGTCCGGGTCCTTCATAGGATGTTGAGCTTGACGTTCTTCGCTCGGAGTGATTTGGCGTTGAGCAAGTTTCAGGAGAGCGATCTCTTCTTCCTCTACGCACTCCTGAAGCGACAACCATGCAACTGGGGGCATTCTGGCTACAGCGCGTCCTGGCGGTGAAGAGGAGTACAAGGAAGGCTCCGATCCATTTTGGTGGGCTCATCACCAAGTTGGCGCACTACTTGGGGCTGAATTTTCAGTCCATGACTCCGATTTCCACAAAGAGTAAGGTGAACGTGCAACACTTGCACCGTTCAAACCTTATCCTTCTCCGGGATGGGTTGGCGTACGCACATTGCCACGTCAACCAAGCTTATCAGGAGTGCGCACTACCGGACGCCGTCTTCCACATCGAGGGAGCCCAGCACTTCCGGTGGCCGATCATAGCCGTCGAGTCCGATGAAGAAGAAGGCGGTGATGACGAGCAAGGAGGCGAGGCTGAGGAGGAAGAGGAGGCTTTCACACCTCTTCGTGCACGTGTGGCACCACGAAAGCATCCTAGGATGCATCCGGATGCATCTTCATCATCTCAGCCCCCGCCGCCATCACCACAGCACGAGCAGCCAGCTGAGGATCCCTATTCCATGCAGGGAATGTACACGATGATGCAGGATATACATCAGACTCAGCAGCAGCACATGGCTATGTATACCGACATTCATGAGACTACGAGCCGGGTACTTGATAATCAACGGGCTATGTTCGAGAACGAGCGGCTCATCCTCGCCAACCAAGAGCAAATACACAACCGGTTGCAGCGGATAGAGACATAACAGGAGCCCTTCTTTGACCATTATTGGAGTCGAGATTACTTTGGAGGCTATCCACAGCCTCCGCCGAGGACCCAATATGATCCAAGCTTTCAGGGGGAGTACCCGTCTTGGGATCCTACGGCACCACAATGCCCACCACCGCCTCCGCAGGATTGATCAGGGTATCACTGTTCCACCCTTAAGTTGGTTTTTGACTATGAGGCCATAGTCGAATTCAAGCTCAGGGGGTGGCTGGAACAACTCTATCTTTTATCTTTTCTTTTGTTATTTTTAGTTTTTGCTTTGTTATTTGTTCTTGCAATTTTAGTTATTGTTTAGGATCCACATCTATCTAGTGTAACCATGGATGTCTTAAAAATTGTCATCTCGCTGTTTTCATGGGAAATTTTAAGGGATTTTAAAAAAATTTATGTCTTTTGGATAGCTTGACTTGGTTGTCCTTGGGAAACTTGTCCTATGAAAATGATTGATTAGGTCAACTCTAAAGCAATATGTCACACCCACACCCCTGTTGACTCATGAAAAGTGGATAGTAACGGTTGTTTGAGCCTAACCTAACCAAATGGTAATGAGACCTTAATTGGATGTAAGGGAGAGAACCCTCCAAACCACTACACAGGTCAGTAAGGAGGGACACATAATACTCTTCTAAGGTTCAGTCATCTAATCTTGTGATCATTCCACTTCATTTTTCCATAATCCACCTAAGAATTGGAAGTAAAGCACAGTTTTAATTCCTTCTTGTGTGCATAGCATTTAGATAGGAATTGCATTGATATTTTCCATACTTTTGCATAAAAAGAGAAAAATATAGGGATTCATGCACACTACCTATAGGTGCATGCCATGTAGTTGCACTCATGACTTTCATGATTATCATGCATAAAGTACACAATGTATCTCAGTTTTTCCTCAAAAGTGATCTAAACTGTTCCATACCTTCGAAATATCGCAAAGATTTCCAATCATGAAGAAAACAGCCCAATACATGTATCTATAAGCAATTATGGATATGTGGGCTAAAAAAAAAGAATTTAGAAGAAAATGGAATAAGAGGGAGAAAGGAACATGATATCACTCGCATTATAGGAAATTTGAGTACATGATGTGGCTTAAGTAGATTTCCATCTCATTTTGAGGTGGGAGGTTAGGGCATGCATCATTTCACCCAAATTAGGCATTAGGGCATTTTTATTGTGCATTTGCATCACGTAGGACATTCTGTTTTATGCATTTTGAAACTGTGCAATACGTCCAAGTTCTTCCATGAACCACCCATTCCATCCACCCGTTGCTCAGATTGGTAGGCCACCGTGAATTTCTCCTCACTAATGATTATCAGGAGAACTGCTTCCATGTAGATGGTAGTTAAGGGCGAGCAACGTAGTGTAGGCGATCACAAGATGCACCAATGCTGAATCGGCGAATTTTATTATGTTAACTACCTTATGTGATAGTGTTCATCGGTTTGAAGGACAATTTCTCTTATTGACGATTATTGTCGCCTTTAGGGTAATTACTGTTATGTGGTTAGAGAAGGCCGGTTTGAGAACGTTCAGTGGGAGTCACATGGGATGTGGGTTGGTGTGTTGATTTTTAGTTGACATCTGCAATTCTATTCTAAGGATTAGTTGCTCGAGGGCGAGCAATGTTTAAGCTTAGGGGAGTTTGATGCGATGATTTTGAGTCACATTTATAGACCTTTTTTATATGTGTTTTGTGCTCTAATTACTCATTTTTATGGATAATATTGCATAATTCACTCATTTCTGTCTTTGCCTTCATATTATGTCAAATCCCCTTTGTTTTACTATTTTGAGCATTATTTATCATAATATTATTATATGTGTGGATTTACTTGGTCTTGTTGTGAAATTTCAGGAAAAACAAGTATTTGTTTTCGTCGGTACCATCGACGGAAGTCGATACCATCGACCAAGCCACAAATTGCCAGAAGAGAGGAGCAGCACAGAGTCGATACCATCGACAACCAAGTCGATGGTATCGAGATTCCTTCAGATTGCTGGCGAGGAAACTGTCGATACCATCGACACATGGAGAGCTACAGCGTCGCTAAACGACAACAACCGACGCTAAAGAGAGTCGATACCATCGACCCGAGTCGATGGTATCGAGATGACCACAGGCGCTCAGACTAAAAGAAAGGGAAGCTGCCGCTAATCCGCTGGGTCGATACCATCGACCCGCGTCGATGGTATCGACGCCGACAGATATGCGTTAGATCTGTTTTGATCTCGATCAGATGGCTGTTGTTATTTGACGACCTAATTAGGGACTTATACCTAATGACGGCCGCCCAGACGAGGAGATCGAATCTTTTTGGATTGCACGAGTGCCGAGGAAGGAGAGAAAGGAGAACGGAGGCCAGAAGATCATCCCGGGTGATTCGGACGCTGCCGAAGACGATTTCCACCACCGAAAGGCGGGGAAGCTCGTGTTCTACGCCAAGGATCTACCGGTTCTTCTCCGTTCAGGTGTTTTCCCACTTGTTTCACGTTTTTCTTATGAAATCCCCCATTTCTACCATGTATTCGTGTGAGATGAAAATGAGAGGCTAAAACCCTCAATCTTTAGGACCGGGAGTAGCCCGGAAATACATTGTATGACATTTTGATATTGATAATTCATATTTTCTCTCTCAAATCCGTGGTATAGATTCGTTTTCTCCATTTCTATTGTTATGCTTGATCACCATAATAATAATTTAATGCCCTTAATCACTTTGAAAGAAGGATTAACAGTTGAAAAGAGACGAAATCTACATTAATTAATAAAACCCTTGACAAAGGAGTTGTAAAATTAATGGTGGGAACTGAGGGACCGTTTATAATGCACTTAGTTTAGGGGAATGATTACTACGACGGTGGAATCAACCTAAACCTAAGTAGTGACTTACACCACGACAGTGGGTAATTCTGTATTCAGGCCACTACCCGGATAGAGAGAGAAGTGTGAGGAATTATATGAAACCTAATACAATGTTGACCCGCGGTGAAACCGCCATCCTAAAGATATCCCTTTGAATTGATTAAATTAACCTTTAATCAATTGTTTTCTTTGTTTGATTTTTATTTTCTTTTAATTTCAACAACAAAACCCTACTTTGTTAATCGGCCTAGCTGATTGCGATTAGTTAGTAGAAGTCTCCAATAATTCACGTATCCCTGAGTTCGACTCGGGCCTCACAAGGCCATATTACTCGACGCGTATACTTGCGTTTAAGCGCGTAGTAAAATACACGTCATTATTCCATGAGATATAGTCCTCATTAATGATGTCAAAGATCGCTTATGCCCAATAACTTTTGGAAGACCATTTAATTCAACTAGACATTCTTAAATAGATGTGCTAGGAGGGATTATCACCATCAGAGTGGTTAATGAACACATAAATTTTAGTGTTCTAGATAACATGAAAGGGTCATCTCAAATAGAATCTATACTTTATGAATTATTATAGTCAACTATGTCTTGAATTCTAAGAACATGATGAAATAATTCATCCTCTCATGAGATCTCTTACCAACCCAAACTCGGGGATCATAGACCCTAAAGTAGATGAAATCCTAATTTATTTGGATGCATCTGAATAAGAAGAAATCAAACAAGATAGATCAACTGAATGATAAAGTACAAATCCTTAGGGAGAGAGTGTAAGGATGAGTCCACACATAAACTACATCATGAGTTAAAGCCACTTCCTTAAGGGCTAAAGTATTAATTTCTTGATGAAGAAGGAAATAATCTGGTTATTGTAAATTCTTGGCTTCTAGATAGCCAATGAGAGAAATTACTTACCAAACATAGGCTACAAAAAAGAGCCCTAGGGTATTGCATCTAAGATATCAAGGGCAAAAATATTGTGATTTGTATGAATTATATTTATTGGGAAGAAAATGTTAAATTGAGAGTTCAAGGACACAAGATTCTAAATGATCATATGTATGAAGTAGTCTGAAAAGTTGTCATTAAATAATATGATGTTAGAATTATCATGCAGTTAGCAAAAAAATGGGTTAGTCCAATCCATGTAGTCCAAAGAAATGATTTTCCTTAGGGGGAGAAATAGTCAAGACTTATCAAGTTATACAATGACAGAATGGTGCATGTGCATCAATTATCAGATGTTGAATGTTAGTACAAAGAAAGGGCATTCCCTCTCCCATTTATTCACCAAGTTCTAGAGCATTTGAGACACCATTCACACATCTACTATTTGGATTATTACTTTGAGGAGGCAAGAAGTCAATCACTTTTAGAATCTCTTTCTTCTTTGGGGGGTTCATTGTAACAAGTTTCTATCCATCCCAATGATAAAGAAAATATCATATCGACTTTCCTATGCAGGACTTATGATTTCCAAAGGGTGCCATTTGGGTTATGCAACACTCAACTTACTTTTGAGAGGTTTATGTCAGTTATCTTTGTTGATTTAATAGAGGAAATCATGAGTTTGTTTGTGGATGATTGCTCAATATATGGACCCTCCTTTTACAACTGTATGAAGAATTTATCTCTTGTATTAGAGAGATGTGAGGAGAAGTAGTTAGCTATAAAGTGAGATAGGAATCATACTAGGACACAAAGTTTTTGAAGCTTATGTGATGGTTGACAAAAGAAAATTATAACATATATCTAAGTTACTTCCACCCTCTTTAGTAACATTACTAACAGATTTCTTGGCCATACTAGATATTATAGAAGATTCATCAAAAACTTGATAGAGATATTCAATATGTTCAAGACTAGTAGTGTAAGACACTCTTTTTATTTTTGGATAAGATTTTGTCCAATCTTTTCACATTTTGAAGAATGCCCTAACCTTATCACCTATAATACAAGCTCTTTAATTGGAATATCCCTTTAGAGATCATGTATGATGCCAACAACTTCATTGTTGGAGCGATACTTGGATAGAAGAAGGATAAAATGCATCATATGAAAAAAATCCTAGATGAGGTGCAAATAAACTACACCACAACTAAGAAGGATCCTTGTGATTATATATGCAATTGGACAATTCAAATCATATCTACTTGTTGCAAAGGTCACGGTCTACACCAACCACATGGAGATTAAATACATGATGACGAAGAAGGATGGTAGGCTGTAAATTTTAAGGTGGTCCCTCTTAAGTCAAGAATTCTATCATGCGGTCATTGATAAAAAAAGGTCAAACAAAATGTTGTAGTAGATTATCTATCAAGGGTCGGTATTGAAAAAGACAATTCTATGCCAGGTCACACAAAATGTTGTATTAGATTATGTCTCAAGTGTTGGTATTGAAAAAGACAGTTACATGCCCATCAATGACTATTATGGATATGAATCTCTAATGGTGGTATGAGAAGTCGATAAGATCACACCATGGTATGGTGATTTTTGTAACTACTTAGCATGTCAACAACTTCCTTCAGACATGACTTACAATCAAAAGAAGAAATTGTTTGCTGATCTTAGGAACTATTATTGGGATGATTCGTTACTCTAGAGAAGGTTTGAAAACAAACTATAAGGATGGTGTATTTCTGATAACAAAATTCCATCAATTTTGATGAAAGGCCACTCATCTCCATATGGCGGATATTTTGGGGATGGAAAGACAACCATGAAGGTTTTGTCCATCAATCTTCAAAGATTCATAAGCTTATATCAAGGCCTTCAATGCATGACAAAGAACATGAAATATTAACATATGGAATGAAATGTCCTTTACTGACTGGATAGAAGTCAATATTTTCAACATATGGGGAATAGACTACTTGGGACCATTACCGTCTTTGTTTGGAAACCAATATAACCACATAGCAGTAGACTATGTATCCAAATGGAAATAAGACTTTCTCTCATCCACTAGTCAATCCAAGACTAATATGCAGTTGTTTATCAAAGTTATCTTCCCACAATTTCAAGTACCAAGAACCATGAGAACTGATGGTGGTGCTCATTTTGAAAAGACACAATCTAAAACCATACTAAAAATTTACCACATAAAGTCTCTCCCACGTATCATCTATAGACATTTGGATAGGTGGAGGTATCCATT
Source organism: Alisma plantago-aquatica (assembly GCA_963693085.1). Taxonomy (NCBI): domain Eukaryota; kingdom Viridiplantae; phylum Streptophyta; class Magnoliopsida; order Alismatales; family Alismataceae; genus Alisma; species Alisma plantago-aquatica. The sequence continues at coordinate 1,829,739,843 of OY856409.1, forward strand.
CGAAAAATCATGCAAGTATTAAAGAAAAATGTGGAGAAATTTAGAAAAGACTAGTTGCCAAAACATACCTATGCTCTCTAGGCTTATCACACAACCTATAAGACACATATCAACACAACACTACATCACCTTGTTTATGACAAATCGTTCCATATACCTCTAGAATTAGAGCATAAGGTGTGATGAAAAATTGAAAACATTAAAATGGATCTAGATTTGTCAAGGAAGAAGAGGTTTTTGCAGTTCCAAGAACTGGAGGAACTTTGACTCCATGCTCATTAGAACACAAGAGTCTACATGGAGTGAACTAAAATCTACCATGAAACCACATCAACCCCTCCAATGGTGGAGGAACCATAGGATCACACTCCTTCTCTCCCATCCATCCAAGCATGGCTCAAACCTGAAAAACATGCAAAGAACGTCCATAAGTGCATTTGATAGAAGTGTCCATATTGAGGGATGTAACATGTATTTTAAAAGATTTAGATGTGATTGAAGTGCAATAAGACACAAGTTGAAACCCTAAATATATTTACATCACCACCTAAAACTTAAGACATACTTGTCCTCAAGTATTCTCCAACTCAATCTCTCTTCAATTTTTCCATTAAATAAGAAATGAAAAATGCATTGCTACAAATGTATATTGACTAAATGAGCTCAATGATGACTATGTAAATGTATTTCACCTCTTTCCTCTCCTCTTCCACAAACCATTCATGATTAAAGCACTGAGCAGACAAAATTCAAATATAGATCACAAAATGTACAAGCAATCCATATGGGTGTCACATAACTCTGGTTAAACCATTTTATGGTGGTAACAATAAAAAATTACTAGGGTTGTTGTTTTACCTTCACGCATTCAATCTCATATGTCAATCCACACTGTGACCCACATGGCTGCAAGAAAGGGCAAAATGATCTAGGTTTGAGGTTTCCTAGATCAATGGGCATTTAAATAAATAAAGGCATTGCAATATGAGATTGGAGTGCTACTACATAGAAGCACTCATCTTTTCTTTATTTAGATGCTATTACATATGAGCATATTTTATTTTCTTTTTGTATTTTCTTTGCCCTTTGTGTGGGTAGGGAACATGGTGGTGAGAGTGAAGCAAAGAGGTATAAATATGGTCACCCCAAACTTTTGGAGGTGGCCAAGGCTAGTATGTGCTTGCATCCTTTCATGAGGCAGAGGGGAAAAATGTTGGAAGAAAGGTGAATTAAAGAGGGGTCACTATTTTGTGTTTCAAAATGAGATTTCCTACATCAAAATTACTCCAACAATTTCATAAAGCAATGACATACCACATGAATGAGCAATATGAAAACAACACTTTTATCATGAAATTCTACAATCCCTAAGTGTTTGTAGCTTTCTTAAATCTCAATTAAATAAAAACATGACACAAACATGAATGTGGTGATTCATAGTAAAAGGTCATCAATTGAGGTCATTTAGAAATAGGCATGAAAATGTAGCATGCATTTATCAAAGGTCAACATTATCAATTTCATATGTAGAGATTGGGTAAAACACGTGTTTAGGTAAGTAATTCCAAATATGGGAAAAGTTGGTTAAAATGGTGCCACCTGCCTTCAATCACATCTAAGTCTACATTATGAAGAAATAAGCAAGAAACAAGCAAGTCCTAGCTAAAACCATGCAACAATTACAAAAATATAAATGGTATGAAATGCATGGCAAAAAAAGATTTTTTAAAAAAAATATGCAAAAATGCAAGAAAATGAACAACATGGTACGCATGTATGCAAAGAAAACATAATATAATCTAGATATCAAGAGTATGAAAAAAAAGTAAATGGTAAGATGAAATGCAAAATGAGTAAAAAGAAGGTTGTACTACCCTCCCACCCAAAATTTTGAATCATGATCTACATGTTGAAGCACTATTGTGTATGGGAGATTGTTTGTAACCATGAAGAGCTTAAGCAATTGACCCTCACTTGGTTTGATTTGACTTAGTCGAGCCTATGACTTTAAACAAGGGCTCTTGGTAGCAGTCAACCCACAATTTTAATTTTCTTTTTGTTATATTAAATTGTGCATTTCAATCTTTGATTTTGCTACATATTTTTATGTGACTTTGAACAAGGGCTCTTAGTAGGAGTCAACCCACACTTTTAGTTTTATTTTTATTATATTTAATTATGTATGTCAATCTTTGCTTTTGTTACTTAGTTTTGATGCTATTAGAAGATTATTGATGAGTGTTTCATGTGCACAAGAATGGAGAAATGTTGCTACACTGCAAGTCGGTGGCACTGACTCCACATCAATAAGAGATTGTAATATTGAACGCCAGAAGTTGGTACCAACAACTACCAATTTGGTGGCACTGACTTCAACTTTGGTAAGTCAATGATTTTGATGATGCTATAAGTAATATTTGATGGAATCAAGACAATCCTAGAGACCACTGATAATCTTGTTAGTTAAACAGACAGAATTTAAGAATTCTCTAAGGATTTCAGTACCACCGACTCCCAAGTCAGTGGAATTGAGCTCATTAATTGATTTTGATAAATTTCTACAAGAATACGTCTGTGGAGTTGACAACCCAGTTAGTTCCATCGATATTCATTTATATGCTTGTTGATCCTTAGTGTGTGCCTCTATGGTAGAATCTTAGTGGAACTGACTACCTAGTCGATACCACCAAGACTATGAGTCAACGAACATGATTCTATAGGAAAATATCAGTGGCACTGATTCTTGGCTCGCTACTACCAAAATCATTTTTTACTTACTAATGGGTCACTATAGGATGCTATAGTAAAATATCGATGGTACCAACATGCCAATTAGTACCAACGAGTCCAAGATGACATGTGATCAATGGCCTTCAATCCTACGACCTCAAGAATCACATCCAACGACTATCATTCATTAATATATGGGATCCCTTAAAGTCGGTGCCACCTACATAGAGGAACCTGCGCATAGGTATTTCATGCAATTTAGGTTCCCAATACCAATGGTAGATAATGCGAGCATACATATAAGGGTGCATGTCATTAGCATTAACCTCCAAATCAGTGGCACTGACTTTTCTTTGATGAAGTGGCTCTCCCCTATATGAGGGGCAGAGAATTCATTTGGATTTTCCATACATCAAGCACCCATCTCTTGAGAAATATTCTTAGAGCACTTCTTCGATGAGAAGTCGATACATAGAGATCTTGTTCTTCACTTCCTTTCTCTTAAAGGAGAGAAATTGACCATGTCAAGAAAGTGCTTCATCTACAACAATGCCATCACAGCTCATGAACAATATGTGTCAAGTGCTTGGGAGTGATGAGTAGAAGAAGAGATATGTTTAGATAGAGAAACATGATATGGAGGCTACATGTTATGGTGACACGACCTTCATCAAGAATCTCAGCTTCACTAACAATATGTACAAGGTACACACAATGCAGAGGATGATAATCATTCACCCCTTCTTTAGTGAATGGAAGACATGCATGAAGTTTATGATGGAGTTCATGGTGTCACTTGAAATGTGCTTCCTTGCACAACACACCAAGATAAATGAGTGAGAGGATGGCTAGGTCAAATCCTAGCTCTACAACACCACCCACCATATCAGACTACAAACGTTCAATGCCATTTTTAGGTGGGTCAATCGTTGAATGCACTGCAACCCAAATGACTTTGACCATTTCATGGCATGGAAACTATGAAAGGGAAATAAACCCATGCCAAGATTAGTTGACATCATTCCAATGTTACTGACATCCAGCACCCTTTTCCTCATCTTCTTCATCAATAGTTGACAAACATCTTGTTTGGCATATCTATACAGGGGCAAGGGAAGGTCTAGGAAACGAAACTCTACGTGCACTAAGTATTTATCTCACAAGGGAGTGAGAAGGTCAACTTTGATGCATAGTTTTTGGGACATGTGTACTAGGTGGGAAAAACTGTGAAGATGAAGCTGTCCATCCACTTTGTCGATCTCATCACAAAGATCACCTTTCATTTCAACCTTCATGTATCCCACCTCCAATCAATCCAGTTAAAGGGGAATCTAGACTTTAGACACTTCCACACTTACAAACTCCTCTTTTAGTTGAAGATCATGTTGGTATGTATGCCCTGAGAGCCAATCATATAATGATTGGATTGGCATATATTCTGATTGATTTGATAAATATCAAAGTCAAGATTCCAATCTATTCTATCTCAATCGATTATGAGATCAATGATGGAGAAGAATGAATGTCTAAAGAATGACAATATTCAATGACGTATGTCTTCAGGTTGAGGACCTGAACAATGAGATCATACGAATGCTAAGAGTATGTACATTCTTATTTACATCCCTAGTCGGATGTCATTATGGAAGGTTGATAGACAACAATGACACATCAAGACTAGAGTGTGTGTTGGTTGATGATAGTGTCTCATTAATCATGATATGTGATATCAAACCAAGCACACATATACATGTTAAAGAATAGTGTATCTGACAGACCCACCATGAGAGTGACACATGGAACCATGACATGGTAGTTAGAATGATCTCTCATAGTGAGGGTGGTGGTTGTGATTTTTAGACCTAAAATCACAACAATCATTGAATGTGATTGGGTACACTTTGACATCATCAAACGCAGTCCTGAAACATCGATTTTTATAATGGTGATGATTGGTGGTTTTGATGCATGAAATAGATTGTGAGTGATAGATATGGGATTTTTCCCTCCTAAGGGAGTATGATGTCCAGGCCACTTGATAAGAGTGACTGAGAAAGGCATGTGCATGCACATAAGAATCAATATATGATATCGATGTCACACATATCACAGAAAGTCTGCTCTAGTTCAAGAAATATGAATGAACGTTGAAAGGATGACAACTCCATGCCTTGAGTTCATTTAGGATATCAGAGATGAAGGAATTATACATTCACTAGAACACCAATCATAGACTGTAGGATTGAAAGTTTTTCTCCAACTTTCCTTTTCACTTGGGTGGCACTGATGTGTGACTAGGTACTGCTCTTTGCTTGTGATGTCATAAGCTAGTTATGGACATTCACTGCCAACGTGAAATGGGACCTATTTGGTCACACACAAAGGATTAACCCGAAAGAGGAGTTTATCCATGAATAATGTTTGGATTGATTACTAAAGTGTTTAGGTACTGAATCAAAAATTAAATCAATACACTTGACTCAGAATCATAAAGATCAAGTGTTGAACCAACTGATTAGAGTGTCATATTGATTGAGAACTGAACTGAATGTGTTCTACACAACTTGGACCACCAACCAACCGGTTCACTAGGTGAATTGATTGTCTCATGGCTAGTGAGATGACCAGTTCACTTTGGTGAACCGATTGGCTCAATTTTCCAAACGAGCAGTGTTGGATTTTCCCGGTTTGTGAGAAAGGTTTTTCCCATTTCACTTGTTCAATTCAATTGGGACAAGAAATAATATTTGTGTTAATTAGAAATGAACAAGCAAAGTCAATTGTGGGAAAGTTTGGGAACTGAATCGACCGGTTCACACTCCCAACTGACTGATTCATAAGTGAACTGATTAGCTCACCTTGCCAAATGACCATTTCAGTTATGAAACGACTGGTCCACATGTCAAAGTGCAAATTGTTCTTGGAAATTCTGGACCCGTCTACTCCTGCACATACTGGGAAACCTGACCCTGCCCTCTACTATAAATAGAGGGGTACATGGGGCTTCTCCAAAGACACAACTCAGAACATTAGATGCTCTGCAAAGTTGTTGTCCTCTCTAGTTGTGGTAACTGAGAGAGCCCAAGAAAATTCTTCCTATCCAAGGAGGAACAATGAGGGAAAGACAACAGCAGAAAAGAAACTGATTGTGGGAGAGTGTGTTGGTGACTAGTATGCCGATAGTAGGAGACAAATCCTTCTATTATATCCTTCAGGATGACTAGAGTTCCCGATATTCTATGTAGACTATCTATAGAGGTGGGAGACTTCTGCCGCTCAGGAGGATAACAGTCAACTGTAGTTTGGGTCAAGACCAGGAGCTACACATACGCCATCGAAGATAGGTGGTTGAAGAATGCACTTGTTGCAAGACATTGTCATTGAGCAAGCCTCAGGACCAGGTATGACTCACTAAAACCATCCTTCCCATTACTTAGATATTGATGCGATCTGCTGGTTATGGGTTTATGGTCGAGTAAAAATTTTGTTACCTTTGCCTACTCTGACCATGTAAAACCCCATCGTGGTATCAGAGCCACGTCAATACTCTATGTTTTGGGATAATCGATATCATTGGATTTTGGTTTTATCATCTTTTATTTATTGTATACGATGTGAATATATAATGACTAATGTGAATATCCAATTAATACCACATGATCCCAAACTAATATATACATATATGATACGGTATATATGTAATCAATACGTGTCGCCATAAAAACATTTTGATGGTGGATGTGTAGCATGATTATGGCCTATAAACCCTATGTGCATGTGTGAGGTTACTTATGGTTTTTTGCATCACGATCTGTGCATTGAACCCTCTTCTTCTATTCTGAATGTAACTTGAAATAACTCAAGATTCTCTTCTACCTTTGCTCCCCATAAATGTAACTCGAGGTTTCACAAATATTATATAAAATAGGATTAGCTTTATTTCTTGTAGTGATGAAGACTGAAGATGACCACTTGATGGACCGAGATGATCGACTGAGGAGCAGTTGTTGGCCTAATGAGGAGCCCGACAACCCAATGAACTGACCATCTAGACAAGCTACATGATTGGTTGGTGACAACCAACCGACCGGCCAAGAGGTGAGTCAATCAGTCATAGGATGAGCTGATCAGCCTGGAATGGCCTAAGAACATATCTTCATCAACAACAGGTTGCATGTGATGTAGACCTTAGATGATCGTAGTTCCTTGTGGATCCAAGGAACTAAAATAGGATGGACATAATCATCGCTTTATCGTTATTGTATGTTTTCATTTGTGGGATATAGAATGTATATATGATATGTACTATATATGTGGTGATTGGATACATAAATGCATATATAAGAATATTAAACCCCCTCAACAAAATATTAAGTTTTAGACGCCTTCCAAAAGCAGCATACATGAAAAGCTTGATCGACTAAGTGTGGGCACACCCTAGCGTGGTTCACCGTCTATCTCGTGGAAGTGTGATGGTGAATATGTGGGTCTACCCTAGCAGGGTGCATATTCATTGTGTTGCCATTTGGGTCAGACTTAACAAGGTGACCATGATCGGATCAAGCACCTTGAGGCATAAAGATGAACATGACAAGGAGTTGTGCATGACATCTATCTAAGAATTGCATATGATGCAATTGGTAAATGTTACCTAACTTAATAATTGATTATGGACGCTGGCGTTGGTCGGGTAATAACTCAATTTTTTGGATCTTAGCTCACTAGAAGGTTGTACGTTTTAATCTGTCGAATTGATGATGAGGGCTATCAATTTGATCAAAATAGTGGGAGAGATAATAATTAAAGACCTAATTAATATCGTCAATTTTCAAATCATATCAAATCAAAAGAGTTTTGGACTAAAATTACAAATTTACTTTTTGTAGAATAAATGGCTACCAACAGCAATCACTTTTCATTGTGATTGGTCCTTGAGAAGGAAAAGCTAAATGGGAACAACTTCCACGATAGGTTTAGGATGTTGAGAATTGTTCTCAATCAAGAGCGTAAGATCTATGTCGTAGGTACAGTAGAACTAGATGAACCCACTCCCACCGCACCAAAGGTTGAAAGGGATGCTTACAAGAACCATACGGAGGATGCCATTGATGTAAAGTTCTATATGTTGTGCTCAATGAACTATGAGTTGTAGAGACAACATGAAAACATGGACGTCATTGAGATGGTTCAACATCTCAAGAACATGTATCAAGACCAAGCACGATAAGAGAGATATGATGTCTCTAAGGCATTGCTCAAGTGTGTCATGATAGAAGGAGATCCAATAGGCCCTCACACACTCACGATGATTGGGTATGTAGAGAACCTAAATCAAATCGGATTCCCTATGAGTCAAGAGTTGGCTACTGATGTGATACTACAATTGTTACTAGAAACCTACAGTCAGTTTGTGATGAACTACAACTGAACAACTTTTACAGGCCACTGATAGAGTTGTTGGGTATGTTGAGGACAGCCGAGGCACAGATGAAGAAACACAAACCCAAATATGTGATGATGATTAGTAGAAAGAAGGGAAAGTCTAAAGGCAAGGGTGAGGGCAAAGCAAAGAAAGGTTATGATGCTAGCCAGCACCCCAAGTCATCTTCAATTCTGAATGCCAAGGGAGGGGAGAACAATGGAGGCAAATTTCACAATTATCATGAGCCAGGACATTGGAAATTGCCCTCACTGCATAGATGAACTAAAGAAAAAGGAGGTGATGGAAGTCTCCACCTCAGGTATTATGAAATAAACTTAAAATACTTATTTATCTTAGGTATATAATACCAAGATATAGATCTGACATATATGACGTGCATGATATGAAAAGAATTGATGGCCTTTATGAAAGGACCAAGAAGGAACAGTCATCTACATTAGAGCAAGTGTTTCTGCCATAGGTAGTAGAACCTTTTAGTTTATTTCAGCCCAAAGGGCATGTAATAGAGTTATGAATTGCTATTTCATTTTTCCAATAAATAGAAACACATTATTTCTGCATCTTGTAATGATAAGGTTGTCTGTCAATAAAAATTCATGTTTCAATTTCAAAGATATGATCTTTTATGGAAATGCCTTATTTATATTATGGTACTTGGTATGCATGAGATAAAATAATAATACCTAAAAGTTATTGATGACTCGAACAATAAATTAGCATTACCATCTAAACAAATGAATGTGAAATTCATCTCTAGGTTCCATATTGATGGATAAACTAGACTCTCTTAGTTAATGAACCATTAAGAGATATGAATGTCTTATTTATTGGGCATGATAACAGGTCAATCTTCATTAGATATAGTGGGAGAATGACTATTCTATTAGGTATAATACATATTGATGTATATGAATACATATTGAAGTTAATTCTAATACTTCAAATATGGTATTTAATGAAATACCAATATGAATATCTTGAAATGTTTAAGAATATCATAAATGAAGAGCAAACTTGGTAAAAGTATTAACTCTTCGATATAATCAATGAATGTGATTCTTAATACAAATGATTGAGGACCTTGTGAGTAACTACGATAGTGTATCATAGAGAACTCATGATTAAGGCATAATGATGTTAAATCAAAGAAGGAATCATACTCTATATAGTAAGAGCATGATCATCAAATAAATAAATAATCTTCTAGAATTCTTCTAAAAACATGCTTTACACTAAATAAACATACAAAAGGAGATTAAGAATCACAAGTGTTGTGGAATCTCAAATTCCTTATGTAATAGATACACCTCATATATCTAGTAGAAAACACCTTGATCTTGATGGATAATGATATCCTACAAACTCAAAGGTTATGAACTGGTCATATGATGATGAGCCAATAATCTATCTAGATGATGTTGAGGAACCAGATTTTGAGCTATGGCTTGAAGCCATAAGATCCAAAATGATTTCCATGTGAACCAAATAAGGTATGACCTTAATGGTAGCACTTATAGGGATAAAACCCATAAGTGCAATTGGATCTTAAGAGTTAATACTGACATGGATAACATTTGAAGAGTTGATTGGTTGAGATAAATTCAAGTGATTCAAGGTGTTGAACGTGATGATTTTATTTAACCAATTGTAGTGGTTATAGGTCATAAAGGATCAGGCTTGCTATTGGAACTTAAAGACTATGAAATTTGGCATATACATATTAAAACTGCATTCCTATTAGAAATAACAAGAGGTTGTGTATGTGACACAACTTGAAGGGTTTTATAATTCCATTAATGAAAATGCAGTCTATAAGTTATAAGAGATTAATCAAAATGATTGATTAAATACAAGAACATCAGAGATGGAGTCTTTACTTTAATTTTATAGTCAAAAGGTTTGACTGATATATCGAAATAAAGAAGGGATATGTGATTACAAAGATTTAGTGGGAGCATATTCTTATTCCACATGATGATGAGGAATAACATGGAATTGGTGTGGAAATACCTTCTTTAAAGGAATAAAGAGAAATGTCCATTGTGATAGGAATAGAGATCTATAGAGATAGTTCTCAAAATTCTCTTGACCTAATATAAAGAGGGAGCATACATTGGTAGTCTGCACTAAAGGGTTAAGTATGCAAAGATTCAGTGGGAGAAAACTTGTCCATATTGCATGGAGTTAGTCTCTCATATGACAAGTGTCCCAAATTCTTATGAAGAATAGGAACACATAGATAGATGCCTTGTGCATTCGCAATTGGATCTATTATGTATGTAATCATCCCATTGTCTTGTATGTATTGGACATGACAAGAAAATATATATGCATTCATCATCTTGTATGTATTGGACATGAAAATATGATATGGTCATCATGTTATCTCGTATGTAATGGGCATGACAAGTGGATGTATGTCTACTTCTAGTGAGAGTCACTGGAATACCATAAAGAACTTATTTAAGTACTTGTGAAGGATTCAAGGATTAGTTATATGGTTATAAAAGGAATAGTTGAATGTAAGCTTCCAAAATGACAAAAAATGATCACAAAATACAAAATATAAAAGTAAATATGTGTTGTTAAATGGAAATGTTATGAGTAAAATTAAATCCCATTTAATTCCAAAAGGGAATGTCGAGTATCCTTGTGTTATGAACAACAAAGGATACTATATGATCTAGAAGTTCATATAGATGAACTTATAGATATTCCAACCATTGATGACATAGTAGAAATACTAAGTCAAACTATGGAGATAATTGTTAGGCAAGGAATATTAGATAGCATATTACGGTAACTCCAACTCATACGAAATGTTGTACAATGAGGAGATGTGAAACATGAAATATACTAAATAAAGCAATGTGTTGCTAACTCGCTGGATTAGCATTAGTGCAGTAAAAACATGTGGGACATGTTTAGAGATCACAGAGAATATGATTCAAAGGGGATTGGCTCTAAGTGCAAGTGGGAGCCTATTGGTATGTATGCCCAGAGATCCAATCATATGATTATTGGATTGGCATATATTATGATTGATTTGATAAATATCAAAGGCAAGCTTCCAATTTATTCTAGCTCAATCGATTATGAGACAAATGATGGAGTAGAATGAATTTCTAAAGAATGACAATACTCAATGACATATGTCTTCAAGTTGAGGACCTGAACAATGAGATCATACGAATGCTAAGAGTATGTACATTCTTGTTTATGTCCCTAGTCAGATGTCATTGTGGAAGGTTTATAGAAAACAATGACACATCAAGACTAGAGTGTGTGTCGGATGATGACAGTGTCTCATTAATCATCATATGTGATAGCAAACCAAGCACACAGATACATGTTGGAGAACAGTGTATCAGACAGACCCACCAAGAGAGTGACACATGGAACATAGACATGGTAGTCAAATTCATCTCTCATAGTGATGGTGGTGATTGTGATTCTTAGACCTCAAATCGCTGCACTTGTCGAATGTGATTGGGTACACTTTGACATCTTCAAATGTAGTCTTGAATACATGGGTTGTTATAACAGTGATGATTGGGTGGCTTTGATGCATGAGATAGACTGTGAGTGATAGATATGCGATTTGTCCCTCCTAAGGGAGTATGATGTCCAAGCCACTTTATAAGAGAGACTAACAAAGGCATGAACATGTGAATTAATATATGATATTGATGTCACACATATCTCAGACAGTCTGCTCTAGTTCAAGAAACATGAATGAATGTTTAAAGGATGACAACTCCATGCCTTGAGTTCATTCAGGATATCAGAGATGAAGGAATTATACATTCACTACAACACCAAACATAGAATGTAGGATTGAATGTTTTCTCTAACTTTCCATTTCACTTGGGTAGCACTGATGTGCGACTAGGTACCACTCTTTGCTTGTGATGTCATAAGCTAGTTATGGACATTCACTGCCAATGTGAAATGGGACCTATAGGGTCACACACAAAGGATTAACATGGAATAAGAGTTTATCCATGAATAATGTTTGGATTGATTACTAAAGTGTTTAGGTACTCAATCAAACATTCAATCAATAGACTTGACTCAGAATCCTCAAGATCAATTGATGAACTAAATGATTAGAGTGTCAGATTGATTAAGAATTGAATTGACTGTGTTCAGCATAACCTGGACCACCAACTGACCGGTTCACTGGGTGAACCAATCAGGTCATGGCTAGTGAGATGATGGGTTCACTTTGATGAACCAATCGATTCATTTGTCCAAACGAGCAGTGTCGAATTTTCTCAGTTTATGAGATAAAAAATATATTTCACTTGTTCATTTCAATTGGGACAAGAATTAATATTTGTGTTAATTAGAAACAAACAAGGAAAGTCAATTGTGGGCAAGTCTGGGAAGTGAAACAACTGGTTTACTAAGTGCATCAGATGGTTCACACTCCGATCAGTTCACAAGTGAACTGATCGGCTCACCTTGCCAAATGACCATTTCAATTATGAAATGACTGGTTCGCCTGCCGAAGTGCAAATTGTTCATAGAAATTTCAGACCCATCTACTCCCGCACAAACTAGGAACCATGACCCTACCCTATACTATAAATAGAGGGGTACATGGGGCTTCTCCAGAGACACAACTCAGAACATCAGTTGCTCTGCAAAGTTGTTGTCCTCTCTAGTTGTGGTAACTGAGAGAGCCCAAGCAAATTCTACGCATTTAGGGAGGAACAGTGAGGGAAAGACAACTATAGAAAAACAACTAATTGGTAGAGAGTGTGTCAGTGACTAGTACATTGACATAAGGGGACAACTCCTTCTATTTTGTCCTTTAGGATGACTAGAGTTCCCGGTAGTCCATGTGGAGTACAACAGTCAACTGCAGTTCGGGACAAGACCAGGAGCTACACAGATGTCGTCAAAGAGAGGTGGTTGAAGACCGCACTTGTTATGAGACTTTGTCACTAAGAAAGCCCCATGACCAGGTATGACTTGCTCCAACTATCCTTCCCATTACATAGATGTTGATGCGATCTGCTGGTTATGGGTTTATGGTCAAGTAATTTTTTTGTTTCCGTTGCCTACTCTGACCATGTAAAACCCAACAGATCACATCTACACCATCTCCAAGATAGGTGAACAAGCTTTTCCAGACCCAATATTCAACCTCACTAATCTAGATCACCCATGTTGGCCAGATGATGACAAGAGAGGCACTGGTAAGGAGAGTGAAAACATCAATGACCTAGTCGGAGATAATGAGGAGGAGGAGGTCATGGAGGTAGAAGCTACACTAGTGAGGACTTGAAGGAGGCCACATAATACTCCATAAGTAACATCATGTAGGATCATTCAATTCTTCATCATGACTGCATGTCACCTCTATTGAAGGGGATAAATATTTCCACTACAAGTACTCGACAGATAAATCCTTACTGATAGGGAATGTCTCTCAAGTCGCCTTCTAACAATCAAGTCACATTCTTGAAACTATCTCCTAAACTTTGTGAGAATCTTTGGGAATCCTCTAGTGTAATGATGAAGGATCCTCAATGTCAGATACAAATTGTTAACATATCAACTCCCTAAGTATAGACACCAGGTAATTAGTAACGTATCACTCCATCCCAATAAGAACAATCATCCAATAAAAGTTGTGAATTTCTATTCCCTAACGTTAAATATCAAAACAGAACCTCATCTAGCCCCAACATGCATCCTCTTATGTCAAACAAGGAGCCACTTGGATAACTCGATGTGTCATCAAATAGGCCCACCTATATTTTTATGCTTCATTACATAATTTTGTGCAATGACTTGATGTAGATTTTCTATCTCTTAGAACTCGTGAGGATCGATATGCATCCCCAAATAAATATATATGACCTTGGAATGCCGTCACATCCTCCCTATCATCTTGTCCTCATCTGAGCAGTATTACAACTTAACTAAGATTAGGGGTATACAAATATCTTTGTGCCAATAAACCTGCTACTGATGCTGACACTTGACCCCACATTTCTCCAATGAAAAGTTCAGCAAAAAGGGTCAATCTATAGGTTTGCAACTGGTTCATATTTTAAGACTATGCACCCCTATGTGTCTCAATCTTAAATGAATTCAAAGTGGAACCAATATGATGAAGTGTCCGTCAACAAACAACCATTGAACAACTTTAGGCCTCTCCATGTTGGATAGATCAGTTAGGGCATCTCTCCTACTTGATAGGGCTATCATCCAACAATTGTGAAGATTTAGACGAGTTACCTTGATCATTTCCTCCAAAGTGTGAATCACATCAACATACCCAAAGTGTAATGTATGAATAAGTGGATCCTAGAAGCAGAAAACAACCGAAATCAACTCCCTAGAAATTTGAATATATTCAAGATGATAAAGGTGCCAAGACACCCTAAAGCTAGCTCTACCTCTTCTGTCTCAGCATTTCACCAAGAACAAATTCTTTGGAGGACTTCTTGGATAGGAACATCTCTAATAATATATAGATCTAGAAGGTAAAGCTTCAAGATATCAAAGAACAAAAATTTGGCGTGTTCTGTGAACCAAAGATGTTCATCATATTTGACATTTCCACTTGTCAAAAGTCTAATCCACATTGTTGTTGTTGTGTTTAATAGTCTACGAATGGGGGGATGCATGTAATTCCCTCACTATACCCTAAATGGCCATAGATTTTCAAAAAAAATCTAAAACTTCATAAAAATAATAGAAAACTAAAAAAATACAAATAAATATTAAAAAGTTGTAATATCCTAAACCTCTTAAAAAATTCAAAGCACTATTATAGGGAAGATCGAAATCTATATTCATGAAATAGGCTGGATCACCTTTTGAATCTAAAATCTCAAACGGTGGTCCACCCAACTCATATCCTTGAACATTGGAATTGAATATGGATTCAATTGAATACCTGATGCTTTGCTTGTATATCATCAATGCTGCTAAAACTCAGAAAAAAAGTCTTTCTTAGCTGATTTATGTCCCATCATTTTTTCTTTCAGTTGTTTCCCGAACAGGATCTACCATATCAAATCTTTTAATCTTAACCATGCTCTAAGTTTTGATATTTTCAAGAACCCATAATCAAATCATTCTTGAGTCATCTGAATTGTAAATCCCTACCATAGGTAGGCATCATCATCTTGGTCATAGGTCATTCCCTTAAACTATACCATGTGGGTCCGTGAAATGGAAATTAAACTAAACTACAAGCCATATCATGAATAGGTATCACATGGTTCACAACTGTACATCTAGTAGGCACATTTAGATGTTCATGGCCACAAATTTTAACTAGGTTACAAACATGCATTTTATACATCTTACATTTCAAAACCCTAAATCAAGCTTGTAATTAAATGGTACCATCTCCATACATCAATCCCTTCCCTAAGTAGGCAATCTTTTTACATTGCATTCAAGTCCTATCCTGAATAGGAGAACCTTACATAATTCAATCCCTACCCTGTGAGAAATACCTCACATTTCCTTTTCAAATCTAAAACCCAAATCAAAGTAGGTAAACTATTTGGTGGTTTATCCCTACCATGAGTCAGAAAAACCTTTAACATTAAAATTGTATATTTGGTAGGAAACTGATCTTTCAACTAAATTACTAACCTAAGTAGGAACCTTCAAGTATTCTCTTTCACTTCAAGCCTTACATCTGGTAGGTAACTCATTTCCATATAAATCCCTACATATTTTAGGAATTATGTGATTAATTTCAAAGCCCAATTCTAAATGGACACTTTGCATTTATGAAAGCCCTACCTTGAATAGTGTTGACATAAGTGTTACACATTGTCCATATTTTGATAACAACTTAACCATTCCATTCATATGTATCTAATATGTTTGTTTGAGATGATTTCAGGCATTAGGTACATAAAAAGGATCAAATATATCAAGCCCTAGCTTGTTCTAGTTCAAGTCAAAAGCAATGCAAATGCACTTTTGTGGGAAATAGTCCAAATCACCTTAGATGATTTTGAAATCATTTTTATTGATGATATGACTTGTAACTAAGATGAGAAAAAAAATCATAAACCCTTAATTCGAATGTTTGATCACTCAAAAGTATTTTTTGAAAAACATTACATGTTGTTGATCAATCAAGATTCAAACTCGATTGGTCCCATGATGTATTATGAGAATTATTTGGTTCGAACAAGTTTTCCACTCACAAAACTCGACCGATCAATGCATTGAGCAACACTTATTTCAAGTGATCAGTTGAGTTGCACACAGGACAAACTCGATCGATGCTTCAAATTGTCTTTTTCACATAGTACAATTGGACGAGTTACCTTTATAAAAAACTTGACCGAATGCACTGTACACAATATGCATAAAAAGTGATTCTAGCCATTGGGGAGTTGAAAAACTCAAAATTATAGCTGCGGCAACCCTCAAAATGGATAGAAATCATTCCTAAGTTTCCTACCCTCTAGTGGACACCCTCATCTATAAATAGGAACTCTTAGAGTACATTCCAAGGTTGCTCCTTCATGCTATTCAAGCTCCATGCTATAGTTGAGTACATCTAGTCCACTTGAGCCCCTTTCTCTCATTGTATTAGACTTCAATTCATCATTATGAGTGAGATAGGATCTATATAAGAGTACTACTTCATTTTATGCGTGTAAAGCTCTCAAAGCTTCTCTTTTCCCTACCCCTTTCTTTAAGATCATGTTGGTGAAAGCTTATCCAAGTGAAGGAGAAGGTGCAAGCTTCTTCAATTTGTAGAAGAAGATACAAAAATATTCTCTGAGTGAAGGAGGAGGACAAGGCTGAAGATTTGGGAGTAGAGTGGGTAAATCCTTCAAGGCTAAAAACTCATTGCAAAGAGGGGATCTCCTTGGTGAAGGTGTCCAGCTGCTTACAAGAGTGGGTAAGACCTTATTGAGTCATAAGACTCTAGCTATGGAAAACTAAGACCTTAGTTATAAGGTTATTGGCTCCCTTGACCTCAAAAGGAAGTTGGGTATCCTTGTCCCAAAAAAGGGACGTCAATAGTTTGTCTTATAATGGAATAGAAGTATACATAGGTTGCAAATCCTAGGGCTTGATCTCTCTAGGTAGTGGACTGACTCTCTCCTAGTTTGGAGAGTGGAACCACTCTAAACAGCTTGTTCAAGTGCTTGTTGCAATCTCTCTCACCCTTTCTATGCATCTTTAGATTTCCATCGAATTCACTATTTGCAATTATGACTAGTTGAAGTAACTTGAAGGTCTAATAATTTTTTTGCAAGTGTTTTTAGCTATATTCACCGTCCTCTAGAGCCCTTTGATCCAACAAGTGGTTTTAGAGCCACGATATTCTCTAACACATCCCCCGTGAGATGAGAAGATGGGTGATTTACTTGGGTCCCTCAACCTAGACAGAGGCTTCTCCATGAGACCCCTGGTCTTTGACGACTAAAAATTCCTCTATTAGAAATGGTGGATGCAGTTATACCTTCAAGGGATGAACTACAACATGTGGAAGGTGATGATTCTTCCCTACAAGGAGTCGGAGGGTGATGTAGCTACTTGATATGAAACTAAACTCAAGAAGGCATAGATGAATCCCAAGGTGATAAGCATCATCTATGTTGCGCACTCCCTCTGTGTTCAATCGGATCTCATCTTGGGATACAACCCATAAGATTCGGAACAAGTTGTTCATTACCTATGAAGGCACACAACAAGTCAGAAAGTCAAAGATCTACATGTTGAATGGACTACTTGAAAACTTTAAGATGGGAAAGAAATAAAGAGTGGCCAAGATGTATAAAAGACTCAACACCATCATCAATGGTTGTGTTGCTTTAGGCCACACCTTGGATAGAGAAACTATTGACTCCTAGATCCTATGGTCTCTTCCTAAGAGATGGGAACCCAAGGTGACTTCCATTGAAGAAGTAAGAAATCTTAGTGACTTAGCCACCGAGGAGCTCATCGACTACCTTCAAGCTCATGATCCAAGTATAGACAAGCAAGAAGAATATGACAAGCAAGAGAAGGAATCAAAGAAGACCAAAGACAATTCCTTTAAAGCTCAAGTGGAGGCAATGATTCTCCAACAACAACCTCCTTTCTGGCCCTCTCCACCCTCCTCAAGTTAAGATGATGGCCCTAGTGATCATGAAGAAAACTACTCCAAGGGAAAGAACTTCAAGGGAAAGTGTTCCTCATCCTCTATTCCTAGATGCTATGAATGTGGACAAAAGAGGCACTGTAAAAATGAATGCCCCAAGGCAAAGAAGGCATACTGCAAGAGAAACCATAAGAAGAAGGATGACTACAAGAAGGAAGGAAAGTATAAGAGGAAGGATAAGAAGGATAAGAGGAGCAAGGATGTAGCTCATGCAACTTGGGAGGAATCCTCTTCAAGTGGTTCAAGCTCTGATACAGGTTAATGCCATCTTATACTCATGGCCTCGACGAGTCAAAAATTGGTGAGGTAAGTGAGGTAAGTGAGCATGAGTTATCCAAATAAACTCTTATTTATATGTTAAATGCTTCCCGTTCCTCTTATTTTGGATGAAAGTCTAAAAAGAAGAGGTTAGGAAAGATAATAGATGATTTTTATGCTAAAATAGATATTCTTGATCAAAATGAGAAGAATCCTCTTGATAGAATTGATTCCTTGCAAGGGTAGTTTCTTGACATTGAGCTCCAATACAATGGAGTTGAAGTAGAGAATGGTATCTACCTTAAGAACATCAATAGTCTTAAGGAAGAAAACCAAGCCCTAGTTGATGAGCTTGCTTTACTTAGAACTGAAAATGATGATCTTAAGCTTTCTTGTGATGCTGCTAAGGATCAAAATAGAATTTATCCTTATGAGCTTGTGTTATGCTTAGAATTAAAAATTCTAGATTGCTTGCTCAAGTTAATGATATTTCTTCTAGACCTTTATTTCCTAGTCATGAAGTTGCTAGTCTTACTTTAGAAAAAGATTCTTATCATACTAAAGCCCTATGTTAGGATGTCGACTTACTTCATATACAAGATGATCTTTCTAGCTTATATTCTATTGTCATTACTCTTAGTGGTGATAATCATAAACTAAGAGCTTCCTTGTAGAAATTCCTCAAAGGGAAGGAATCCCTCAATGAAGTTCTAGATCACTCTAGCAAATAAGTTGGTACTAGTGGTTGGGATATGTAGGGGGATATCCAAATAGAAAGAGCAAGGGAAGGGTAAGAAAAAGAGCAAGGGACCTTCTACCTTCCATGGAGATTCTTCTGTCTCTAAGAACCCTATGGTTTGTGTTCATTGAGAGAGTGATGACCATTACTCTACTTATTATCCTTATAGAGAGAAGGGGACCAACCCAAAGATGAAATGGGTCCTCAAGATAACATTGGATCCCAAGGTTTGAACTGGGCACCGACATCTTCCTTTCTCGTAGGTAAAATGAAAATGGATTGTTGATAGTGGCTTCTCAAAGAATATGACATGTGAAATAAGCGACTTCAACCAATTCACAAAGAAGAACGAAGGATTAGTGACATTTGGTGACAACAACAAGGGTAAGCTAATAGGTGAGGGTGATGTTGTTGATTCACTATGCATCAAGAATGTACATCTTGTGGATGATCTACATCATAATTTAATATGTCAAAGTCAACTTTGTGGTAATGGATATCTTGTTCTTTTTACCTTACTTGAATGTTTTGTTCTAGATTTCCTCTCCTACATTGTTATATATAAGGGAACAAGAAATTATAATCTCTATATTATTGTGCTTGATTATATTAATCCTATTATTGTTATATGTCTTGTTGCCAATTCGAATGATATTTCTTTATGGCAACATAGGCTTGGTCATGTAAAAATGCATCAAATGAAGAAGTTGAGCAAAAAGGATTTAGTAAAGGGACTTCCTATATAAAAATTTGAAAAGTATAAGGAATGTCAACCTTGTACCCAAGGAAAGAAAACCAAATCCTCCTTCAAATCCAAAGGAGTCCTTAGCACCGAAAGAGTCTTGAGATTCTTCTTGTTGATCTATTTGGACCAATGCATATGCAATCACTTCCTGGTAGAAAGTATTGTCTTGTGATTGCCGATGATTTTTCTCGCTAAAATTGGACTTTCTTTCTTGTTTTGAAAAGTGATACTCTTGATATTTTCTCAAATTTTTGCAAATGAGTTGAAAACAATGCTTCTTATATGATTGTCTCTATGCACTGTGATCATGGGGGAGAATTTGAAAATGATTTGTTTGAATGGTTTTGTGAGGAATCTGAGTATTCACATAACTTTTCTTCACTTATGACACCTCAACAAAATGGGGTTGTATAGAGAAAGAATAGGTCACTACAGGAAATGGATAGGACTATTCTTCTAGAGTATGACACTCAAAATCATTTTTGGGGCGAATTCATTAAAACCTGATGTTTTGTGCAAAATTGGGTTTTTACTCATCCATCTTTAAAGAAAACCCCCTATGAGCTATGGCATGGTAGAATACCTTCCATTGATTTCTTTCATGTTTTTAGTTGTCCTTGTTTTGTATTGAAAACCAAGCATTCCCTCAACAAGTTTGATCTGAAATATTACAAGGCTTTCTTTCTTGGATATAGCACTACTAGCAAGCTTATAGAGTATTTAAAATTGAATTATGTAAAGTAGAAGAAACTATAAATGTTAAATTTGTTGAGACTAACCCCTCTATTTCCAATAATATGGTTAATGATGGTGTTACAGAAGAGGTGATCCCTCACTTGAAAGAGATCAACATTGTTGATAAAGGAAAAGAGGTGTTGGTTGATGAAGAACAGAAAGAAGAAAAAAAGAAGGATCCAACCCCCCGCTTTGCAAATAATCATCCAAAAGAGCTCATCGTAGGTAATGTTGGTAAGGTATGCTCATAGATCCAACCATGTGATGATTTACATGGGATAACCAAGTAATTGAGCATCAAGTTCAAGGCATAGTCACATTGTTCATTAATTAGAAAAGATCATCACATGAGTTTTGATGATTTAAGGGCAAGCTTCCATTTCACTATGTTTCATTCAGTAATGAGATAATGAGGAAACACTATGAATGTCTAAATAATTATATTACTCAATGACATATGTATTCAAGTTACTACCCTTGTGGATGAGATCAAACGGATGTTAACAGTACATATACATATTATTATTATATCCCTGATCAGTTGTTATTGTGGAAGATTGATTGACAACAATAACACATAAGATAATAGTGTAAGTTGGTTGATGACTAAATCTCATTAGTCATAATATCACAATATCAAACCAACCACACAGATACATGTTAGGGAATAGTGTATCGGACAGACCCACCTTGAGAGTAACACACGGTTGTGGTGGTCACAATCATCTCTTATAGTGAAGGTGATGATTGTGATTCTTAGACATAAAATCACTACACTCATCCCATGTCATTGGGTACACTTTGACATCAGCAAATGCAGTCATGAAACATGGGTTGTTATAATGGTAATGAGTGGGTGAATTTAACACATGGGGATAGAATGTGAGTGATAGATATGGCATTTTCCCCTCCTACTAGATTATGATATCATGGCCACTTGATAAGTGAGACTGAGAAACGCATGCACATGCACATGTGAATTAATATATGATATTGAGGTCAGATTATCTCCGACAGCCTGCTCTTAGTTCAAGGAACATGGATTGAAAATTGAGAGAATGACCTTCCATGCCTCGAGTTCATCCTAGATGTCAGTTATAAAGGAAATACAAAATCACTACAACACCTTACACGGATTGTAGTTTGAAGTTGTTCTCCAAATTTCCATTCACTTGGGTAGCACTGATGTGTGACTAGGTTCCACTCTTTGCTTGTGATGTCATAAGCTAGTAATGTAAATTCACTACCAA